>OY288279.1:49723713-50323713 GCA_958450335.1 Hibiscus tridactylites
ACCTCAATTTCTGTACTTTTTGATCAGTTAAAATTCCAACGGTTCCATTGTAAGGCCTATTTAGACCCCCTCGTCTGAAACCTCTTCAAAACGGACCGCGAAACAGTTTTAATAAAATTTTAGGAGTTCATATGCTTGATTACGAGCATTTCAACACGATTATATTGCAAAATTTCAATTTGTGCAGTTTTTTTTCAAGTAAAATTCAAATTGGTCCATTTTAAGGCTATTTAAAACCGCTCGTCTAAAACCTCTACAAATCGAGACCGCGAAACAAGTTTTAATCAAACTTTAGGAGTTCAAATGCTTGATTACTAGTATTTAAACACGACTATATTGCAAAAATTCAATTTCTGTACTTTTTATTCAAGTAAAATTCCAACGGATCCATTGTTAGGCCCTATTTAGACTCGCTCTTCCGAAACCTATAAAAAACTGACCGCGAAACTAGGTTTTATCAAATTTTAGGAGTTCATATACTTGATTACGAGCATTTCGACACGATGATACTGCAAAAACTCAATTTACGTACTTTTTTACTCGAGTAAAATTCCAACAGGTCCATTGTGAGGCCTATTTAAACCCGCAAGACCGAAACCTATAACAAACAGAATGCAAAGCAAGGTTTTATCAAATTTTAGGAGTTCATATACTTGATTATGAGCATTTCGACACGATTATACTGCAAAACCTCAATTTCTGTACTATTTGATCAGTTAAAATTCCAACGGGTCCACTGTAAGGCCTATTTAGACCCCCTCATCTGAAACCTCTTCAAAATGGACCGCGAAACAAGTTTTAATAAAATTTTAGGAGTTCATATGCTAGATTACGAGCATTTCAACACGATTATATTGCAAAAATTCAATTTCTGCAGTTTTTTTTCAAGTAAAATTCAAATTGGTCCATTTAAGGCTATTTAGAACCGCTCGTCTAAAACCTCTACAAATCGGACCGCGAAACAAGTTTTAAATCAAACTTTAGGAGTTCAAATGCTTGATTACTAGTATTTCAACACGACTAAATTGCAAAAATTCAATTTATGTACTTTTTATTCAAGTAAAATTCCAACGGATCCATATGTTAGGCCTATTTAGACCCGCTCTTCCGAAACCTATAACAAACGGAACGCAAAAACAAGGTTTTATCAAATTTTAGGAGTTCATTTACTTGATTACGAGCATTTCGACACGATGATATTGCAAAATCTCAATTTATGTACTTTTTACTCAGTTAAAATTCCAACGGGTCCATTATAAGGCCTAATTAGACCCTCTCCACCGAAACCTATAACAAACGGACCGCAATACAAGGCTTAACAAAATTTTTCGAGTTCATATACTTGATTATGAGCATTTTGACACGATTATATTGCAAAAACTCAATTTCTGTACTTTTTACTTAGTTAAAATTCCAACAGGTCCATTGTGAGGCCTATTTAGACCCGCAAAAGCAAAACCTATAAAAAACTGACCGCAAAATTAGGTTTTATCAAATATTAGGTGTTCATATACTTGATTCCGAGCATTTCGACACGATGATACTACAAAAACTCAATTTATGTACTTTTTACTCGAGTAAAATTCCAATAGGTCCATTATGAGGCCTATTTAGACCCGCATGACCGAAACCTATAACAAACAGAATGCAAAACAAGGTTTTATCAAATTTTAGGAGTTCATATACTTGATTATGAGCATTTCGACACGATTATACTACAAAACCTCAATTTCTGTACTTTTTGCTCAGTTAAAATTCCAACGGGTCCATTGTAAGGCTTATTTAGACTCCTTCGTCTGAAACCTCTTCAAAACGGACCGCGAAACAAGTTTTAATAAAACTTTAGGAGTTCATAAGCTTGATTACGAGTATTTCAACACGATTATATTGCAAATATTCAATTTGTGTAGTTTTTTTCAAGTAAAATTCAAATTGGTCCATTTTAAGGCCTATTTAGACCCGCTCGTCTGAAACCTCTACAAATCGAACCTCGAAACAAGTTTTAATCATACTTTAGGAGTTCAAATGCTTGATTACTAGTATTTCAACACGATTATATTGCAAAAATTCAACTTCTGTACTTTTTATTCAAGTAAAATTCCAACGGATCCATTGTTAGGCCTATTTCGACCCGCTCTTCCGAAACCTATAACAAACGGAACGCAAAAACAAGGTTTTATCAAATTTTAGGACTTCATATACTTGATTACGAGCATTTCGACACGATGATATTGCAAAAACACAATTTATGTACTTTTTACTCAGTTAAAATTCCAACGGGTCCATTATAAGCCCTAATTAGACCCACTTCACCGAAAACCAATAACAAACGGACCGCAAAATAAGGCTTAACAAAATTTTACGAGTTCATATACTTGATTATGAGCATTTTGACACGATTATATTGCAAAAACTCAATTTCTGTACTTTTTACTCAGTTAAAATTCCAACGAGTCCATTGTGAGGCCTATTTAGACCCGCAAAAGCAAAACCTATAAAAAACTGACCGCAAAACTAGGTTTTATCAAATTTTAGGAGTTCATATACATGATTACGAGCATTTCGTCACGATGATACTGCAAAAACTCAATTTATGTACTTTTTACTCGAGTAAAATTCCAACGGGTCCATTGTGAGGCCTATTTAGACCCGCAAGACCTAAACTTATAACAACCAGAATGCAAAACAAGGTTTTATCAAATTTTAGGAGTTCATATACTTGATTATGAGCATTTCGACATGATTATACTGCAAAACCTCAATTTCTGTACTTTTTGATCAGTTAAAATTCCAACGGTTCCATTGTAAGGCCTATTTAGACCCCGTCGTCTGAAACCTCTTCAAAACGGACCGCGAAACAAGTTTTAATAAAATTTTAGGAGTTCATATGCTTGATTACGAGCATTTCAACACGATTATATTGAAAAAATTCAATTTCTGTAGTTTTTTTTCAAGTAAAATTCAAATTGGTCCATTTTAAGGCTATTTAGAACCGCTCGTCTAAAACCTCTACAAATCGGACCGCGAAACAAGTTTTAATCAAACTTTAGGAGTTCAAATGCTTGATTACTAGTATTTCAACACGATTATATTGCAAAATTTCAATTTATGTACTTTTTATTCAACTAAAATTCCAACGGATCCATTGTTGGCATATTTAGACCCGCTCTTCCGAAACCTATAACAAACGGAACACAAAAACAAGGTTTTATCAAATTTTAGGAGTTCATATACTTTATTACAAGCATTTCGACATGAGGATATTGCAAAAACTCAATTTATGTACTTTTTACTCAGTTAAAATTCCAACGGGTCCATTATAAGGCCTAATTAAACCCGCTCCACCGAAACCTATAACAAACGGACCGCAAAATAAGACTTAATCAAATTTTACGAGTTCATATACTTGATTATTTGCATTTTGACACGATTATAATGCAAAAACTCAATTTTTGTACTTTTTACTCTGTTAAAATTCCAACGCGTCCATTGTGAGGCCTATTTAAACCCGCAAAAGCAAAACCTATAAAAAACTGACCACAAAACTACGTTTTATCAAAATTTAGGAGTTCATATACTTGATTACGAGCATTTCGACACGATGATATTGCAAAATCTCAATTTATGTACTTTTTACAAGAGTAAACTTCCAACAGGTCCATTGTGAGGCCTATTTAGACCCGCAAGACCGAAACCTATAACAAACAGAATGCAAAACAAGGTTTTATCAAATTTTAGGAGTTCATATACTTGATTATGAGCATTTCGACACGATTATACTGCAAAACCTCAATTTATGTACTTTTTGCTCAGTTAAAATTCCAACGGGTCCATTGTAAGGCCTATTTAGACCCCCTCGTCTGAAACCTTTTCAAAACGGACCGCGAAACAAGTTTTAATAAAATTTTAGGAGTTCATATACTTGATTATGAGCATTTCGACACGATTATACTGCAAAACCTCAATTTATGTACTTTTTGATCAGTTAAAATTCCAACGGTTCTATTGTAAGGCCTATTTAGACCCCCTCGTCTGAAACCTCTTTAAAACGGACCGCGAAACAAGTTTTAATAAAATTTTAGGAGTTCATATGCTTGATTACGAGCATTTCAACACGATTATATTGAAAAAAATTCAATTTCTGCAGTTTTTTTTCAAGTAAAATTCAAATTGGTCCATTTTAAGGCTATTTAGAACCGCTCGTCTAAAACCTCTACAAATCGGACCGCGAAACAAGTTTTAATCAAACTTTAGGAGTTCAAATGCTTGATTACTAGTATTTCAACACGATTATATTGCAAAATTTCAATTTATGTACTTTTTATTCAACTAAAATTCCAACGGATCCATTGTTGGCATATTTAGACCCGCTCTTCCGAAACCTATAACAAACGGAACACAAAAACAAGGTTTTATCAAAATTTAGGAGTTCATATACTTTATTACAAGCATTTCGACACGATGATATTGCAAAAACTCAATTTATGTACTTTTTACTCGAGTAAAATTCCAACAGGTCCATTGTGAGGCCTATTTAGACCCGCAAGACCGAAACCTATAACAACCAGAATGCAAAACAAGGTTTTATCAAATTTTAAGAGTTCATATACTTGATTATGAGCATTTCGACACGATTATACTGCAAAACCTCAATTTCTGTACTTTTTTATCAGTTAAAATTCCAACGGTTCAATTGTAAGGCCTATTTAGACCCCCTCGTCTGAAACCTCTTCAAAACGGACCGCGAAACAAGTTTTAATAAAATTTTAGGAGTTCATATGCTTGATTACGAGCATTTTAACACGATTATACTGAAAAAATTCAATTTCTGCAGTTTTTTTTCAAGTAAAATTCAAATTGGTCCATTTTAATGCTATTTAGAACCGCTCGTCTAAAACCTCTACAAATCGGACCGCGAAACAAGTTTTAATCAAACTTTAGGAGTTCAAATGCTTCATTACTAGTATTTCAACATGATTATATTGCAAAATTTCAATTTATGTACTTTTTATTCAACTAAAATTCCAACGGATCCATTGTTGGCATATTTAGACCCGCTCTTCCGAAACCTATAACAAACGGAACACAAAAACAAGGTTTTATCAAATTTTAGGAGTTCATATACTTTATTACAAGCATTTCGACAAGATGATATTGCAAAAACTCAATTTATGTACTTTTTACTCAGTTAAAATTCCAACGGGTCCATTATAAGGCCTAATTAGACCCGCTCCACCGAAACCTATAACAAATGGACCGCAAAATAAGACTTAATCAAATTTTACGAGTTCATATACTTGATTATTTGCATTTTGACACGATTATAATGCAAAAACTCATTTTTGTACTTTTTACTCTGTTAAAATTCCAACGCGTCCATTGTGAGGCCTATTTAAACCCGCAAAAGCAAAACCTATAAAAAACTGACCACAAAACTAGGTTTTATCAAAATTTAGGAGTTCATATACTTGATTACGAGCATTTCGACACGATGATATTGCGAGGCCTATATAGACCCGCAAGACCGAAACCTATAACAAACAGAATGCAAAACAAGGTTTAATCAAATTTTAGGAGTCAATATACTTGATTATGAGCATTTCGACATGATTATACTTCAAAACCTCAATTTTTGTACTTTTTACTCAGTTAAAATTCCAATGGGTCCACTGTAAAGCCTATTTAGACCCCCTCGTCTGAAACCTCTTCAAAACGGACCGCGAAACAGGTTTTAATAAAATTTTAGGAGTTCATATGCTTGATTACGAGTATTTCAACACGATTATATTGCAAAAATTCAATTTCTGTAGGTTTTTTTCAAGTAAAATTCAAATTGGTCCATTTTAAGGCCTATTTAGACCCGCTCGTTTAAACCTCAACAAATCGGACCGCGAAACAAGTTTTAATCAAATTTTGGGAGTTCATATGCTTGATTATGAGTATTTCAACAAGATTGTATTGCAGAAATTCAATTTCTGTACTTTTTATTCAAGTAAAATTCCAACAGATCCATTGTTAGGCCTATTTAGACCCGCTCTTCCGAAACCTATAACAAACGGAACACAAAAACAATGTTTTATCAAATTTTAGGAGTTCATATACTTGATTACGAGCATTTCGACACGATGATACTGCAAAAACTCAATTTATGTACTTTTTACTCGAGTAAAATTCCAACGGGTCCATTGTGAGGCCTATTTAGACCCGCAAGACCAAAACTTATAACAACCAAAATGCAAAACAAGGTTTTATCAAATTTTAGGAGTTCATATACTTGATTATGAGCATTTCGACACGATTATACTGCAAAACCTCCATTTCTGTACTATTTGATCAGTTAAAATTCCAACGGGTCCATTGTAAGGTCTACTTAGACCCCTCATCTGAAACCTCTTCAAAACGGATCGCGAAACAAGTTTTAATAAAATTTTAGGAGTTCATATGCTTGATTACGACCATTTCAACACGATTATATTGCAAAAATTCAATTTCTGCAGTTTTTATTCAAGTAAAATTCAAATTGGTCCATTTTAAGGCTATTTAGAACCGCTCGTCTAAAACCTCTACAAATCGGACCGCGAAACAAGTTTTAATCATACTTTAGGAGTTCAAATGCTTGATTACTAGTATTTCAACACGATTATATTGCAAAAATTCAACTTCTGTACTTTTTATTCAAGTAAAATTCCAATGGATCCATTGTTAGGCCTATTTCGACCCGCTCTTCCAAAACCTATAACAAACGGACCGCAAAAACAAGGTTTTATCAAATTTTAGTAGTTCATATACTTGATTACGAGCATTTCGACACGATGATATTGCAAAAACTCAATTTATGTACTTTTTACTCAGTTAAAATTCCAACGGGTCAATTATAAGGCCTAATTAGACCCGCTCCACAGAAACCTATAACAATCGGACCGCAAAATATGGCTTAACAAAATTTTACGAGTTCATATACTTGATTATGAGCATTTTGACAAGATTATATTGCAAAAACTCAATTTCTGTACTTTTTACTTAGTTAAAATTCCAACGGGTCCATTGTGAGGCCTATTTAGACCCGTAAAAGCAAAACCTATAAAAAACTGACCGCAAAACTAGGTTTTATCAAATTTTAGGAGTTCATATACTTGATTACGAGCATTTCGACATGATTATATTGCAAAAACTCAATTTATGTACTTTTTACTCGAGTAAAATTCCAACAGGTTCATTGTGAGGCCTATTTAGACCCGCAAGACTGAAACCTATAACAAACAGACCGCAAAAACAAGGTTTTATCAAACTTTAGGAGTTCATATACTTGATTACGAGCATTTTGACACGATGATATTGCAAAAACTCAATTTATGTACTATTTACTCAGTTAAAATTCCAACGGGTCGATTATAAGGCCTAGTTAGACCCGCTCCACCGAAACCTATAACAAACGGACCGCAAAATAAGGCTTAACAAAATTTTACGAGTTCATATACTTGATTATGAGCATTTTGACACGATTATATTGCAAAAACTCAATTTCTGAACTTTTTACTTAGTTAAAATTCCAACAGGTCCATTGTGAGGCCTATTTAGACCCGCAAAAGCAAAACCTATAAAAAACTGACCGCAAAACTAGGTTTTATCAAATATTAGGTGTTCATATACTTGATTCCGAGCATTTCTACACGAGATACTGCAAAAACTCAATTTCTGTACTTTTTACTTAGTTAAAATTCCAACGGGTCCATTGTGAGGCCTATTTAGACCCGCTAAAGCAAAACCTATAAAAAACTGACCGCAAAACGAGGTTTTATCAAATTTTAGGAGTTCATATACTTGATTACGAGCATTTCGACACGATGATACTGCAAAAACTCAATTTATGTACTTTTTACTCGAGTAAAATCCCAACAGGTCCATTGTGAGGCCTATTTAGACCCGCAAGAGCGAAACCTATAACAAACAGAATGCAAAACAAGGTTTTATCAAATTTTAGGAGTTCATATACTTGATTATGAGCATTTCGACACGATTATACTGCAAAACCTCAATTTCTGTACTTTTTGCTCAGTTAAAATTCCCACGGGTCCATTGTAAGGCTTATTTAGACCCCTTCGTCTGAAACCTCTTCAAAACGGACCGCGAAACAAGTTTGAATAAAACTTTAGGAGTTCATATGCTTGATTACGAGTATTTCAACACGATTATATTGCAAATATTCAATTTCTGTAGTTTTTTTTCAAGTAAAATTCAAATTGGTCCATTTTAAGGCCTATTTAGACACGCTCGTCTGAAACCTCTACAAATCGAACCTCGAAACAAGTTTTAATCATACTTTAGGAGTTCAAATGCTTGATTACTAGTATTTCAACACGATTATATTGCAAAAATTCAATTTCTGTACTTTTTATTCAAGTAAAATTCCAACGGATCCATTGTTAGGCCTATTTCGACCCGCTCTTCCGAAACCTATAACAGACGGACCGCAAAAACAAGGTTTTATCAAATTTTAGGACTTCATATACTTGATTACGAGCATTTCGACATGATGATATTGCAAAAACACAATTTATGTACTTTTTACTCAGTTAAAATTCCAACGGATCCATTATAAGGCCTAATTAGACCCACTCCACCGAAACCTATAACAAACGGACTGCAAAATAAGGCTTAACAAAATTTTACGAGTTCATATACTTGATTATGAGCATTTTGACACGATTATATTGCAAAAACTCAATTTCTGTACTTTTTCCTCAGTTAAAATTCCAACGGGTCCATTGTGAGGCCTATTTAGACCCGCAAAAGCAAAACCTATAAAAAATTGACCGCAAAACTAGGTTTTATCAAATTTTAGGAGTTCATATACTTGATTACGAGCATTTCGACACGATGATACTGCAAAAACTCAATTTATGTACTTTTTACTCGAGTAAAATTCCAACAGGTCCATTGTGAGGCCTATTTAGACCCGCAAGACCGAAACCTATAACAACCAGAATGCAAAACAAGGTTTTATCAAATTTTAGGAGTTCATATACTTGATTATGAGCATTTCGACACGATTATACTGCAAAACCTCAATTTCTGTACATTTTGATCAGTTAAAATTCCAACGGGTCCATTGTAAGGCCTATATAGACCCCCTCGACTGAAACCTCTTCAAAACGGACCGCGAAACAAGTTTTAATAAAATTTTAGGAGTTCATATGCTTGATTACGAGCATTTCAACACGGTTATATTGCAAAAATTCAATTTCTGTAGTGTTTTTTCAAGTAAAATTCAAATTGGTCCATTTTAAGGCCTATTTAGAACCGCTCATTTGAAACCTCTACAAATCGGACCGCGAAACAAGTTTTAATCAAACTTTAGGAGTTCAAATGCTTGATTACTAGTATTTTAACACGACTATATTGCAAAAATTCAATTTCTATACTTTTAATTCAAGTAAAATTCCAACGGATCCATTGTTAGGCCTATTTAGACTCGTTTTTCCGAAACCTTTAAAAAACTGACCGCGAAACTAGGTTTTATCAAATTTTAGGAGTTCATATACTTGATTACGAGCATTTCGACACGATGATACTGCAAAAACTCAATTTATGTACTTTTTACTCGAGTAAAATTCCAACAGGTCCATTGTGAGGCCTATTTAAACCCGCAAGACCGAAACCTATAACAAACAGAATGCAAAACAAGGTTTTATCAAATTTTAGGAGTTCATATACTTGATTGTGAGCATTTCCACACGATTATACTGCAAAACCTCAATTTATGTACTATTTGATCTGTTAAAATTCCAACGGGTCCATTGTAAGGCCTACTTAGACCCCCACATCTTAAACCTCTTCAAAACGGACCGCGAAACAAGTTTTAATAAAATTTTAGGAGTTCATATGCCATATTACGAGCATTTCAACACGATTATATTGCAAAAATTCAATTTCCGCAGTTTTTTTCAAGTAAAATTCAAATTGGTCCATTTTAAGGCTATTTAGAACCGCTCGTCTAAAACCTCTACAAATCGGACCGCAAAACAAGTTTTAATCAAACTTTAGGAGTTCAAATGCTTGATTACTAGTATTTCAACACGACTATATTGCAAAAATTTAATTTCTGTACTTTTTATTCAAGTAAAATTCCAACGGATCCATTGTTAGGCCAATTTAGACCCGCTCTTCCGAAACCTATAACAAACGGAACGCAAAAACAAGGTTTTATCAAATTTTAGGAGTTAATATACTTGATTACGAGCATTTCGACACGATGATATTGCAAAAACTCAATTTATGTACTTTTTACTCAGTTAAAGTTCCAACGGGTCCATTATAAGGCCTAATTAGACCCGCTCCACCGAAACCTATAACAAACGGACCGCAAAATAAGGCTTAAATAAATTTTACGAGTTCATATACTTGATTATGAGCATTTTGACACGATTATATTGCAAAAACTCAATTTCTGTACATTTTACTCAGTTAAAATTCCAACGGGTCCATTGTGAGGCCTATTTAGACCCGCAAAAGCAAAACCTATAAAAAACTGACCGCAAAACTAGGTTTTATCAAAGTTTAGGAGTTCATATACTTGATTACGAGCATTTCGACACGATGATACTGCAAAAACTCAATTAATGTACTTTTTACTCGAGTAAAATTCCAACAGGTCCATTGTGAGGCCTATTTAGACCCGAAAGACCGAAACCTATAACAACCAGAATGCAAAACAAGGTTTTATCAAATTTTAGGAGTTCATATACTTGATTATGAGCATTTCGACACGATTATACTGCAAAACCTCAATTTCTGTACTTTTTGCTCAGTTAAAATTCCATCGGGTCCATTGTAAGGTCTATTTAGACCCCCTCCACTGAAACCTCTTCAAAACGGACCGCGAAACAAGTTTTAATAAAATTTTAGGAGTTCATATGCTTGATTACGAGCATTTCAACACGATTATATTGCAAAAATTCAATTTCTCTAGTGTTTCTTCAAGTAAAATTCAAATTGGTCCATTTTAAGGCCTATTTAGAACAGCTCGTCTGAAACCTCTACAAATCGGACCGCGAAACAAGTTTTAATCAAACTTTAGGAGTTCAAATGCTTGATTACTAGCATTTCAACACGATTATATTGCAAAAATTCAATTTCTGTACTTTTAATTCAAGTAAAATTCCAACGGATCCATGTTAGGCCTATTTAGACCCGCTCTTCCGAAACCTATAACAAACGGACAGCAAAAACAAGGTTTTATCAAATTTTAGGAGTTCATATACTTGATTGCGAGCTTTTCGACACGATGATATTGCAAAAACTCAATTTATGTACTTTTTACTCAATTAAAATTCCAACGGGTTCATTATAAGGCCTAATTAGACCCGCTCCACCGAAACCTATAACAAACGGACCGCAAAATAAGGCTTAAAATTTTTTTACGAGTTCACATACTTGATTATGAGCATTTTGACACGATTATATTGCAAAAACTCAATTTCTGTACTTTTTCCTCAGTTAAAATTCCAACGGGTCCATTGTGAGGCCTATTTAGACCCGCAAAAGCAAAACCTATAAAAAATTGACCGCAAAACTAGGTTTTATCAAATTTTAGGAGTTCATATACTTGATTACGAGCATTTCGACACGATGATACTGCAAAAACTCAATTTATGTACTTTTTACTCGAGTAAAATTCCAACAGGTCCATTGTGAGGCGTATTTAGACCCGCAAGACCGAAACCTATAACAACCAGAATGCAAAACAAGGTTTTATCAAATTTTAGGAGTTCATATACTTGATTATGAGCATTTCGACACGATTATACTGCAAAACCTCAATTTCTGTACTTTTTACTTAGTTAAAATTCCAACGGGTCCATTGTGAGGCATATTTAGACCCGCTAAAGCAAAACCTATAAAAAACTGACCGCAAAACGAGGTTTTATCAAATTTTAGGAGTTCATATACTTGATTACGAGCATTTCGACACGATGATACTGCAAAAACTCAATTTATGTACTTTTTACTCGAGTAAAATTCCAACAGGTCCATTGTGAGGCCTATTTAGACCCGCAAGAGCGAAACCTATAACAAACAGAATGCAAAACAAGGTTTTATCAAATTTTAGGAGTTCATATACTTGATTATGAGCATTTCGACACGATTATACTGCAAAACCTCAATTTCTGTACTTTTTGCTCAGTTAAAATTCCAACGGGTCCATTGTAAGGCTTATTTAGACCCCTTCGTCTGAAACCTCTTCAAAACGGACCGCGAAACAAGTTTGAATAAAACTTTAGGAGTTCATATGCTTGATTACGAGTATTTCAACACGATTATATTGCTAATATTCAATTTCTGTAGTTTTTTTTCAAGTAAAATTCAAATTGGTCCATTTTAAGGCCTATTTAGACACGCTCGTCTGAAACCTCTACAAATCGAACCTCGAAACAAGTTTTAATCATACTTTAGGAGTTCAAATGCTTGATTACTAGTATTTCAACACGATTATATTGCAAAAATTCAATTTCTGTACTTTTTATTCAAGTAAAATTCCAACGGATCCATTGTTAGGCCTATTTCGACCCGCTCTTCCGAAACCTATAACAGACGGACCGCAAAAACAAGGTTTTATCAAATTTTAGGACTTCATATACTTGATTACGAGCATTTCGACATGATGATATTGCAAAAACACAATTTATGTACTTTTTACTCAGTTAAAATTCCAACGGATCCATTATAAGGCCTAATTAGACCCACTCCACCGAAACCTATAACAAACGGACTGCAAAATAAGGCTTAACAAAATTTTACGAGTTCATATACTTGATTATGAGCATTTTGACACGATTATATTGCAAAAACTCAATTTCTGTACTTTTTCCTCAGTTAAAATTCCAACGGGTCCATTGTGAGGCCTATTTAGACCCGCAAAAGCAAAACCTATAAAAAATTGACCGCAAAACTAGGTTTTATCAAATTTTAGGAGTTCATATACTTGATTACGAGCATTTCGACACGATGATACTGCAAAAACTCAATTTATGTACTTTTTACTCGAGTAAAATTCCAACAGGTCCATTGTGAGGCCTATTTAGACCCGCAAGACCGAAACCTATAACAACCAGAATGCAAAACAAGGTTTTATCAAATTTTAGGAGTTCATATACTTGATTATGAGCATTTCGACACGATTATACTGCAAAACCTCAATTTCTGTACATTTTGATCAGTTAAAATTCCAACGGGTCCATTGTAAGGCCTATATAGACCCCCTCGACTGAAACCTCTTCAAAACGGACCGCGAAACAAGTTTTAATAAAATTTTAGGAGTTCATATGCTTGATTACGAGCATTTCAACACGGTTATATTGCAAAAATTCAATTTCTGTAGTGTTTTTTCAAGTAAAATTCAAATTGGTCCATTTTAAGGCCTATTTAGAACCGCTAATCTGAAACCTCTACAAATCGGACCGCGAAACAAGTTTTAATCAAACTTTAGGAGTTCAAATGCTTGATTACTAGTATTTTAACACGACTATATTGCAAAAATTCAATTTCTATACTTTTAATTCAAGTAAAATTCCAACGGATCCATTGTTAGGCCTATTTAGACTCGCTCTTCCGAAACCTTTAAAAAACTGACCGCGAAACTAGGTTTTATCAAATTTTAGGAGTTCATATACTTGATTACGAGCATTTCGACACGATGATACTGCAAAAACTCAATTTATGTACTTTTTACTCGAGTAAAATTCCAACAGGTCCATTGTGAGGCCTATTTAAACCCGCAAGACCGAAACCTATAACAAACAGAATGCAAAACAAGGTTTTATCAAATTTTACGAGTTCATATACTTGATTGTGAGCATTTCGACACGATTATACTGCAAAACCTCAATTTATGTACTATTTGATCTGTTAAAATTCCAACGGGTCCATTGTAAGGCCTACTTAGACCCCCACATCTTAAACCTCTTCAAAACGGACCGCGAAACAAGTTTTAATAAAATTTTAGGAGTTCATATGCCATATTACGAGCATTTTAACACGATTATATTGCAAAAATTCAATTTCTGCAGTTTTTTTCAAGTAAAATTCAAATTGGTCCATTTTAAGGCTATTTAGAACCGCTCGTCTAAAACCTCTACAAATCGGACCGCAAAACAAGTTTTAATCAAACTTTAGGAGTTCAAATGCTTGATTACTAGTATTTCAACACGACTATATTGCAAAAATTTAATTTCTGTACTTTTTATTCAAGTAAAATTCCAACGGATCCATTGTTAGGCCAATTTAGACCCGCTCTTCCGAAACCTATAACAAACGGAACGCAAAAACAAGGTTTTATCAAATTTTAGGAGTTAATATACTTGATTACGAGCATTTCGACACGATGATATTGCAAAAACTCAATTTATGTACTTTTTACTCAGTTAAAGTTCCAACGGGTCCATTATAAGGCCTAATTAGACCCGCTCCACCGAAACCTATAACAAACGGACCGCAAAATAAGGCTTAAATAAATTTTACGAGTTCATATACTTGATTATGAGCATTTTGACACGATTATATTGCAAAAACTCAATTTCTGTACATTTTACTCAGTTAAAATTCCAACGGGTCCATTGTGAGGCCTATTTAGACCCGCAAAAGCAAAACCTATAAAAAACTGACCGCAAAACTAGGTTTTATCAAAGTTTAGGAGTTCATATACTTGATTACGAGCATTTTGACACGATGATACTGCAAAAACTCAATTAATGTACTTTTTACTCGAGTAAAATTCCAACAGGTCCATTGTGAGGCCTATTTAGACCCGAAAGACCGAAACCTATAACAACCAGAATGCAAAACAAGGTTTTATCAAATTTTAGGAGTTCATATACTTGATTATGAGCATTTCGACACGATTATACTGCAAAACCTCAATTTCTGTACTTTTTGCTCAGTTAAAATTCCATCGGGTCCATTGTAAGGTCTATTTAGACCCCCTCCACTGAAACCTCTTCAAAACGGACCGCGAAACAAGTTTTAATAAAATTTTAGGAGTTCATATGCTTGATTACGAGCATTTCAACACGATTATATTGCAAAAATTCAATTTCACTAGTGTTTCTTCAAGTAAAATTCAAATTGGTCCATTTTAAGGCCTATTTAGAACAGCTCGTCTGAAACCTCTACAAATCGGACCGCGAAACAAGTTTTAATCAAACTTTAGGAGTTCAAATGCTTGATTACTAGCATTTCAACACGATTATATTGCAAAAATTCAATTTCAGTACTTTTAATTCAAGTAAAATTCCAACGGATCCATGTTAGGCCTATTTAGACCCGCTCTTCCGAAACCTATAACAAACGGACAGCAAAAACAAGGTTTTATCAAATTTTAGGAGTTCATATACTTGATTGCGAGCTTTTCGACACGATGATATTGCAAAAACTCAATTTATGTACTTTTTACTCAATTAAAATTCCAACGGGTTCATTATAAGGCCTAATTAGACCCGCTCCACCGAAACCTATAACAAACGGACCGCAAAATAAGGCTTAAAATTTTTTTACGAGTTCACATACTTGATTATGAGCATTTTGACACGATTATATTGCAAAAACTCAATTTATGTACTTTTTACTTAGTTAAAATCACAACGGGTCCATTGTGAGGCCTATTTAGACCCGCAAAAGCAAAACCTATAAAAAAACTGACCACAAAACTAGGTTTTATCAAATTTTAGGAGTTCATATACTTGATTACGAGCATTTCGACACAATGATATTGCAAAAACTCAATTTATGTACTTTTTACAAGAGTAAAATTCCAACAGGTCCATTGTGAGGCCTATTTAGACCCACAAGACCGAAACCTATAACAAACAGAATGCAAAAAAAGGTTTTATCAAATTTTAGGAGTTCATATACTTGATTATGAGCATTTCGACACGATTATACTGCAAAACCTCAATTTATGTACTTTTTGCTCAGTTAAAATTCCAACGGGTCCATTGTAAGGCCTATTTAGACCCCCTCGTCTGAAACCTCTTCAAAACGGACCGCGAAACAAGTTTTAATAAAATTTTAGGAGTTCATATGCTTGATTACGAGCATTTCAACACAATTATATTGCAAAAATTCGATTTATGTAGTGTTTATTCAAGTAAAATTCAAATTGGTCCATTTTAAGGCCTATTTAGAACCGCTCGTCTGAAACCTCTACAAATCGGACCACGAAACAAGTTTTAATCAAACTTTAGGAGTTCAAATGCTTGATTACTAGTATTTCAACATGACTATATTGCAAAAATTCAATTTCGTTACTTTTTATTCAAGTAAAATTCCAACGGATCCCTTGTTAGGCCTATTTAGACCCGCTCTTCCAAAACCTATAACAAACGGACCGCAAAAACAAGGTTTTATCAAATTTTAGTAGTTCATATACTTGATTACGAGCATTTCGTCATGATGATATTGCAAAAACTCAATTTATGTACTTTTTACTTAGTTAAAATTCCAACGGGTCGATTATAAGGCCTAATTAGAGCCGCTCATCCGAATCCTATAACAAACGGACCGCAAAATAAGGCTTAACAAAATTTTACGAGTTCATATACTTGATTATGATCATTTTGACAAGATTATATTGCAAAAACTCAATTTCTGTACTTTTTACTTAGTTAAAATTCCAACGGGTCCATTGTGAGGCCTATTTAGACCCGCAAAAGCAAAACCTATAAAAAAACTGACCGCAAAACTAGGTTTTATCAAATTTTAGGAGTTCATATACTTGATTACGAGCATTTCGACACGATAATATTGCAAAAACTCAATTTATGTACTTTTTACTCGAGTAAAATTCCAACAGGTTCATTGTGAGGCCTATTTAGACCCGCAAGACTGAAACCTATAACAAACAGACCGCAAAAACAAGGTTTTATCAAATTTTAGGAATTCATATACTTGATTACGAGCATTTTGACACGATGATATTGCAAAAACTCAATTTATGTACTTTTTACTCAGTTAAAATTCCAACGGGTCGATTATAAGGCCTAATTAGAGCCGCTCCACCGAATCCTATAACAAACGGACCGCAAAATAAGGCTTAACAAAATTTTACGAGTTCATATACTTGATTATGATCATTTTGACAAGATTATATTGCAAAAACTCAATTTCTGTACTTTTTACTTAGTTAAAATTCCAACGGGTCCATTGTGAGGCCTATTTAGACCCGCAAAAGCAAAACCTATAAAAAACTGACCGCAAAACTAGGTTTTATCAAATTTTAGGAGTTCATATACTTGATTTCGAGCATTTCGACACGATGATATTGCAAAAACTCAATTTATGTACTTTTTACTCGAGTAAAATTCCAACAGTTTCATTGTGAGGCCTATTTAGACCCGCAAGACTGAAACCTATAACAAACAGACCGCAAAAACAAGGTTTTATCAAATTTTAGGAATTCATATACTTGATTACGAGCATTTTGACACGATGATATTGCAAAAACTCAATTTATGTACTTTTTACTCAGTTAAAATTCCAACGGGTCGATTATAAGGCCTAGTTAGACCCGCTCCACCGAAACCTATAACAAACGGACCGCAAAATAAGGCTTAACAAAATTTTACGAGTTCATATACTTGATTATGAGCATTTTGACATGATTATATTGCAAAACTCAATTTCTGTACTTTTTACTCAATTAAAATTCCAACGGGTCCATTGTGAGGCCTATTTAGACCCGCAAAAGCAAAACATATAAAAAAGGCTAAAGGGTCAATATTACCCCTATAGTATTCCCAAATCAGCAATGTTGCCCCTAATTTTGTTTTTTCCGTAATTTCTCCCTTAAACATAAGAAACGTTAGCAATGTGCCCTTTTGACCGTCATTGACTAACGGCACCATTAATTTCTGTGAAGTTGGACGACAAATCAGCAATGTGGCATCCACGTGGCTGCTGACATGTATTAAAAAAACAAAAAAAAACACGTGATACAAAAACTAAAACAATTAGGGTAGACACATTAGTCCCAAATCAAATCTTCATTCTTTGACGCGCTCCTTCAAAAAATTAGGGTTAATATTCTGAAAAAATTGAAATTGGGGGAGAGTTTAGAAGGCGGTGAAGATTGTTCTGAAGTGGTGAGGATTAACAAAAATCGGTAAGTCTTCTTAAACGTTTACCATGGTTTCGGGTTGAAAACCCCAAAAAAAATTTGTTTCGTAAAAAAAGTTAAAAGGGATTCTTGTTTTGGGACTGAAATTAGGGTTCATTTTGTTTGCTGCAGTTTTGGGGATTTTGCTCCGAAAAGAGAAAAGTGAAAGGTATACTGAACCAAATTTTTGTCTTTTTCTTTTGATTTTTAATACCCGAGAATCTACTTTGGTCCCCCTTTTCAGTGAACATGGCCCCATTATGTCATGGGTGTTTTCTTTTGACTGAAACATGTTGAATATTGTGTTTTATATAGAATATGCCTTTGAATGGTGGCTTTGATTTGTTTTTGTTTACTTTTGTACTAAAATATTCTATTTTATATAGAAATATGTGAAATTTGATTTGTTAAATTGATTTGTTTTTGTTACTTTTGCACTATAATATTACTTAATTATCTGTCAAAAATTTTACTGTTGATTGATATATGATATGTTATTGATGCAGGATGGCTGAAACATCTAATGTGTTTGTGTTACAATATTACTATGGTGGTAAATTTGTAACATCACCCAAGTTTGCATATATTGGTGGGAGTTGTGAGAAATTACAGATTGATCCAGATACGTTCTGTTACTGGGACATAATTCGTAATGCAAAGGATTTTGGGTATGAGGATGATCCAGGGGTTTATTATAGGGTGCCAGGGGTAGAATTCAATATTGATGCATTAGTGCTGGTACATGATGACAACACTGTTAGACAATGTGCAGAGTATTTAAATATCATGGGCATTGTCGACCTTTATGTAGACCAAAAAAACAATTATGAGGCAGCAGAAAAAGGTATTGAAGTAGGTGAAGACATTGAAAATATTAATGAGTTGGTTGTGGATGACTTAGGAGCTGAAGATACTGGAGGAGCTGAAGTTGTTGGAGATGCCGAAGATAGTGGAGGAGGATCTTCTACAAATATTGAGTTTGAAATTGAAGACTTAGGACATGATGCAAACCTTACTGATGTTGTTGTTGATGATGAAGAACAACTTCAAAAATCTGAGGATGATTTCATAGGTAATGTTGAGGTGCATTCTGACTTGGATGATGAAGTTGAAGAAATTATAGATGAATTGAGAAAAACTAGAAAGAAATTAATCTCAGATAGCAGTGAAGATGAACAACATATTAATGTTGAAAGTCAAGGGTATGCATTTATGGGAAATGATACAGTAGTGGAAGAAGGATTATATGAGGGTAATGGTAAGTTAGAAGGTAATGAAAGTGATTATCTATGCTCTGATGATCCAGGAGAATATGGGGATAGTGATGAGGATACTGATGAGGATGAAGAGTATAAAATATGTGGTGCTTACAAAGGTAACAAAAAATCTAGGCATGCATATGATCCAAACTGCAAATTTCCTTTATGGGAATTAGGACTTCGATTTGTAGATCATGTTCACTTTAAAGAGGCAGTAAGGAAATATGCAATTGCTAAAGGTGTAGCTTTGACATACTTGAAGAGTGAACCCAAGAGATTAAGAGTTCGTTGTAGGGAAAATTGTCCTTGGTTACTGTTTGCAAGCTTTGATAGACAGGCTGAATGTCTTGTAGTGAAAACATATAATCCTGTCCACACTTGTTTTAGGACTAATAAGAACAAGTTACTGACCTGCAAGCATATTCAGAAGGTGTTTAAGGACAGAATTCTTGCTGATCCGAAAATGAAAACTGCTGCCTTGGTGACCATGGTAAGGCAAGAATTAGGGGCAAGTGCTTCATATGACATGTGTCAAAGAGCTAAGAAAGTTATTCTTAGAGAGAGTAGAGGTGGCTATGTTGAGGAGTATGCCAATTTGCGGGGGTATGCTGCAGAGTTGATGCATAGTAATCCTGGAAGTACAATTTCGATTCAAGTGCATAGAGATATTTATAACAATGCAATTTTTTATAGGATGTATGTATGTTTTGCTGCTCTGAAAAAAGGTATGTTCAAACTGTCTAAAATTTCATATTTGATTCAATTTTATGATGTAGATAACTAACACTAAAATTTCATAATGACATGTAGGTTGGAGAGAAGGGTGCAGACCCTTTATAGGGGTGGATGGTTGCTTCTTGAAGACTGTTACACAAGGTGAGTTGTTGGTTGCTGTTGGAAGGGATGGAAACAATCAAATGTTTCCCGTAGCTTGGGCAGTGGTTGAAGGAGAACGCAAAGAATCGTGGAAGTGGTTCTTGACCAAGCTAATGGAAGATTTAAATCATCCATCAGGAGAAGGTCTGACCCTAATGTCTGACTAGCATAAGGTATTAAAAAACTGAAATTTATTATGTAGTAATTGTATTATACAATGACTTTAAAATTAATGCAATTATTTTGTTTATATTGTAGGGTATGGTTCCAATATTAAATGAATTTTTTGCTGAAGTTGAGCATAGGATGTGTGCAAGACACATATATGCAAACTGGCACAAAAAATGGAAAGGAGCCAATAGAAAAATTCAGTTTTGGAATTGTGTAAGGGCAACTTATGTTGAAGATTTTGATGATCAATTGAAGAAGCTTGAAGAAATGGGATAAGGGTCCACTAATGAGTTGTTAGGAATTCCTACAAAACATTGGAGTCGAGCATATTTCAGTGGCACATCCAAATGTGATGTTCTCGATAATAACTTGGCAGAAGCTTTCAATGGCTGGATTTTGGATGCAAGGTGCTATCCAATCATCAGTATGCTGGAAGAAATTCGGAAAAAGGTTATGCAAAGAATGCATGTGAAGAAAACTTGGGCAGCTAAGTGGCCAACTGACATTTCACCAGTGGCTAAGCAGAAATTAGAGAAAAATATAGATCATTCATCTCAATGTAGGCTAGTTTGGAATGGCCATGGAGGGTTTGAGATGACTCAGGGTGAAGATCAACACACAGTTGATTTGGAAAGGCAAACTTGTACTTGCAGGGAATGGGAACTCACTGGAATACCATGTTGCCATTCTATTTGTGCTATGTTTCATGATTCGAAAGATCCCCAGAACAACATTGTAGAGTGGTACTCCAAGAAAACATACTTAGCAAGTTATAGTAATGTGTTATATCCAGTTAGAGGAAAGAAATTTTGGCCCAAGTTAGATGATCCAATTCGACCTCCTAAGTTAAAGCCCATGCCTGGAAGACCTAAGAAGAAGAGAAGAAAAGATAAGGACGAGCCTGTCAAGAGCAAATATGGAAAAATCAGTAGAGTAGGAGCGAAGATGGCTTGCAGTGTTTGTAAGGGAGTCGACCACAGAAATATTAATTGTCCCAACAAAGTCTTTAAATCAACTCCTGCTCAAACATCTCAACCTGTTGCAACTCCTGCTCAAACATCTCAACCAGTTGCAACTCCTGCTCAAACATCTCAACCCGTTGCAACTCCTGCTCAAACATCTCAACCTGTTGCAACTCCTACTCAAACATCTCAACCTGTTGCAACAAACACTAAGGTCATTTCTGTTTTTTGTCATACTAGTAAACTAATAAAATCTAAATTTGTTACTAACTTTAGTTTATCAATTGTATTGTCTTAGGATTCTTCTATGCTAGACAATAATGGCCCAATTACTAGAAGCAGAAAAAGAACATTGAAAGTGAATTCAAGTCAATCTGCTACATCTTCTGCATCTAGCAAAAAGAGGAAGCAAGTTGGTATTGGAATTTATACAGACCTCAAATCTGGAAAGCAGATTTATAATGTAAGTTTGAATTGCACTTTGATTCTTTTTAAAACATGAAGTTGGTGTTGGAATTGAAATTCAATTCAGCTTTGAATTTTTTGTTTACAGCCTGGTTTACCTAGTGAAATAGTTCTAACAAACACTACAAGAAAGATTGGAGCTGACACTTCTAAATATCAGCATCAATCTAAAGGTCCTGGATTAAAATGGAAAGGGAAGCAAGCAGTTACCACAAGGCAACTTCATCAACAACAGTGTGATGAACGCATGAAGAAGAAGAAAATGAATGTGAAGAAGAATTAGGAAATATGTAATGCTTTTGATGTAATGCTTTTGTTATTGGATGAATGTTCAAATGTGTTTGAGATTGTCATTTTGTTTATGTCAACTTAAGTAACAAACTATGTTGAATATTGTCCAACTTAAGGATTTTGATGTAATGCTTTTGTTATTGGATGAATATTGTCATTTTGTTATTGGATGAATGTTCAAATGTGTTTGGGACTGTCATTTTGACAATTCATGTGTTTGGTAATGCATCTGTTAACATAAATATTGTCCAAGTTTCTTGTGATAATCCATGAGTGGTTGGTAATGCATCTGTTAATACCAAGTTCTTTGTGGTAATTCATGTGTGTTTTTAACAATATTGTTAACATAAATTAACTTTGAGTGATCATAAATCATAACTTATATTTCATTAACATAAACCACCACACATTACACACTTCATCCACCAAACAACAATACAACTAGCATCAAAGATACTACCAACCCTTTAAACATTTGATCCAACTAACACCAATACAAGTATCATCCAAGATACTATTAACCCTTTCAATATCATGTTTTTTCCCTCTTAAAGGAATCAACTTTCTCCATTGCAATTGTCATTTGCTTCTGCAATTTCTTCATCTCAAGTACATATTCTTCCCTTGAATAATCTTCACTCAACTTCTGCAGTGCATCATTTTCCTTCTTCAACTCGTAAATGAGGAACCTAGCTCTTTCTGAGAGTGGTTCATCAACCCACCTAAGAAATCCACAACTTTTTGTCTTGTAATTGGGGCAACTAAAGAATCTTCTCCCTAAATTTGGAGAGTTCTTCCAGGCAGTCCACATAGGACATTTGTCACCACAGTCACAAAATATTTCTTCACCCTCATAACCCCAATTAGGTCTTGACTGAATCTTACCCTTGTTACGTGCAGATGATGTGCAAGAGGATGTTGCCATCTTTAAATTAACTACAAATTAACAAAACGACAAAAATGAACGAGGGAGAAATAGATTTCAATTCAAAAACATCACCAAGCTCGAAATCAAAGTTTTTCAACCAAACCCTAAAATCAAACCAAATATTTCGGTGGGGAGAAATTTATTATCAAATTAGGGGAGAAATCAACAATACCTATTGATTAGGGAGTGCTCCTTCAGACTTTGTCGTAGATTAGAGGAAAGTGGGGGGAAATTGTTTTTCAACCAGCTACAACGCATTCCATATAAAGGGGAAAATCCTTTTTTTATTTTTTTTATTTTTTTAATACATGTCAGCAGCCACGTGGATGCCACATTGCTGATTTGTCGTCCAACTACAAAGAAATTAACGGTGTCGTTAGTCAATGACGGTCAAAGGGGCACATTGCTAACGTTTCTTATGTTTAAGGGAGAAATTACGGAAAAAAAAAATTATGGGCAACATTGCTGATTTGGGAATACTACAGGGGTAATATTGACCCTTTAGCCTATAAAAAACTGACCGCAAAACTAGGTTTTATCAAATTTTAGGAGTTCATATACTTGATTACGAGCATTTCGACACGATCATATTGCAAAAACTCAATTTATGTACTTTTTACTCGAGTAAAATTCCAACGGCTCCATTATAAGGCCTAATTAGACCCGCTCCACCGAAACCTATAATAAACGGACCGCAAAATAAGGCTTAACAAAATTTTACGAGTTCATATACTTGATTATGAGCATTTCGACACGATTATACTGCAAAACCTCAATTTCTGTACTTTTTGCTCAGTTAAAATTACAACATGTCTATTGTAAGGCCTATTTAGACCCCCCTCGTCTGAAACCTCTTCAAAACGGACCGCGAAACAAGTTTTAATAAAATTTTAGGAGTTCATATGCTTGATAACGAGCATTTAAACACGACTATATTAAAAAAATTTAATATCTGTAGTTTTTCTTTCAAGTAAAATTCAAATTAGTCCATTTTAAGGCCTATTTAGAACCGCTCGTCTGAAACCTCTACAAATCGGACCGTGAAACAAGTTTTAATCAAACCTTAGGAGTTCAAATGCTTGATTACTAGTATTTCAACACGATTATATTGCAAAAATTCAATTTCTGCAGTTTTTTTTCAACTAAAATTCAAATTGGTCCATTTTAAGGCCTATTTAGAACCGCTCGTCTAAAACCTCTACAAATCGGACCGCGAAACAAGTTTTAATCAAACCTTAGGAGTTCAAATGCTTGATTACTAGTATTTCAACACGACTATATTGCAAAAATTAAATTTCTATACTTTTTATTCAAGTAAAATTCCAACGGATCCATTGTTAGGCCTATTTAGACCCGCTCTTCCGAAACCTATAACAAACGGACCGCAAAAACAAGGTTTTATCAAATTTTAGGAGTTCATATACTTGATTACGAGCATTTCAACACGATGATATTGCAAAAACTCAATTTATGTACTTTTTACTCAGTTAAAATTCCAACGGGTCCATTATAAGGCCTAATTAGACTCGCTCCACCGAAACCTATAACAAACGGACCGTAAAATAAGGCTTAACAAAATTTTACGAGTTCATATACTTGATTATGAGCATTTCGACACGATTATACTGCAAAACCTCAATTTTTGTTCTTTTTGCTCAGTTAAAATTCTAACGGGTCTATTGTAAGGCCTATTTAGACCCCCTCGTCTGAAACCTCTTTAAAACGGACCGCGAAACAAGTTTTAATAAAATTTTAGGAGTTCATATGCTTGATTACGAGCATTTCAACGCGATTATATTGCAAAAATTCAATTTCTGTAGTTTTTTTTCAAGTAAAATTCAAATTGGTCCATTTTAAGGCCTATTTAGAACCGCTCGTCTGAAACCTCTACAAATCGGACCGCGAAACAAGTTATAATCAAACTTTAGGAGTCAAATGCTTGATTACTAGTATTTCAACACGATTATATTGCAAAAATTCAATTTCTGCAGTTTTTTTTTTTAGTAAAATTCAAATTGGTCCATTTTAAGGCCTATTTAGAACCGCTCGTCTAAAACCTCTACAAATCGGACCGCCAAAACAAGTTTTAATTAAACTTTAGGAGTTCAAATGCTTGACTACTAGTATTTCAACACGACTATATTGCAAAAATTCTATTTTTGTTCTTTTTATTCAAGTAAAATTCCAACGGATCCATTGTTAGGCCTATTTAGACCCGCTCTTCCGAAACCTATAACAAACGGACAACAAAAACAAGGTTTTATCAAATTTTAGGAGTTCATATACTTGATTACGAGCATTTCGACACGATGATATTGCAAAAACTGAATTTATGTACTTTTTACTCGAGTAAAATTCCAACAGGTTCATTGTGAGGCCTATTAAGACCCGCAAGACCGAAACCTATAACAAACATAATGCAAAACAAGGTTTTATCAAATTTTATGAGTTCATATACTTGATTATGAGCATTTCAACACCATTATACTGCAAAACCTCAATTTCTGTACTTTTTGCTCAGTTAAAATTCCAACGGGTCCATTGTAAGGCCTATTTAGACCCCCCTCGTCTGAAACCTCTTCAAAACGGACTGCGAAACAAGTTTTAATAAAATTTTAGGAGTTCATATGCTTGATTACGAGCATTTCAACACGATTATATTGCAAAAATTCAATTTCTGTAGTTTTTTTTTCAAGTAAAATAAAATTGGTCCATTTTAAGGCCTATTTAGAACCGCTCGTCTGAAACCTCTACAAATCGATCCGCGAAACAAGTTTTAATCAAACTTTAGTAGTTCAAATGCTTGATTACTAGTATTTCAACATGACTATATTGCAAAAATTCAATTTCTGTACTTTTTATTCAAGTAAAATTCCAACGATCCATTGTTAGGCCTATTTAGACCCGCTCTTCCGAAATCTATAACAAACGGACCGCAAAAACAAGGTTTTATCAAATTTTAGGAGTTCATATACTTGATTACGAGCATTTCGACACGATGATATTGCAAAAACTCAATTTATGTACTTTTTACTCGAGTAAAATTCCAACGGGTCCATTATAAGGCCTAATTAGACCCGCTCCAACGAAACCTATAACAAACGGACAGCAAAATAAGGCTTAACAAAATTTTACGAGTTCATATACTTCATTATGAGCATTTCGACACGATTATACTGCAAAACCTCAATTTCTGTACTTTTTGCTCAGTTAAAATTCCAACGGGTCCATTGTAAGGCCTATTTAGATTCCCCTCGTCTGAACCCTCTTCAAAACGGACCGCGAATCAAGTTTTAATAAAAGTTTAGTAGTTCATATGCTTGATTACGAGCATTTCAACACGATTATATTGCAAAAATTCAATTTCTGTAGTTTTTTTTTCAAGTAAAATTCAAATTGGTCCATTTTAAGGCCTATTTAGAACCGCTCGTCTAAAGCCTCTACAAATCGGACCGCGAAACAAGTTTTAATCAAACTCTAGGAGTTCAAATGCTTGATTACTAGTATTTCAATACGACTATATTGCAAAAATTCAATTTATGTACTTTTTATTCAAGTAAAATTCCAACGAATCCATTGTTAGGCCTATTTAGACCAGCTCTTCCGAAATCTATAACAAACGGACCGCAAAAACAAGGTTTTATCAAATTTTAGGAGTTCATATACTTGATTACGAGCATTTCGACACGATGATATTGCAAAAACTCAATTTATGTACTTTTTACTCGAGTAAAATTCCAACGGTTCCATTATAAGGACTAATTAGACCCGCTCCACCGAAACCAATAACAAACGGACCGCAAAATAAGGTTTAACAAAATTTTACGAGTTCATATACTTGATTATGAGCATTTTGACACGATTATATTGCAAAAAACTCAATTTTTGTACTTTTTACTTAGTTAAAATTTCAACGGGTCCATTGGGAGGCCTATTTAGACCCGCAAAAGATAAACCTATAAAAAACTGACAGCCAAACTAACTTTTATCAAATTTTAGGAGTTCATATACTTGATTACGAACATTTCGACATGATGATATAGCAAAAACTCAATTTATGTACTTTTTACTCGAGTAAAATTCCAACAGGTCCATTGTGAGGCCTATTTAGACCCGCAAGACCGAAACCTATAACAAACAGAATGCAAAACAAGGTTTTATCAAATTTTAGGAGTTCATATACTTGATTATGAGCATTTCGACACGATTATACTGCAAAACCTCAATTTTTATACTTTTTGCTCAGTTAAAATTCCAACGGGTCCATTGTAAGGCCTATTTAGACCCCCTCGTTTGAAACCTCTTCAAAACGGACCGCGAAACAAGTTTTAATAAAACTTTAGGAGTTCATATGCTTGATTACGAGTATTTCAACACGATTATATTGCAAATATTCAATTTCTGCAGTTTTTTTTCAAGTAAAATTCAAATTGGTCCATTTTAAGGCCTATTTAGACCCGCTCGTCTGAAACCTCTACAAATCGGACCGCGAAACAAGTTTTAATCAAACTTTAGGAGTTCAAATGCTTGATTACTAGTATTTCAACACGATTATATTGCAAAAATTCAATTTTTGTACTTTTTATTCAAGTAAAATTCCAACGGATCCATTGTTAGGCCTATTTCGACCCGCTCTTCCGAAACCCATAACAAACGGACCGCAAAAACAAGGTTTTATCAAATTTTAGGAGTTCATATACTTGATTACGAGCATTTCGACAGGATGATATTGCAAAAACTCAATTTATGTACTTTTTACTTAGTTAAAATTCCAACGAGTCCATTATAAGGCCTAATTAGACCCGCTCCACCGAAACCTATAACAAACGGACCGCAAAATAAGGCTTAATCTAATTTTACGAGTTCATATACTTGATTATGAGCATTTTGACACGATTATATTGCAAAAACTCAATTTCTGTACTTTTTACTCAGTTAAAATTCCAACGGGTCCATTGTGAGGCCTATTTAGACCCGCTAAAGCAAAACCTATAAAAAACTGTCCGCAAAACTAGGTTTTATCAAATTTTAGGAGTTCATATACTTGATTACGAGCATTTCGACATGATAATATTGCAAAAACTCAATTTATGTACTTTTTACTCGAGTAAAATTCCAACGGGTCCATTATAAGGCTTAATTAGACCCGCTCCACCGAAACCTATAACAAACGGACCGCAAAATAAGGCTTAACAAAATTTTACGAGTTCATATACTTGATTATGAGCATTTCGACACGATTATACTGCAAAACCTCAATTTATGTACTTTTTGCTCAGTTAAAATTCCAACGGGTCTATTGTAAGGCCTATTTAGACCCCCCTCGTCTGAAACCTCTTCAAAACGGACCGCAAAAAAAGTTTTAATAAAATATTAAGAGTTCATATGCTTGATTACGAGCATTTCAACACGATTATATTGCAAAATTTCAATTTCTGTAGTTTTTTTTCAAGTAAAATTCAAATTGGTCCATTTTAAGGCCAATTTAGAACCGCTCGTCTGAAACCTCTACAAATCGGACCGCGAAACCAGTTTTAATCAAACTTTAGGAGTTCAAATGCTTGATTACTAGTATTTCAACACGACTATATTGCAAAAATTCAATTTATGTACTTTTTATTCAAGTAAAATTCCAACGGATCCATTGTTAGCCCTATTTAGACCCGCTCTTCCGAAACCTATAACAAACAAACCGCAAAAACAAGGTTTTATCAAATTTTAGGAGTTCATATACTTGATTACGAGCATTTCGACACGATGATATTGCAAAAACGCAATTTATGTACTTTTTACTCAGTTAAAATTCCAACGGGACCATTATAAGGCCTAATTAGACCCGCACCACCGAAACCTATTACAAACGGACCGCAAAATAAGGCTTAACAAAATTTTACGAGTTCATATACTTGATTATGAGCATTTTGACACGATTATATTGCAAAAACTCAATTTCTGTACTTTTTACTTAGTTAAAATTCCAACGGGTCCATTGTGAGGCCTATTTAGACCCACTAAAGCAAAACCTATAAAAAAACTGACCGCAAAACGAGGTTTTATCAAATTTTAAGAGTTCATATACTTGATTACGAGCATTTCGACACGATGATATTGCAAAAACTCAATTTATGTACTTTTTACTCAAGTAAAATTCCAACAGGTCCATTGTGAGGCCTATTTAGACCCGCAAGACTGAAACCTATAACAAACAGAATGCAAAACAAGGTTTATCAAATTTTAGGAGTTCATATACTTGATTATGAGCATTTCAACACGATTATACTGCAAAACCTCAATTTTTGTACTTTTTGCTCAGTTAAAATTCCAACGGGTCCAATGTAAGGCCTATTTAGACCCCCTCGTCTGAAACCTCTTCAAAACGGACCACGAAACAAGTTTTAATAAAATATTAGGAGTTCATATGCTTGATTACGAGCATTTCAACACGATTATATTGCAAAAATTCAATTTCTGTAGTTTTTTTTCATGTAAAATTCAATTTGGTCCATTTTAAGGCCTATTTAGAACCGCTCGTCTGAAACCTCTACAAATCGGACCGCGAAACAAGTTTTAATCAAACTTTAGGAGTTCAAATGCTTGATTGCTAGTATTTCAACACGACTATATTGCAAAAATTCAATTTCTTTATATTTTATTCAAGTAAAATTCCAACGGATCCATTGTTAGGCCTATTTAGACCCGCTCTTCCGAAACCTATAACAAACGGACCGCAAAAACAAGGTTTTATCAAATTTTAGGAGTTCATATACTTGATTACGAGCATTTCGACACGATGATATTGCAAAAATTCATTTTATGTACTTTTTACTCAGTTAAAATTCCAATGGGTCCATTATAAGGCCTAATTAGACCCGCTCCACCGAAACCTATAACAAACGGACTGCAAAATAATTTTTAACAAAATTTTACGAGTTCATATTCTTATTTATAAGCATTTTGACACGATTATATTACAAAAACTCAATTTCTGTACTTTTTACTCAGTTAAAATTCCAACGGGTCCATTGTGAGGCCTATTTAGACCCGCAAAAGCAAAACATATAAAAACTGACCGCAAAACTAGGTTTTATCAAATTTTAGGAGTTCATATACTTGATTACGAGCATTTCGACACGATGATATTGCAAAAACTCAATTTATGTACTTTTTACTCAGTTAAAATTCCAACGGGTCCATTATAAGGCCTAATTAGACCCGCTCCACCGAAACCTATAACAAACAGACCGCAAAATAAGGCTTAACAAAATTTTACGAGTTCATATACTTGATTATGAGCATTTTGACACGATTATATTGCAAAAACTCAATTTCTGTACTTTTTACTTAGTTAAAATTCCAACGGGTCCATTGTGAGGCTTATTTAGACCCGCAAAAGCAAAACCTATAAAAAACTGACAGCAAAACTAGGTTTTATCAAATTTTAGGAGTTCGAATTTTAGGAGTTCATATATTTAGACCCTCTTAGCCCGGCCTATACGATCGACCCGAACTACGAATATTACACGGGGAAAACCAAAGTCAACCCGAAAGTCAACCTTGATTAACGACCCTTTTTTTTCTTTTTAAACTTGTCTAGATGCAAATTAAACCTAGGCATAGTCTTGAGATAAGCATACTCAAAAATCACAGCAATCGGAAAACAATAAGGGACTCAATTGCACAACATACGAATTTAGGGACCATTTTGTAAAATCTGGAAATTAAGAGGACTTTACCGATTTTTGAGTTACCACTATGAAATTAGTCATGTTTCATGCCTCTCTGCCAAATTTCACCTTAATCGAACATCTCAAACTCAAAAAATTGCACATACAAAAATCAGGACTAAAACGTAAAGCTTGCAAACCTCAAAACCATTCAAATCAGTGCCCAACGGTCAAGTGTTTCGAAACGGGATTAGCCTGTTCAGAAACGGGGCTTGGCAGTAGCCAAAGTGTTTCGAAACACCTCTACCCGTTTCGAAACACCCAGGCCAAATCAAGCACATGTTTCGAAACATGCAAGGGTGTTTCGAAACACCCTGCCCAGAAACAGCAGATAGGCCTGATTTAACACATTTAAACCCCATCGAACATGCTCCAAATCAATCCTCAACAAATCAACAACATGCCAAGCATCATAACTACCAAATTGCATCAAAATCTAGATACAAAACAACTCCTAGGTGCACCAACTCCTTCCACACATCCAACACTTAATCATGCTTTTAAAACAAGAAGCATAGCATAACGACTTATGAATAAGAAGATTCAAACGTTGCAAGCGTTAAACCACATAGTTCAAATCATAAACCAAACTTGTCCAACATAAACAATCTCATTAAACATCAACATAAAAGACTCTCCCCCCATTGCCTTTATTATCTATAGCTATTAACCGAGACATACATCTCAAGTGGAGCTCTCCTTGAATCCCTTGCTTCTTGCTGTCCCAACTTCAAATATCTGCATTGATGGACAAAAAAGAGCGTAAGCACATAATGCTTAGTGAGGAATGCTCAAAACCAAAACACCATCAATGCAGCGAGTCATAAAACCTCTTTAAAAAGTAAACACATTTCGATAAACCAAAGCAGTGTTTGAAAACCCCTTTTTAAACAACATGCTTTAAATCATGCATTGCTCAAACATGAAAACCAACCCTTAGCTTAGAAAAGCTAAGTAACTCACTTCAAAGCACATCCTTGCAAAACCATCAATTTAACCTTTCCATGCATGAACATCATATGCAAAGTTAAATACAAATTCCTTGGAAAACACTTCCACTTCACATTATACTTTTCTCATAATTGAAAATCATCTCAATGCAAGAAACCTTTGAAAACCACTTACTCCTTCAATCTATCTCATGCATTAAAAAAATGCAACATATGAACCAGAAAAGCAACACTTGCATTACATGCCTTTTAAAACAAGCCTTCACAAGACTTCAATGGATTAAAGAGATTCCCATGCACATATGCACCATTCTTAATATAAGATAAACACTTGTTCAAGCTAACAAGTAATACATGCATTCTTAGAACATCACACACTTCCCATGCAACCATGCATCATTTCAAGCATCCCATGCTTCATTACATTCAAGAACATTATATTGACTTCCAAGTGATAATTCACAAACCATCATAACACAAGACACAATCGGATACGCGGATTACAAGCGTTGTCCCACACGCTCCATACACACTTCCGAACAACACAAGGTGGAGTTTACCGGTACAATCACAACCCCTCAACACCCGTGATGGAGTTTAACGGTACAATCACAACCCCTCAACATCACTCATCGGAAGTTGTATAATACACTAGCGAGAGTCGGGACACATCACAAGGCTTACACATGGAAGCTACCACAACCATTGTAGTCACCTTAACCAAGCTCACACACAGGAGCAACCCTCCACCGTTGTGACGCTTAACAAAGTCCACCCACGAGAGCCACCCTCCATCGTGGTGACTTTTAACAAGGCTCACCCACGAGAGCCATCCTCCATCGTGGTGGTACTTAACCAAGCCCACCCACGAGAGCCATCCTCCATCGTGGTGACACCAATTTCCTCAATCGCTAGGATTCTTGGATGGAGTTTACGGTACAATTACAACCCCCTCGACATCCAAGGCGACTCAATTCACGGTGCACCCAATCCTATAGCCGGCTAACTATATCCGATTAAAGTAACCAAGAACCACTTACATCACTTGCCAATATAACCATTTTACCACATTAATCCATTGTTTTTACAAGCATAACCAAAATGCCAAAACCACCAATTACCATCATCACTTCACTATTTTGAAGCATTAAACAAAGCCATTAAACAACATGTAACACTATGCATCAATTCCACAATTCCAATGTACAAAACCAAGGATCTCTTACCTTGAGCATCCTTCACACATGACTTTCAAAACCAGCATTAAACCATGCTAAAATATGCTTTCAAAACAGAATTTAAACATGCAAATCACATGCATTGCATCCAACAATCACAAGTGCTTTAAAAACCAATTCATATCACAAACCAAGAGAGAAATTCCATTTACTTACTCTTGAGCTTAGCTAAGTTGCTTAGACTTAAACTAAGCTCCCAAAACCTTCAAACATTGGTTTCAAAGCTGAAAACCCAACTTCACTCACTGATACACAAAACTAGGCTAGCCAACAAGCCTTCCAAGCATCCGAAACCATCAACGCCACCTCTATTGCTCACGAATCATTCTCCCCTGTTTCAAGCACATAACAATAGAGGATTAATGCATCATTATGCATTAAAAACACCAGCAACACACCTAAACTCGCTGCTCTTCACAAATCCAACATTTCGGCTACCAAACACAACCGAAATCACATCCAAACACTTCCAAAACTTAACCCAGCCAAGATCCATCACTTCTAACCATTTTTAGACATCAATTAACATCCAAAATAAACTCAAACTCGTCCTTATACCTCCAGCATTAACAAAACACCAAGAAACCACCATTTCACAAGTAAAAACTTAGGAAAATCAACCTATTCGGGATTGCATTGATTAAACCTCAATCACACATCATTTAGACATCCAAAATACATCAAAAAGACATCTCAAAACAGAGCCCAATCATCTATTACGAATTTCTTCAAAATTAAATCCAAATCTTGCATTTTAAGCTAAAATCAAGATCACGACATTAAAACCTTTAATAAAACTTAATTTAAGGATTGAGAACTTGGGAATTTTAGTAAAAAACTGAGTATTTAGAGGAGAAGGACGTTCATACCTCTAAATGTGGATTTCTCCTTGTTTAGAGCCAAAATCCTTGAAAATTCATTAAGCAAATGATGAGGATTTGATGTAGAAATGATTAGGAATCATTTAGGAATTGAAATCTCAACTTTAGGTGTGAAAATCAAAGGAAAAGTTGCTGTGGAAATGTGTTTGGCTGAGGGAATTTTGAGAGAAAATGAAATGGGGAAAATTTTGGTAAAAGTTAGTTATGAAACTAAAAATATATTTTTCCCTCTTTCCTTTTTATTAAATAAACATTAAATGAGTCTTTAAAAATCAAGAAAAATCAGGAGAAATCCTCCCTTGGGTAAATTAGCTCCTTAAAGATTCAAAGTTTCAATCCTTTTAAAACAGTCACGAACCATTCAAAAATTACATTTTAGTCACTAACTCAAAATGTCATGTTTCAGAACCTCATTTTGTAAAATTGATTTCAGCACCCTCTTATATATATTAAAAGAGGATTTTTAGATATTTTTTCATATTTTTAATGCATCCCGAACTAGGCTTTCCTTAAAACCACCTTTTATATTCGAACCGAAAATCCGACCGGTCCGGTTCAAACCCAAAACTTCTAAGCCCAAAATTGCGGTGTTACAACTCTCCCCTCTTAGGAAATTTTGTCCTCGAAATTTCAATCGGCGAAAAGAGTACAACCAAGCTTCTCAAATCAACCCACAATGCAACACAGGAGACTTAACCACCACTGAACACTCTCCACACAAAACTCTACCAAACCCGACAACACCACATACTGTTCACAATTTCCAGAACACTCAGATGTTAACCACATCTTAACCTTTCACACTTCCGGACTGCACATAGCCCCAACAACAACCTGAAGAACCTCCAAACTTTTACAGCATACACCACCTTAACTCATAACTCCCAAAACTCGTACACACGGTGACACCAACCCATCCAGTTCAGCCACCATGTGACCCACAACCTTCACTGCTTCCAAAACCCCTTGCACAACTGCTCAACCTCTTCCAAAGGTTACCACATCAAGCAAAAATTCTTAAGCATCAACTACTTACTCAAACTTATCAACGTATTGACGACATTCCTTCACATCCGCCACTATCACTACCATAACGACTCACCAAAACTACTCACACAACATCCGAAGTTCACGCCACAAAACCCAAACCTTGACTCCGCCAACCGTTCCACATACCACTAGCTGACTTCAGAAGGAACTTACTTACGCACGACTAGCCAACCACTTCTCACAAGAACCCGTCCAACCAACAATGGCCCTTGAACTTACATTGCTTTTCCACTTCAAACTTTGACTACAACACTAGCCTTACCAGGACACCGCCCATTCTATACATACATATTAAGATTACGAAACTTCTATTCACCCCAGGCCAACCTTTTTCTACAACCCACAACACAACCTCTTCTCAATTCTTCGAAGGTTACTATGAACCATCACCTACAAAAACAACCCTTCCATTACAACATCAATGCCAAGTTACCTCAGCACTCTGGAAACACATCCACTAACCTGCAACATCACTTAACACCAAGAAACTACCACTTCTACTAGCTATTCACAACCACTTTGACTGATTCTAACTTCAACCGGTAATCTCCTCACCACCACACCACTAAACTCTCTAAACACCAAAACACTTTCCTTCTGCCAACATGCTATACCGCACTCACTATTACTGACAGCTCGCTTAATACCCTCCATTACTTCTAACATTCTCCTAACACCAAACAACTTTTAAAACCCATCATCCAACCTAACCCTATCACAACACTAACGGACCTGATTAGCCATTAGCGAGTGTGAACGTTCGTATGCATGGTCACCTATATGCCCTATCAATGCCTGTGTACATGTATGCAAAACCTCTAATGTCATGTCGCATGTATGCATGTACCAACATATATAATATATCATATAACAAATGATTTTAACTGTGCATGTATGTCGGTTCACACCCACCAATAACATCCTCAGGATCCGTCTAAGAACAACCTCCTATCTCACTTCCAACTTGTCCAACCCCATCATTCTAATAACCCATTAATCACGAAATACCCACTAATACCCTCTTCACACTAAAGTTGTTTTCAAAACAACACCAACTACTACCCCAAACTTGCTAGCTACGAGACCATGCCACTACGCAAGGGAAAACCAAACCTGAAACCAACTAAGATAACTAGGGCAAAGATTACTTAACAAGGTTACCTACAAACACCTCACTGCCCCGGAGCTTCAACAGACGAGCTCTCTTCTCGCAGAACCACCATCCTCCAGCCGCACCGCTGCAGCATCATCCAACACCATAAGGTCATCACCATCTCCCTGCGGTAAAGAACCCTGACTACCCCGAGCCAACTTCAAACAATTTCGTCTCAAATGCCCAACAGACCCACAATTCCAACAAGATTTATTTCCCAAGCTCCTCACACCTTTCCGCCCTTCCTGCCACCTTCAAACTTTGTCTCGGCCGCGCCCACGACCCTTCAGAGACCCTTTTGCTACCACTAAAGTTGATCTCACCACTTGAGGACAACTTCGCTTCGCATGCTTCTTAGAACCACAGTTCCAACAAACTCTCGCGCCCCGACAACCTCCAACATGACCCCTTCCACAACGGTCACACTTCGGCAACTGAGCTACCACTCCTTGGTCACTGTACTTGACCTACGTCTGCACCACCACCCAGACTTCGATTCAAGCAAAACCTTCTATCACGTAGCCTCTTACACTGACCGCTCCCAAGGTCAGTACCCACAACTCTCTTGCTTAAACTTTTCTCACCTTCATAATCTGAAGCCACACCCCACGCTGCTTAACCCTTGGAAATTTCTTTCCATGGTACCTTTCAAAAAAAAGCAGACACAAAGAAGTCCCAATATATATCGTGGATATGCGATGCCACCGCCATAGATGTCCACCAGGCACAGGCGTCCTCCAACAACAATGAGACAACACTTCCTATCTTACAGGCATAGTCACAACCTTCCTGATCCAAAATCAGAATTACACTGGCCAACCAGGCCTCGAACGTCTCAGGTGTCGAACCATGATACTCCACAGCTCCCAAATCATGTAAACGATGTTTCGACAAACTCGCACGTCCCACAGTCGGCACGTCTACAGGCCTCACTTTTGCCACAGCTTAAGATGTTCCTGACACCTCTTGAACTATAGGTGATGAACTCTTCATCACAGAACCAACTTCCTCTTCCTGCCTCACTACCACAACTCCAGGCACTGAAGACTAAAACAAAACACCTCCACCAAAAGGTGAATTCCACACCTTAACAACCTGCTCTAAAGCAGCAACCATCTCATCCAACTGCCATTCTCTCATCGATTCCATCGTGCTAAAAACAACAAGCAATCATAACAAAACAAACAAAATGATCAGGCCAGCTCCAAGCAAGGATTCGAGACTCCAATTCCAACTTAACACAATAGCTATAATAATAAGGCAATGGGTATCCCAAATTCTCCCCTTTTACATGACATATCAGTCAATAAAAACATGGATATCACAACATCGAGCATTTCAATCAACATAATTCGATCATGCTCTCATCAAACAACATTCACTCGCAACAGCATAACATCAACATATCATACCCATTACACTTTCATCATTCATAAAATCAGCTCACCTCACCAGCATATCATCAACACAAATCCACATTAGCTCAATGAAGATTCGCAATCAAAAAGCATGCTAAAAACATCAACAATTCGCTCACAGACACACATTTCAACCGACTTTCAACCACACATCAGAATAAACATTAAACACTTATTACAACAGTTTACCATTTCCCCAAGAATTCGCAACTCAGCTCTGATACCACCAAATGTAACCCCATTAGCCCGGCCTAGACAATCGACCCGAACTACGAAGATTACACGGGGAAAACCAAAGTCAACCCGAAAGTCAACCTTAATTAACGACCCGCTCTTCCGAAACCTATAACAAACGAACCGCAAAAACAAGGTTTATCAAATTTTAGGAGTTCATATACTTGATTACGAGCATTTCGACACAATGATATCGCAAAAACGTAATTTATGTACTTTTTACTCAGTTAAAATTCCAACGGGTCCATTATAAGGCCTAATTAGACCCACACCACCGAAACCTATAACAAACGGACCGCAAAATAAGGCTTAACAAAATTTTACGAGTTCATATACTTGATTATGAGCATTTTGACACGATTATATTGCAAAAACTCAATTTCTGTACTTTTTACTTAGTTAAAATTCCAACAGGTCCATTGTGAGGCCTATTTAGACCCGCTAAAGCAAAACATATAAAAAAACTAACCGCAAAACGAGGTTTTATCAAATTTTAGGAGTTCATATACTTGATTACGAGCATTTCGACACGATGATATTGCAAAAACGCAATTTTTTTACTTTTTACTCGAGTAAAATTCCAACAGGTCCATTGTGAGGCCTATTTAGACCTGCAAGACCGAAACCTATAACAAACAGAATGCAAAACAACGTTTTATCAAATTTTAGGAGTTCATATACTTGATTATGAGCATTTCGACACGATTATACTGCAAAACCTCAATTTCTGTACTTTTTGCTCAGTTAAAATTCCAACGGGTCCATTATAAGGCTTATTTAGACCCCCTCGTCTGAAACCTCTTCAAAACGGACCGCGAAACAAGTTTTAATAAAATTTTAGGAGTTCATATGCTTGATTACGAGCATTTCAACACGATTATATTGCAAAAATTCAATTTCTGTAGTTTTTTTCAAGTAAAATTCAAATTGGTCCATTTTAAGGCCTATTTAGAACCGCTCGTCTAAAACCTCTACAAATCGGACCGCGAAACAAGTTTTAATCAAACTTTAGGAGTTCAAATGCTTGATTACTAGTATTTCAACACGACTATATTGCAAAAATTCAATTTCTGTACTTTTTATTCAAGTAAAATTCCAATGGATCCATTGTTAGGCCTATTTAGACCCGCTCTTCCGAAACCTATAACAAATGAACCGCAAAAACAAGGTTTTATCAAATTTTAGGAGAACTTATACTTGATAACGAGCATTTCGACACGATGATATTGCAAAAACTCAATTTATGTAATTTTTACTTAGTTAAAATTCCAACGGGTCCATTATAAGGCCTAATTTGACCCGCTCTACCGAAACCTATAACAAACAGACCGCAAAATAAGGCTTAACAAAATATTACGAGTTCATATACTTGATTATGAGCATTTTGACACGATTATATTGCAAAAACTCAATTTCTGTACTTTTTACTTAGTTAAAATTTTAGGAGTTCATATGCTTGATTACGAGTATTTCAACACGATTATATTGCAAAAATTCAAATTCTGTAATTTTTTTCAAGTAAAATTCAAATTGGTCCATTTTAAGGCCTATTTAGACCCGCTTGTCTAAGACCTCTACAAATCGGACCGCGAAAAAAGTTTTAATCAAACTTTAAGAGTTCAAATGCTTGATTACTAGTATTTCAACACGATTATATTGCAAAAATTCAATTTCTGTACTTTTTATTCAAGTAAAATTCCAACGGATCCATTGTTAGGCATATTTCGACCCGTTCTTCCGAAACCTATAACAAACAGACCGCAAAAACAAGGTTTTATCAAATTTTAGGACTTCATATACTTGATTACGAGCATTTCGACACGATGATATTGCAAAAACTCAATTTATGTAATTTTTACTCAGTTAAAATTCCAACGGGTCCATTATAAGGCCTAATTAGACCCGCTCCACCGAAACCTATAACAAACGGACCGCAAAATAAGGCTTAATCAAATTTTACGAGTTCATATACTTGATTATGATCATTTTGACACGATTATATTTCAAAAACTCAATTTCTGTACTTTTTAGTTAGTTAAAATTCGAACGGGTCCATTGTGAGGCCTATTTATACCCGCAAAAGCAACACCTATAAAAAACTGACCGCAAAACTAGGTTTTATCAAATTTTAGGAGTTCATATTCTTGATTACGAGCATTTCGACACGATGATATTGCAAAAATTCAATTTATGTACTTTTTACTCGGGTAAATTCCAACAGGTCCATTGTGAGGCCTATGTAGACCCGCAAGTCCGAAACCTATAACAAACAGAATGCAAAACAAGGTTTTATCAAATTTTAGGTGTTCATATACTTTATTATAAGCATTTCGACACGATTATACTGCAAAACCTCAATTTCTGTACTTTTTGCTCAGTTAAAATTCCAACGGGTCCATTATAAGGCCTAATTAGACCCGCTCCACCGAAACCTATAACAAACGGACCGCAAAATAAGGCTTAATCAAATTTTACAAGTTCATATACTTGATTATGATCATTTTGACACGATTATATTGCAAAAACTCAATTTCTGTACTTTTTACTCAGTTAAAATTCCAACGGGTCCATTATGAGGCCTATTTAGACCCGCAAAAGCAAAACCTATAAAAAACTGACCGCAAAACTAGGTTTTATCAAATTTTAGGAGTTCGTATACTTGATTAGGAGCATTTCGACACGATGATATTGCAAAAACTCAATTTATGTACTTTTTACTCGAGTAAAATTCCAACCGGTCCATTGTGAGGCCTATTTAGACCCGCAAGACCGAAACCTATAGCAAACAGAATGCAAAACAAGGTTTTATCAAATTTTAGGAGTTCATATACTTGATTATGAGCATTTCGACACGATTATACTGCAAAACCTCAATTTCTGTACTTTTTGCTCAGTTAAAATTCCAACGGGTCCATTGTAAGGCCTATTTAGACCCCCTCGTCTGAAACCTCTTCAAAACGGACCGCGAAACAAGTTTTAATAAAATTTTAGGAGTTCATATGCTTGATTACGAGCATTTCAACACGATTATATTTCAAAAATTCAATTTCTGTAGTTTTTTTTCAAGTAAAATTCAAATTGGTCCATTTTAAGGCCTATTTAGAACCGCTCGTCTAAAACCTCTACAAATCGGACCGCGAAACAAGTTTTAATCAAACTTTAGGAGTTCAAATGCTTGATTACTAGTATTTCAACACGACTATATTGCAAAAATTCAATTTCTGTACTTTTTATTAAGTAAAACTCCAACGGATCCATTGTTAGACCTATTTAGACCCGCTCTTCCGAAACCTATAACAAACGAACCGCAAAAACAAGGTTTTAACAAATTTTAAGGGTTCATATACTTGATTACGAGCATTTCGACACGATGATATTGCAAAAACTCAATTTATGTAATTTTTACTTAGTTAAAATTCCAACGGGTCCATTATAAGGCCTAATTAGACCCGCTCTACCGAAACCTATAACAAACAGACCGCAAAATAAGGCTTAATCAAATTTTACGAGTTCATATACTTGATTATGATCATTTTGACACGATTATATTTCAAAAACTCAATTTCTGTACTTTTTACTTAGTTAAAATTCCAACGGGTCCATTGTGAGGCTTATTTAGACCCGCAAAAGCAAAACCTATAAAAACTGACCGCAAAACTAGGTTTTATCAAATTTTAGGAGTTCATATACTTGATTACGAGCATTTTGACACGATGATATTGCAAAAACTCAATTTATGTACATTTTACTCTAGTAAAATTCCAACAGGTCCATTGTGAGGCCTATTTAGACCCGCAAGACCGAAACCTATAACAAACAGAAAGCAAAACAAGGTTTAATCAAATTTTAGGAGTTCATATACTTGATTATGAGCATTTCAACATGATTATACTGCAAAACCTCAATTTCTATACTTTTTGCTCAGTTAAAATTCCAACGGGTCCATTGTAAGGCCTATTTAGACCCCCTCGTCTGAAACCTCTTCAAAACGGACCGTGAAACAAGTTTTAATAAAATTTTAGGAGTTCATATGCTTGATTACGAGTATTTCAACACGATTATATTGCAAAAATTCAATTTCCGTAGTTTTTATTCAACTAAAATTCAAATTGGTCCATTTTAAGGCCTATTTAGACCCGCTCGTCTGAAACCTCTACAAATCGGACCACGAAACAAGTTTTAATCAAATTGTAGGAGTTCAAATGCTTGATTACTAATATTTCAACACGATTACATGGCAAAAATTCAATTTCTGTAATTTTTATTCAAGTAAAATTCCAACGGATCCATTGTTAGGCCTATTTAGACCCGCTCTTCCGAAACCTATAACAAACGGACCGCAAAAACAAGGTTTTATCAAATTTTAGGACCTCATATACTTGATTACGTGCATTTCGACACGATGATATTTCAAAAACTCAATTTATGTACTTTTTACTTAGTTAAAATTCCAACGGGTCCATTATAAGGCCTAATTAGACCCGCTCCACCGAAACCTATAACAAACGGACCGCAAAATAAGGCTTAACAAAATTTTACGAGTTCATATACTTGATTATGAGCATTTTGACACGATTATATTGCAAAAACTCAATTTCTGTACTTTTTACTTAGTTAAAATTCCAACGGGTCCATTGTGAGGCCTATTTAGACCCGCAAAAGCAAAACCAATAAAAAACTGACCGCAAAACTAGGTTTTATCAAATTTTAGGAGTTCATATACTAGATTACGAGCATTTCGACACGATGATATTGCAAAAACTCGATTTATGTAGTTTTTACTCTAGTAAAATTCTAACAGGTCCATTGTGAGGCCTATTTAGACCTGCAAGACCGAAACCTATAACAAAGAGAATACAAAATAAGGTTTTATCAAATTTTAGGAGTTCATATACTTGATTATGAGCATTTTGACAAGATTATACTGCAAAACCTCAATTTCTGTACTTTTTACTTAGTTAAAATTCCAACGGGTCCATTGTGAGGCCTATTTAGACCCGCAAAAGCAAAACCTATAAAAAACTGACCGCAAAATTAGGTTTTATCAAATTTTAGGAGTTCATATACTTGATTACGAGCATTTCGACACGATGATATTGCAAAAACTCAATTTATGTACTTTTTAATCAGTTAAAATTCCAACGGGTCCATTATCAGGCCTAATTAGACCCGCTCCACCGAAACCTATAACAAACGAACCGCAAAATAAGGTTTAATCAAATTTTACGAGTTCATATACTTGATTATGAGCATTTTGACACGATTATATTGCAAAATCTCAATTTTTGTACTTTTTACTCAGTTAAAATTCCAACGGGTCCATTGTGAGGCCTATTTAGACCCGCAAAAGCAAAACCTATAAAAAACTGACCGCAAAACTAGGTTTTATCAAATTTTAGGAGTTCATATACTTGATTCTGAGCATTTCGACACGATGATATTGCAAAAACTCAAATTATGTACTTTTTACTCAGTTAAAATTCCAACGGGTCCATTATAAGGCCTAATTAGACCCGCTCCGCAAACCAAAATCAAATTAGGGACCAATTTAGCAATTTCAATTTTTTAAAAATAGAAAGTCTAATGACCAATTTGACAAATTTACCATAACTTGAATTATAAATAGATAACAGTGAAAATAAATTATTCATTTACTTTACCTTAATTTTTGGGTTAAAATCGGGTCGATGTTCGGGTAGGCTTCGGTTCGGGTGAAATCGTTACGGGTTCATTCGACTCGGTTGAAAATCAGTTCGGGTTCATTTCGGTTCAATAAAAATCCGGGTCGATTTTGGTTCGGTACAATTTATTTCGGGTTTCGGATTAAATTTGGGTCAATATCAAATCTCAGTTCGAGTAAATCTGAACTTCATTAACTTAATCAAGATTACGTTCAGATTCAATAATAAAACGGGAAATATTTCGTATATTTCTAATAATTAGTGAGGAAACAGAGTTGGAGAAGATTAAGACAGTAAAACAACTACATGCATTAGGATTTTCCGCTTAATCAATTGTAAATTTCCAGCAGCAGTTTTTATTTCTAGATTCGTCCAAGGGTTATATATATATTTGAAAGTGTCCAAGGGTTATATATATATTTGAAAGTGTCCAAGGGTTATATTGTTCATCAAAGTTTTTATTTCTAGATTTGCTAGCCTAAGTCGTGGCAAGACAATTAGCCAAGTGATGTTGTACGGGATAAGTTAGTTTGAGGGGTTTTATTTATGTATTAACAAAAAAATATTTAAAAAAAAAAGGTTCGAATAAAAATATTAAATTCAAGAAATGAGCGTTGGCATAAAATTAGATCCATTAAAATATGGGCTGAGTTTGAGTTCCAGTTTAACGGTCTAACTTTGATCCATTAAAATATTTAAAAAAAAAAGTTTCATGGAATATGATATTATTAATGCTTGTAGAATAGTGATGCACTTTAGAGTAAGTATATTCGTCGAATCAAGTAATAAAATGATAAAGTAGAGTGTCGAACCCACGAGGATTGGATAAAAACTACAAAGTTATCAAACTTAAGAATGTGTGAGAAAGTATTGATTGGTGTCGGTTTATCAAAACTAATTGCAAATAAAATAAAGGGTAAAGTACACAAATGACCATTAGATTATCTTTAAAAATATAAAATGGTCATCAAACTTTCAAAAATTACATCATGGTCATTAAACTTTAGTTTTTATTACAAAATGGTCATTAGGTCGTTAACTGGGACTGGGAAACGTGGCAGTTAAGGGTGTTCAAATACGGGTACCTGGGTCTTCAGGTACCCGGATCGTCGGGTAGTCTTATGGTCGGCCCGTGCCCTGACCCGGGTGTTGCGGGTACCCGATTATAAAAAATTTGTATTTTTTTATATAAAAATATTTTATTAGTTTAATATAAAATATAAATATATATATATTTATTAGTTTAATATTAAAAATATGCATTAATTAAATATAAAAATATAAAAAAATTAAATTTTTTATTAGTTTAATATATATATATATATATTGAATATTAAAAAATATTAATTTCAAATATATCCTGGTACCTGAAAATTTTGAATTTTGTGACCCGTGAAATGACGGGCCATGTTACCCGACCCGAGTTGAAAAATATTCTGGTAAATACCCGGTTATTTATGTTCAGGTAGTCAGGTCAGGTAGTGGCAGTTGTCGCGACCATTTTTAAAACCAAGTGTAAAAATAGCCTGGCGATTGATTCTTTTTAAAATTAGGGTATTTATCTATTTTTATTCATTTAATTCTGAAATTAGGGTTTCTTTATTTTAAACCAAGTTTCCCTTTGTTTATCCTTAAAAATTAATTCGGAATCGCAACCGGTCCTTTGGTAGATTGGACACCATAAAAATAAATTAGAAATTCTTTTTATTAAAATTTGGGTTTGGGAGTCGGTTACATGTAGGGAAGGGTTAGCACCCTTACAAACGCCCGTTATCGATACCTTCTTAATTTCACGTGGCATTTTGGCATTTCGAGTAATAATTTGAATTTAATTAAATCCTTTAATTGTCAATTGAATTTCATTTCGAATAGAGGTATCCTTTTGTAAGAAAATACATTTAAAGTGAGTATAAGCTTTGAAATGTCCAATTACTTTAGGATACTTCAATTTATATTCAAAATGTATCTCAACACAAAAGATTTCAATGTATGTCCATTTATTTCTTGTCAATTTTAAGTTCAAACCTAATTAAGGCTCTCATTGATTTAATTAATTAAGAAAACTATGAATATTATTAAGAAAACAATTTGGCACTATCCATACATACTAGGCCCTAAATTAATAATATTCCTAATCTTTTAATGACTCTAACTATTTAAATCATATCTTTGTAACAACGGGTGAGTCGCCACCAATCTTTTGTTTTACTTTAGGTGCGATTGGAACACCTGAAAAACCCGGTTATTTTAATAGAAACCAATTTTTATGATTTTATTAAAATTCGAGTTTTGGATCTGCAAAACCAGAAAACAGGTTCGGGAGTCGGTTACGTATAGGGAAAGGTGAGCACCCCCACACGCCCAAAAATTTGGTACCTAGTCGGTTACAAATTGTTTTAATGACGGAACTTAAAAAATTGAGTTTTACTTAATGATGTGATCCCAAAATGATTAAAATAATTTTTAGAAATAAGCATTTAAAGAAAGGGATATACACTCCTACACCCGGAGTATGGTCTCCCCTATAAAATCATTATTCAAAAAGGTGATATTAAATAATAATATAATAAAAGAATTAACGGAAAATGACACTCCAACTCCCGGAGTGTGATTTTCACGATAATCCCTTAAAACCTGTAAGAAAAATTTTGGGAGAAACGATAATTAATAAATAATAATAATAATAATAATAATAATAAAGGCAGTGGCGGAATTGAAAGAAAACAGAAATTAAAGGACATAAATTAAAAGAAAACGGTAACTAGAATGAAATAAAATCAAAACTGAAATGCTGAAATATAAGGATACGAAGGTTGGATGGCTACGGGAGGAATTTTCCCCTCCAGTTGAAAACGCGCGGGTCTTGGCTTGGGTCGGGTCGCGTATCCGGGTTAGATGCTCGGAACGACGTCGTTTTGGCCTATAAGGGCCGGCACCAAAACGGCGTCGTATTGGCTAGCTTATAAATACCCAAAATTTTCCCTTAAGTCCAGCTTTGATACTTTATTTGAATAAAAAAAAGGCAGACATGAGAGTTCTCTCCCCTTTCGGTCCAGTCCGGTCACCGGCGGTCGGAGGGCTCGCCGTCGGTCGCCTGAATTTCCACCGCCGTCGAGAATCTAACATGCAAGTATGGATTCCGACTCGTTTTCGCGCGTTGAGTCCAAATCCGAGGTTCGTTTTTTCTAAAACTCCATGTATCTTCCTAGATCTAAAGATGTCTTTTCGGGTTCTTTAAAAATTTTACCTTTTATTTTTTTGTCTTTCGGACGGTAGATCTATTGGGTTTGCTTCGAATATGTGTTTTTTTGCTTCGAATCTCCTTTTTTATTTCGAATACTCTCCTCCCTTTTTTTTACTTTTACAACCGAATCCGGTATATATAGCCGGACTTAAAAACTAAAATAATATACATATTCGGGATTTTATCCCCTTTTGATTTTTACAGAGTAATAATTCTCTGACTACTTTTTCTTTCTTGCAGGGGGATGTAACACGTGTGGGGGTGACGCGGATGAAGCTGGTGACGTGGTCCGGCTTCGTGGCGGCGGCTCGGCTTCATGGCAGCGGCTGCGGCAGATCGAGCTGGCGGCGGCGGCGGCTAGGGTTAAATAATATTAGGTTTATGTTTTTTAGTAATGGGTTCTATTGTTGGGCCGGGTAAATGGGTTTAATATATAAAAGGGGTATTGGGTTCAAAAGGGTTTGGGTCATGGGTTGTAAATGGGTTATGGGTTATGATAATAAGGGTTTTTTATTTATTTGGGTTTAAATATTAAAATGGGTTACTACAACTGCCCCTCTTTGCTTATTGTTGTATAACGACAATGAAGCAAAGACAAAAAGGAACCCATTTTAATTTGGTCTGGTTTGGCTCTTTTCTTCTTGGTACATTCTTTTCTACTTCACTGATCCGCTCAGCCGTCCTAATAAACAAAATCTTCAAGAGGAGGAGATCTGTTGTAGGAGCTCGTAACTTTGGCTTGCCACGACTCTAATGGTGAAGCAACACTTGCAGAAAACTTGACCTAGCTGCAACACTAGCAGAGCGGCGAGGTCTACAAAACTTGATCCATTTGTAACATAGAACACTTAACAAGGTAGCTTGATCTGGAGGAGAAAGATTGATCCACTGCAACTCTATAGATGCGAGAAGATCTGAAGAAGGCTCGATCATCTGCAACTCTATTGCTGCGAGAAGATCTGAGGAAGGGTCTATCATCTGCAACTCTATCGATGTGAGAAGATCTGAAGAGGGGTCGATCATCTGCAACTCCATTGATGTGAGAAGATCTGAAGAAGGGGTCGATCTACTGCAACTCCATTGATGCGAGAAGACCTGAAAAGGGGCGATCTACTGCAACTCCATTGATGCGAGAAGATCTAAAGAAGGGTCGATCTACTGCAACTCCATTGATGCGAGAAGATCTGAAAAGGGGCAATCTACTGCAACTCCATTGATGCGAGAAGATCTAAAGAAGGGTCGATCATCTGCAACTCCATTGATGCGAGAAGATCTGAAGAGGGGTCGATCATCTGCAACTCCATTGATGCGAGAAGATCTAAAGAAGGGGTCGATCTACTGCAACTCCATTGATGCGAGAAGACCTGAAAAAGGGCGATCTACTGCAACTCCATTGATGCGAGAAGATCTAAAGAAGGGTCGATCTACTGCAACTCCATTGATGCGAGAAGATCTAAAAAGAGGCGATCTACTGCAACTCCATTGATGCGAGAAGATCTAAAGAAGGGTCGATCATCTGCAACTCCATTGATGCGAGAAGATCTGAAAAGGGGCGATCTACTGCAACTCCATTGATGCGAGAAGATCTAAAGAAGGGTCAATCATCTGCAACTCCATTGATGAGAGAAGATCTGAAAAGGGGCGATCTATTGCAACTCCATTGATGCGAGAAGATCTAAAGAAGGGTCGATCATCTGCAACTCCATTGATGCGAGAAGATCTGATTAGTACTAGAATCCCTTCAACGAGACAAGGAAGAGTGTCCTTGGTTTACACTTCTTTTGCATTTTTCCCAAATGCACAGGGATGAACGGATTTGATTTGCCTTTACCGGTAGCTGTTTGCTCCGGGCTAGTTGTACCATTCCCCTGGGTACAATTAGTTTGGACCAATCATGAGATTGGATTTTTCCCAAGGATTTATTTCCCTTGGACCATTCGTGACAATGGATTTTGATGGACATTTGAATTGCCCATTTGTCTTAAACTTAACCGTGTTTAAAGACGTTATGCCTGCATTACTGTCGGCTTTCGGATTTGCATTTTTCCCAAATGCACAGGGATCAACGGTTTTTATTTGCCTTTACCGGTAGCCGTTTGCTCCGGGCTAGTTGTACCATTCCCCTGGGTACAATCAGTTTCTACCAATCATGAGATTAGATTTTTCCCAAGGATTTATTTCCCTTGGACCATTCGTGACAATGGATTTTGATGGACATTTGAATTGCCCATTTGTCTTAAACTTAACCGTGTTTAAGGACGTTGTGCTGACATTTCTGTCAGAATTACCAAACAACTTAAGTTCGGTTGTGATTGTCGTGAAGGGATAAGATCCGATGAATATCATTTTTTTTCTCTTTTTGAAGGCTCAATAATTTCGATTGAAGAGACATAGTCAGTGGTTTTGAAAGCATGGAATCCAAGCGGGTGTTTATGCCCCAGATTGGCATTGATCACCCTATCTTTCGCTGAAATAGGAAACCAGGACCACATATCTGGTTGCATTTTTTGTTGCAAATTTGAGAAGACGACATGGCTTATTGCGCTTCTGGCACGGACCTGTTCCGATACTAGAGAGTGAAAACTGCAAAATTGGTAAATGTATTCATGATGTCATGGTTAGCAAGAGTCTATCTTAGATGGGTGCATGAATGACTCTGATGCGGATGCAAAATGCTTCTTGATTCTAAAGTATTGGTTCAAGCATATGTATCTGCTCTGAAACTAACGCTGTCAGCGGTTCATACTCTGTCCAGCTTGATCACTAGGCTTCTTCTTCTTGTCCCAGGATTGTCTGCCCCATTTTCCCTCAGCTCTCTTTTTTATGATATTCTCTCTTTCCTTAGGGCTACGCTTCATCCGAGTACTTTAGGAGTTTTTCAAAGTAATGCAAAGATGTCAATAAAATATTTATATAATAAGAACACAAGATGAAAAGTCAAGTTTATTGAAAATAAAGTTTGGAACACTTAAGTGGGGAAACAATAAAAAGGAGCAAAACAAAACACATTACAAAATTAGGTGCCCCCTAATATCATATAAGCGGCTTTAGCCGGATTCATGGGCCGTGAGCCTTGATGTGTCTAGGAGACCTCGGGTACTTTGTTGGTAGAGTCTCCTGGCTGTCTCTTCAAGCAAAGTATCTTTTGACTGAGTCCGAGTTCACAGGGTTAGGCAGATCCTTGCCATCCATTTCAGTCAAGATTAAAGCTCCTCTGGAAAAGGCCTTTTTCACAACGTATGGGCCTTCCCAGTTTGGCATCCATTTTCCTCGGGCATCTCTATGAATTGGCAATATCTTTTTTAGTACCAAGTCTCCCTCCTGGAATTCTCTTGGACGAACCTTCTTATCGTAGGCTCGCATCATCCTTTTCTGATACATTTGACCATGTCGAATGGCCTTCAACCTTTTTTCTTCGATCAAAGCTAGTTGGTCGTATCTGGATCGAATCCATTCTGCTTCATCTAATTTCAATTCTGACAAGACCCGAAGGGAAGGGATTTCAACCTCAATGGGTAGTACAGCTTCCATCCCATAAACTAGCGAGAAAGGGGTTGCTCCGATAGAGGTTCTGACCGATGTACGATAGGCATACAAGGCAAATGGCAACTTTTCATGCCAATCTCTATAAGTTTCTACCATTTTCCCAACAATCTTCTTGATATTCTTGTTGGCTGCCTCCACCGCTCCATTCATTTGGGGGCGATATGGTGAGGAATTGTGGTGTCGTATCTTAAACTGCTTGCACATCTCTTCGATGGCCTTGTTGCTTAAATTCAATGCGTTGTCGGATATGATACTTTTTGGCATTCCATATCGACATATGATCTCTTTCTTCAAGAATCTGCATACTGCCGATTTGGTGACATTCGCATAGGTGGCCACTTCTACCCATTTAGTGAAGTAATCAATGACCACAAAGATGAATCGATGCCCGTTCGAAGCCTTTGGCGATATGGGACCAATGACATCCATGCCCCACATAGAGAACGGCCATGGGGAGGTCATAACATGTAGTGGTGATGGAGGAACATGAATCTTATCAGCGTAGATCTGACATTTGTGGCATTTCTTGGCATAGCTGATGCAGTCTTCTTCCATTGTCGACCAGTAGTAGCCAAATCGCATAATTTGCCTAGCCATGGTAAACCCGTTGGCGTGGGTCCCACATACGCCTTCGTGGACCTCTTCAAGGATTTTTCTAGCCTCCACATCATCCACACAACGCAATAAGACTTGATCCTTCCTTCTTTTGTAAAGAATCTCACCGTCCAGGACATATTCGCTTGCCAACCTTCGCAATGTCTATTTTCTATTCTTAGTGGCTTGTTCTGGATATTCACGGCTTTTCAAGTATTGCAACAGGTCATAATACCAAGGTTGTTCATCTTTCTTACCTTCCTCGATATCATAGCAGTAGGCCGGTGTCTGGTATATACTCATCTGTATAGGTCTCAAATCGGACTGCTTGTTAACTTTAATCAATGAAGATAACGTAGCCAAGGCATCCTCCATCTGGTTGTCCTCCCGGGGAAGATAATGAAAGGTAATCTCGTAAAATTCCTTGATCAAGTCCAAGACTAGGTTTCGATAGTCCAATAGTTTGGAATCTCTGGTGCCCCATTCTCCCCGAAGTTGATAAATCACAAGCATGGAGTCTCCATATACTTTTAATGACCTAACCTTTCGCTCAATGGTCGCTCGAATTCCCATGACACATGCTTCATATTCTGCTATGTTATTTGTACAATCGAAGTCAAGCTTACTGGAAAAGGGGTAATGGTCACCGTCCGGGGAGACTAATACAACCCCGATCCCCTTTCCTGTGGCATTTGAGGCGCCATCAAAATTCAATTTCCAACATTTATCTTCTGGAGTATTTTCCTCCACGGTCATAATGTTCATCAAATCTTCATTTGGGAAGTCAAAGTTTAGAGGCTCATAATCCTCTAGTGCTCGGCTGGCTAAGAAGTCGGATATTGCACTTCCTTTTATGGCTTTTTGGTTTACATAAACCAAATCAAATTCAGATAGCAAAATCTGCCACCTGGCCATTCTTCCTGTTAGTGCAGTTGACTCCATTAAGTATTTAAGAGGATCGAGTTTTGAGATCAACCACGTCGTATGATATAACATGTATTGTCTTAGCCTCTTAGTGGTCCAAATCAGGGCACAACACAACTTTTCAATTGGTGAATATCTCACTTCACCTTCTGTAAATTTCTTACTGAGGTAATAAATTTCCCTTTCCTTCTTTCCTGACTCATCATGTTGGCCGAGCACGCACCCCATAGAGTTTTCAGAGACGGTCAAGTACAGAATCAGTGGTTTGTTTGGGACAGGCGGCACCAAGACGGGAGGATTTGATAAGTAATGCTTGATCTTGTCAAAAGCTTCCTGACACTCATCGTCCCAGTTTCCAGGATTATGCTTTTTGAGGAGGCGAAAGATGGGGTCGCATTTTTCAGTTAACTGTGAAATGAACCGAGCAATGTAATTTAATCTTCCTAAAAAGCCTCTTACTTCTTTCTGAGTGCACGGGGATGAAAGCTCTTGAATGGCTTTAACCTTATCAGGATCAACTTCGATACCCCTTTCGCTGACTATGAAGCCCAACAATTTTCCTGATCTAACCCCAAAGGTACATTTGGCAGGATTCAGCTTTAACTGGTATTTTCTTAGTCTCGAAAATAGTTTTCTGAGGACTATGACATGCTCTTCTTCTGATCGTGACTTGGAAATCATGTCGTCGACATATACTTCAATCTCTTTATGCATCATATCATGAAACAAAGTGACCATAGTTCGTTGGTATGTTGCCCCTGCATTTTTAAGCCCAAAAGGCATCACCTTGTAACAAAAGGTTCCCCATTGTGTTATAAACGTAGTCTTGTGCATATCCTCTGGATGCATCTTTATCTGGTTGTAGCCTGAGAAACCGTCCATAAAAGAGAACAGAGAGTGTTTTGCGGTATTGTCAACCAGGGTGTCGATATGAGGCAATGGAAAGTTATCTTTAGGGCTGGCTTTGTTCAAGTCCCGATAATCGACACACATGCGGACCTTGCCATCTTTCTTTGGAACAGGAACTATGTTAGCTACCCATTCCGAATACTTGATCTCCTGGAGAAAGCCAACATCATATTGTTTCTTGACCTCCTCTTTTATTTTCAAAAGTGTATCAGTCCTCATTCTTCGAAGTTTCTGCTGAACTGGCTTGTAGCCCTCTTTTATAGGCAGTTTATGCACGACCACCTTCGTGTTTAATCCTGGCATGTCTTGGTAGGACCATGCGAAGATATCCCTGAATTCTAGCAGCAGCTCAACAAGATCATGCCGTGTCTTCGTGGTAATACGTGTCCCGATCTTCACTTCTTTATTTTCGTTTTCGTCTCCGAGATTGATCGTCTCTAACGCCTCTTTGTAAGGTAAAATCTTTTTTTCCTCGTGTTCAACCATCTTTAATAGATCTGGGGATAAGTCATAATCTTGGTCTTCTTCAAAGTCCTGAGGTCCATCTAGACACACGTCTCATTCAAAAATTAGTTTTGAATCCATTTCGGTGCTGCTTGATATATTGATATCAGGGGACCTGACATAAAATAATGATGACAATTGGAAAAATATGATTTGAAAATGGTCACTACGTATGGATAAGAGTAAAAACAAAAGAAATGTTTCTTTAAAGTTACACACAAAAAGGGTACGTATTATTTTATTAACATAAGGACCATATAAGATCATAAGCATATGCCCTTTTACAAAAAAAAAACCTTGTTGCTCCTGGGCAAGAGTAACAAGTGTGTTCTGAGCATTACTCTGAAGTACTCCTAAACACTGCGGAGAGTTCTTCGGCAGTCCAATTATTCAGAACACTTCCAGGGGCATAAGGACGGATTCCTCTCAGATACACCCCTTCATTTCCTTCATCAACTATAACATTTATATCTAAAGTTTCCAGCTTTTTCCTCAAATCTGCTTCTTCCTTGGCTAGCTTAGGGTAGAGAAACCCTCCTGAGATGAAATTTTTAGACAAAGGAGGAAAAGCCAAGGGCTCCCAGCTAACCTCTGCTCCTTCCAAGCGAGCTCTTCTTCTTTCTTGCTTCTTCAAAATTTTGCTCCTTGTTTGCTTTGCATTTGGCCTATACCCGAGGCCAAAGCGATCTTTCTTGTTGACTACAGATGGCGCATTGACCCGTCCTTGCAGATACTTTCCAAGTCCGCGACCAACCCGTGCTCCTCTCCCCATTGTCAGCTTGACTCCAACCCTTGTGGCTTTAGATAGTCTAGGAGTAGGAATGCGACTCCCTTCAGGTATAAAGGTCGCATTAACAAACTCAAACGATCTAAAGGAACATTCCCCGGCCTTTTCATCATTCTCGATGTAAGGGGCTTCACTAGTGATAGAAGCTATAATATCCTCTTCGGCGTTCACGGTGACCAGTCGCCCATCGAAGATAAACTTCAGCTTCTGGTGAGGTGAAGATGGGACTGCCCCAGCCGAGTGGATCCAAGGTCTTCCCAATAGACAATTGTACGTGGGTTTGATATCCATCACTATGAAATCTACATCATATGTATTTGGGCCCACCAGTAGAGGTACCTCAATCCTTCCCATTACTTTTCTTTCAGTACCGTCGAAGGCTCGAACCAGAGTGTTACATGTCTTCATGTGAGAACTGTCTATTGGGAGCCGGCTTAAAGTGATTAATGGCAAGACATTCAGGGCGGATCCATTATCAATCAAAACTCCCGGCAAGGTATAGCCTTTACACCGAGTAGTGATGTCTAAGGCCTTAGTGGATCTTGTACCCTCTGCTGGTATTTCATCATCGTGAAAGTAGATGAAATTATCAGCATTAATATTATTTACCAATCTATCCAATTTGTTCACCGAAATGTCATTGGGAACAAAAGTCTCATTCAACACCTTCAACAACGTGTTCCGGTGTGCTTCAGAGCTTAGCAATAGGGATAGTATTGATATGCGAGCAGGCATCTTGCGCAGATGTTCAACAACATTGTACTCGCTATGTTTCAAAAATTTCAAGAATTCTTTCACCTCTTCCTCTTTAACTGGCTCGTTGATGGGTGATTCAGGTTCAGCATTTACGGGAGCTTTCTCTTTCGGGCCTTCTGCTTCTTTGGGAACATATCGTCTCCCGCTTCTAGTAAAGAAGCCTACATCGTTTATGTCCTCTGAAGTTGTTTTTGAGGCCACGTCTCCTTGGATTGAGACTTCACAATTGTATCTCCAAGGGACCTTCCTACTGTCATGGTACGGGAAGGGCACTGGTTTCTGGATCGTAACTTTGGCTTGTGAGCTCTCACCTTTTTCACTTCTCCCTGGTCCCGAAATAACAATGACTGGGTAGTTGCCCTCTAGGTTCGTGTTTTTGTATTCTGAGGTACATATATATGCTTCCTCCACAGGCCTTTCTTCGAAAAATTCTAACTCTTTGTTATCAATCAATCGCTGGATGAGGGTCTTGAACTATGTACAGTTCTGGATATCGTGATCCTTTTTGCCATGGTATGGGCAACAATCATTCGAGATTTTCTTAACGTCCCCTACGACTTTCTGTAGCATACCCATCTCGATCATTTTTTTCCAGACACATCTTAATGGTGTTTTTACATCTTCGACAGTGGTCTTGATTTTTCTATTACCTTCAACAATTGCATTTGCCCCAAACTCAGCATGGTCGGGTAAAGGACTTCCAGATGTGTTTGATCCAGCGGAGTCATCGAACCTTACAACCCCCATTTTTATGAATTTTTCAACAAGTCTCTTAAAAGCGACACAATTTTCGATGGAGTGCCCTGTTATTCCGGCATAATAATCACAATGAGCATCAGCATCATACCGTTTTGGATAAGGGGGTTGAATCGGCTTAATGTAGAATGGAGACACCACATGTGCATTGTACAAATTCTTATATAACTCGCCATAGGACATGGGGATGGGAGTAAATTCCATATCTTCTGCCTTCGTCCTTTGGTTCGATCCTTGTTTAGAGGAATTTTGAACATTCGAGGTTGCAGCTTTGGGTTGCCCGACTGTCAGCTGCTTGGTATAGCCGACATTATAGACACCTGTATTGCTGACCTCGTTGTCCCTTCTTCTATAATTCGATTTCTTCGTGTGTTCTTCATCTTCGATTTTTCCGGTTCTGATTGCGTTTTCAATCATTTCTCCATTCATTATTATGTCGGAAAAATCCTTTGTGGCACCCCCTATTATACGTCCCAGAAAGGGTTTTTTCAGTGTTCCGACAAAAAGCATCACCGTTTCTTTTTCTAATAAAGGAGGTTGTACTTGGGCTGCAACGTCCCTCCACCGTTGCGCGTATTGCCTAAAACTCTCATCAGGCATTTTCTCCATATTTTGTAGTGTAACACGATCTGGTGTTATATCAATGACATGATTATATTGTTTGACAAATGCCTGAGCTAAGTCTTTCCAGGAGGTGATCCTGTCACGGCTTAACTGGTTGTACCATTTGGCGGCAGACCCAGTTAAACTGTCCTGAAAGCAGTGGATTAGGAGAGGATCATTATCAATGTATCCTGTCATCCTTCTAATGAACATCGTAAGGTGCGCTTCAGGACAAGTAGTCCCATTGTATTTTTCAAAATCCGGCATCTTGAATTTAGGAGGAAGCACCAGATCAGGGACCAGACTTAGCTCCCTTGCGTCCATCTTTGAAAACTGGTCTATACTTTCCATGGCCTTGAATTTTTCTTCCAGCTGCTTACATCGATCTTCAAGCTGTTTGGGTAACTCGAGTTTAAGCTTGTCCATTTCATTGAAGTCAGGAACGACATACTCACTAGGATCATTATGAATTATTGCCCCCCCGTGTGTAGAAGACTCAGCATGAACCACCGGTTGTTTTGCTGCAGGGGTTTCGACTGACAACTGGGTCTTGAGAGGAAGGCCCGGGTCATTAGTCAGCGCACTAGGATCTATGAAGACTCCCTTCTTCTTTTCCGAGCTATGTCCACCCATCATTGCAGCTATCTTGGCTAACAGGTCTTCTTGTGCTTGTGAGATGTGATCACGAGTTTCCTGCTGTGTCTTCTCTAACTTACTTTCAATATCCTTCCTGATGTCTTCATATGCTTGTTCGACTTTTGCCAACCTTTCTTCCATGTTTTTAGCTTTGCTTCTGGTGAAATACGGATGTTGAGTTTGTAACTCTGCCAGCCCCAAAGTTGACTGCGATAATAATTCCTCGAGAATTAAAACTCAATAAAATAATGTAATAAGATGCAATGTGATGCATATGCGGACAAAAGACTAAGATATGCAAAGCAATCATTATAATAGTACCACACCATATTTTACACAAAAAGGTGTTGATTTCGGTACAACTTTCAAAAGGAAACTCGCATAAGAACAAGTTTCTTTACATAAGGTAGGTCCATTTCACATATATTGCTTGGCTTTAACGCCGAGGATCTTGATCTTCCTGAAAAGCCAGGCCAACTTCTTGCCCCTATCGGACTCTGATTCAGTTTGTAGGCTCAGGACGTCAGCTTGGACAGCTAGAGTCTGTAAGTGCTCCGCGACCTCTCGTACTTGAACCAGGGCTTCAGCCATTACACGGTCTCTATCTCGGACTCTGTCTTGAGATTGATCTAACCGTGCCTGCCACTGTTGGTTGTTCCATGACTGCACTTCTTCAAAACTATTAATCTGGCCTCGACAGGTTTCCAGAGCCGCTTCTAAATCTTCAATCTGTCTCTTCATATTCTCATTCTCTTGTCTACTTGCCTTTAACTCAGCTGTATGGTTCCGGCTGCGGTACCTTTGTAGAGAGCCTTCCAATTCACCAACTCGGCCTCTCAGGCTTAGATTCTCGGCTCTGTTTCGAAACAACTCTTCCTCCATAGTTGTTTGTTGTCCTTGAATGTCATTAAACCTCCTCTCCCAACGGTCGGCTCTCTTCTTTTCCTCTTGGATTTCATGCTTCCATTTGGCCGAAGTTTTTCCGAGGCCGACATATTTTGCTGATGCGCGCAACTTCTTATAATCATTTCGTAGATTGTTCAGATCTTCCTCGGCTTTACCTTTTCCTTTCCTTAGCCTTTCGATTTCTCGCTCTTGGGACTGCATACCAAACTTCAGCTGGTTCTTTTCATTTTCTAACCCTGACAGACGGCTTTCCATCATCAAGTACTTTTTCTTAAAGTCATGCTTCGCGATCTCAATCTCCGAGGGATCCACTCGTAACTGTTCCTCCACCGGTACATTATTTTCTGGGTCTGGTAAGGGGATATCATCGTTGATTCTCATACTTCTCCATCGTCGATACTCCGGCGTAACTCTAGGTTTTTCGTCGAATGGTTCCATCTTGTAAATACGCTTCCATGCCTCAGCAATCTTGGAAACGATTTTCTTATATCCTCTTCCCTCGTATGGAAATTCACAAGTAGCAAGCCCTCTTGTCGCTGGGATGAACTGTCTCGACATGTATTGCCTAGATACTAGTAACGGCGCATATCCAGTTGTTCCCCATATTCCAAGAAGAGGGACCCAGTCATAGTCTCCACATTTGTAGACAATATTAGTAGGGAAGAACCAGCGTGCTTTCCAGATGACGTCTTTTTCTTGAAGGTTTCGGAAAATGGTCTTCCACTTATCACAGGATAGGTTTTCAGGCCTTGGCGTAGACGCGAGGTCCTGCAGCGGCGAGTAACTCTCGAAGCATGCTTGATAAGAAACTTTCTCCGGCTTCCAAAAATGACTATGAAACCAATAACAGCTGAGCACAACAAATGAACCTCCCTTCACCGCTTTTTTTACAAGCACTGAGAGACCTGAAGGTTTCGGCTAGAATAGCTGGAACTGGAGTAATTCCTTTATCAAGGTAATCGAACAACTCCATAACAGCGTCATCGATGTATCCTAACGATTTGGGAAAGATAACCAAACCGTAAATGGCCAAGGCAAACATTTTAACTTGTTTTTCGCGCTTAGACTCGGCTTGGATCAGGTCTCGTATGAATCTCCATGCGATACACATGGTTTCCCCTTTTATCTTAATCCTGGCTTTAGCCCACTGTTCGTCCATACAAGTCATCTTTAACAGCTTCTTCTGAAACTCCGGAGGATTAAGAGACTTGAAGTATGCTCTATTAACTTGGATTTTTGGGCAGCGGATCAAGGTGGTATATTCTTCAACAGTTGGTACCAAATCAACATCACCTAGAGTAAAACAACTGTAGGCAGGATTCCAGAACTGGGCAAGGGCTCTGAACAAAGCTTTATCAATGTTGACATATAGTAGGTAAGGCAAATCACCATATCCATCGTAGAACAACTGTTTATTTGTTTCGTCCCACTGGTTCCAGATTTCCTTTAATTCTTGCAACTGGTTCTGAGTTGACCTGATATTGGTAGAATCCCCAAACTCTGGCTTTTCACCTTCTAGCAAGTTATCCCCTTTCTGGCGCTGAGTCTCTTCTGACCATTTTCGTACGCCCAGATTGCCTTCTACCTTATCAAGATATTGGTTCTCCATAGCTAATCCTTTATAACGGTTGAACTTGCCTCAACACCTTTTATTTTTTAAAAAAAATAAAAAAAATAAAGTGCAATGCAAAAATAGCAAAAAGAAACAAAACAAAGCAAACATGTTAGTACCGATATAAAAGAATAATATACATAAAAGGAATAAATAAAGTAAACATAACTGAAATTAAAGAGCATAATAAAAAAATCGAAACCCCCACTCTCTTTCTAATGCACTTATTAGGTGATTCTCTAAACGGGCAGATGCTCAGTATGGCTCTAAAGGGTAGGCTTTTATGGTTCACTACATGGGGTTCGGTTCTACGAATGGTACCCGAATCGCAATGCTATTGCCTACTAAGGCTAGCAAAGCTCAATTCAGGGGGATACAAGTCTCTAGGTCTGCACGGAGACGGAAGTCTCACGAAGACAAAGGGACCAATATCCCGAAAGCGATTCACCATCCTACACGGAGGCGGTACCTCACGAAGGCGTGGTTTCTCGCTTCCACTTAAAGGACGGAGCTCGGGTTGAGAGCTCATGATATGAACCTAGAAAATATATTTTATGAAAGATTTATAAATATATATATATATATATATATGGGATCACAAAATTAAATTAAACCAAGTTAATATTTTCCGATCAATAAAACAAAGGGTAACCAACTTGTGGCTTGACTCTCGAAAAAAGTATCCCCAGCAGAGTCGCCAAGCTGTAACAACGGGTGAGTCGCCACCAATCTTTTGTTTTGCTTTAGGTGCGATTGGAACACCTGAAAAACCCGGTTATTTTAATAGAAACCAATTTTTATGATTTTATTAAAATTCGAGTTTTGGATCTGCAAAACCAGAAAACAGGTTCGGGAGTCGGTTACGTATAGGGAAAGGTGAGCACCCCCACTCGCCCAAAAATTTGGTACCTAGTCGGTTACAAATTGTTTTAATGACGGAACTTAAAAAATTGAGTTTTACTTAATGATGTGATCCCAAAATGATTAAAATAATTTTTAGAAATAAGCATTTAAAGAAAGGGATATACACTCCTACACCCGGAGTATGGTCTCCCCTATAAAATCATTATTCAAAAAGGTGATATTAAATAATAATATAATAAAAGAATTAACGGAAAATGACACTCCAACGCCCGGAGTGAGATTTTCATGATAATCCCTTAAAACCTGTAAGAAAAATTTTGGGAGAAACGATAATTAATAAATAATAATAATAATAATAATAATAATAATAATAATAATAATAATAATAATAAAGGCAGTGGCGGAATTGAAAGAAAACAGAAATTAAAGGACAGAAATTAAAAGAAAGCGGTAACTAAAATGAAATAAAATCAAAACTGAAATGATGAAATATAAGGATACGAAGGTTGGATGGCTACGGGAGGAATTTTCCCCTCCAGTTGAAAACGCGCTGGTCTTGGCTTGGGTCGGGTCGCGTATCCGGGTTAGATGCTCGGAACGACGTCGTTTTGGCCTATAAGGGCCGGCACCAAAACGGCGTCGTATTGGCTAGCTTATAAATACCCAAAATTTTCCCTTAAGTCCAGCTTTGATACTTCATTTGAATAAAAAAAGGCAGACATGAGAGCTCTCTCCCCTTTCGGTCCAGTCCGGTCACCGGCGGTCGGAGGGCTCACCGTCGGTCGCCTGAATTTCCACCGCCGTCGAGAATCTAACATGCAAGTATGGATTCCGACTCGTTTTCGCGCGTTGAGTCCAAATCCGAGGTTCATTTTTTCTAAAACTCCATGTATCTTCCTAGATCTAAAGATGTCTTTTCGGGTTCTTTAAAAAATTTACCTTTTACTTTTTTGTCTTTCGGACGGTAGATTTGCTGGGTTTGCTTCGAATATGTTTTTTTTGCTTCGAATCTCCTTTTTTATTTCGAATACTCTCCTCCCATTTTTTTTACTTTTACAACCGAATCCGGTATATATAGCCGGACTTAAAAACTAAAATAATATACATATTCGGGATTTTATCCCCTTTTGATTTTTACAGAGTAATAATTCTCTGACTACTTTTTCTTTCTTGCAGGGGGATGTAATACGTGTGGGGGTGACGCGGATGAAGCTGGTGACGTGGTCCGGCTTCGTGGCGGCGGCTCGGCTTCATGGTAGCGGCGGCGGCGGCTAGGGTTAAATAATATTAGGTTTAGGTTTTTTAGTAATGGGTTCTATTGTTGGGCCGGGTAAATGGGTTTAATATATAAAAGGGGTATTGGGTTCAAAAGGGTTTGGGTCATGGGTTGTAAATGGGTTATGGGTTATGATAATAAGGGTTTTTTATTTATTTGGGTTTAAATATTAAAATGGGTTACTACAATCTTAATTTCATTAAATTAACTATGTGATTTCATTATTCTAAGTTCAAATGAAATATTAAATATTCAACTAAAATATTCTCTTGATTAACATCTCATTACAATGAGATATTAATCAACTTAGAATGTTAAAGTTTCCATTTAATATTCATTTATTTTCTACATTTATCTCACCTATTTAGATTATTTAATTTATTAAAGTACTTAAGCTAAATTGCTCTGATTTATTATACTAAATGGATTTGTCACCTAAACGAATATAGTACATGCCCATTTTATATTATGCAAACATACATACAATTAAGCAATTAAAATTAAAGTTAAAACAAGGATCAAATTGAATGTTTATCAAAATAAAGTGCCAATTTACAAAGAAACAGTGACCAAATTGAAAAGCTTACAAAAATTAGGGCCAAAATTGTGAACTTCAAAGACTTGGGCGCGGATCCTCCCCTCGACCCGTTTAGCGCGCGGACTCTACCCAATCCGGCACCAAAACGGTGTCGTTTGACTCACCCTATAAAAGGAGCTTCACGAGTCAACTCAGTCATATCTTCATATTACACACATTCTCTCTCTTCATTCTCTCACTCCCTTTATTCTCTCAACTAAAACACCTTATTTTCAAAAATCAATCACCCAAACGGATCAAACCGTGTATTCTTCACGAAATTCAAGTTATGTTCTTCACTTTTTACTTCAATCCGCTACAAACACCAAATTCATCCCACCTCTTGTTTATTTCGGATCAAACACCAAAAAAGCCTAAATATTCATTCATTGTTCTTCACCTTTCTTCACTTCAATCTGTCACCATCCCTTCTGGCCATATAAACATGTTCGTCGGCCGCCGTAGGCGACGCCGACCACCATTGTAACTCCGACCTCATGTTCGGTTGTCTCTAACCTTTCTCCGGGCACCACTACAACTTCAGCCACCGCCTCCGATAATCCCTAACCTATCTCCGGACGCCGTCCTCTACTGTGAGGTGATTTCCGGCCACCGTTCGCCGGAACCCTATAAACCCAAAAAAATTATTTTCGCCACTGTTTTCCTAGATCTAGTCCCAACTCGGCGAAACCACCCATCTTCGACCACCTAAAGCTATCTACTTGTCCCGACCTCTCATTTTCAACTCAATCGAAACCCTAAACCCTCCGACCAACTCAAATAAGCCTCCACCGATTCCTCGTTTTCATTTCCTTTTTTAGCTATTGTCTACATGATTTTGAACTAGATCTAATGCTTTACATATTTGTTTTACATGAAATAAAATAAAAAAAGAAGCTCACCTTCATGGTGGTGCAATGACGATTCCGAAAGCGTTACTATAGCTCCGGCGGCGCCCGTTGGACTTCTCTGGCGAAGACAATCAAACTCCCAACGACTTTACAGCTTCCCGGCAACGCTCTACTTCCCCAGATTGGTTCGATTACTGATGTAACCTCTCTACTCTTTTATTATTATTATTTAATATGGTTAATATATTTTTATGATTGTGATTAATGACTTTCCATTATTGATCTAACGACTCTCTCTATTTATAGGTAGCATCATGAATGACATCAGCGACTGAATGAAGGATCTGAATCCATATGATGTAGGCTTAGACCAATCCAGTGTGACACGTGGTTGTTTTGGCGGGCCAAAGAAACATATTTGTGTTTCTTTGGGCTTTATCGATTTTGGACTGTAAAAATGGGCGAGAAATTTGTGTTTCTAGTATATTGTGATTGTTTGGGTGTAAATAGGTTGGCAGATTGTAACAAATTAGGAATATGGGCTTCAGAATTGTAATTGGGCCTTGTAATTTAAAAAATGGGCTTTTTATTTTTTCATATATGTAAGTGGACTTATATTGTATAAATGGATTGTTTACTTATTTATTGGACTTTATTTATTTTTATTATATGTTTTTTGGTTTTATTTACAGAAATATATGTATATATACATATACCATGACAAAATTTGAGTATTACAGCAGTTACGGAAATTTGTATAATAACATACTTAATCCTCAATATTTACACATTAAATCAATTTAGACATCAATAATGAGGGTTAAATTATGAATAAATTTATTAAATGTGTCAATATGAATGATTAAATGTTATATTATTCAAATTTCTGTAATTGTCACGTCACCCAGTTAACGGCTCAGTGACAATTTTGTAACAAAAACTAAAGTTTAATGCACATTATGTAACATTTGAAAGTCATATCACAATTTTTTTTATTTTTAGAGATAGTTTAGTGCCATTTGTGTACTTTACCATAAAATAAATGTAGCTATGATCAAGACAAACAAATGTTGCGGCAAATAATATATAATTATGGAAGCTGGATTTATTGCTAAGGATATATGCTTGATTACTTATTTTAATGTTATAGAAACTAGCAATACATGTATGCATAAACCATTAAAATCTTTATATACTTGACTGGATTTTCTAATGAACTTTTGACTCTCGATGCCTAGAAATTAATAATATTGAAGCTAAGGTGATACATGTCTGCGTGAACCCTAACAACTCTATTATATATTTAAGAACTCCCTTTTAGTCATTAAAACCCTAAACTTATGTCTGAGCTGGATTAAGACTAAGTTAATAGCTTAGTGTAGAACTAATGTTTTGATATAATAATTGAAAAATGTTTTGGACTAATTTGAAAAGAATTTAAAACTTGGTTTTAAGTCCAAACAACTTGAAATTATGTTTGAGGTATTTTAAAAGGTTTTTGGCAATGTTTTTTTTACCAATTTTAAAGAGCCAAACTTGACTTTTCAAGTTACCCGTATCGATACGGATGTACCCGTACCGATACCTTTTTGCCCTAGTTTGGTCACTGCCAAAACCTGTATCGAAACAGGCTTAGCCGTTTCGATACGGATCGGGATCGTTTCGATACACCTGGTAAGCGTACCGATCCCCTTTCAACCACCCCAACGGCTACTTTCCCAACGGTCATTTAAAAGTAAACTCGTACCGATACGCCCTCAAGCGTATCGATACGACCAGGCTAGCAAAAGCCAAACGACTAGTTTCTGATGAAGGCCGTACCGATACGGATCCAAGCGTATCGATACGGATAGCTGCAGAACAGCATTAATGAAGGAAAATAAAGTCCTCAACGGCTCTAAATCATCCCCAACGGCTAGTAACGACTACAAACTCAATTGGGAGTATAAAAGGGACCTCCAAGCATCAAGTAAAGACTAATGCTTCAATTGTTACAACATTATGATGTCAAAATTTGTCTAGAGCTTAAATTGTTTATTTCTTGCTTAGACAACACTTGTGAGCTTACATTGTTAAATTTGCTCAAGTGTTTAGGTTTTGGGTGAGTGCTTAGAATTGCAAACAAACACCTATTAGAGGGATTTCTAGTTTGCTAAGTCTTTCTTTGTACAAGAGAGTGTTTCCTCAAGCTTTGGGTAGAAAGCTTTGAGGGTTGTAAATGTTGCCTCCTTAGCCTAGAAAAGGGGACAGAATTCTTAGTGAATTTGTTTGGAAATCCTTAGTGGGGAGCTAAGGTAGTGGATGTAGACCTTGGTTAGAAGGTTGAACCACTATAAATCCTTGTGTCAAATTACCTAATTTTCACTTCCCACTAAAACACCCAATTATCCAACTTCTCCACACTTGGCGAGCAAGAACGGTTGATCGAATCGAGCCCCTAAAATCTCAACACTTAGTCCCACTGTTCATGTAAGTATAACCTAACTCTCTCTATATTAAACTATAGATCAATAGTTAAAAGGCTTCTCTCGATAATTCTTACAATAACTATGTATGAAGAACAATGAACAGAATAGATAAAGAGAAACAAACTATAACATTAAAATTAATTATTCAAAACATAAAATCCTGAAAAGTAATAAACCCAACTAAAGTATTTAGCCTAAAACATCCATAATAAAATAGTAAAAGTACGAAAATTTATCAAGCAAGGAATAGAAAAGGGTCAAGCGTCCTCGATGATCTTCCTCCGTGTTGTCCAACTGTTGTTGCAGGTCTCCCATTCCTTCTGACTCTCTCGATGGCGCCTTTCGTGTGGAGACTCCTATAGAACTTCGACTTCGATGGTTCTCCGAAAGTTGGAAGACTAAAGGACTATTGTCTAAGATTGAGCTCTCTTGAATTGTTGTCCAAGTCTTCTTTATATAGGCGGTGAAACTAGGGTTTCATAACTCTAAAGCGCGCGTTACCTCATTAAAGAGGGCCATTAGTTTCTCATTATCTTTAATATTATGTATCTAGGAGAAAGTCTACGTGGGTCAAAGCATATTTGTCTCCAACTATTCTTGTCTTGTTAGCTCTATCCTAGAGATCTACTACTCATTTGTTCCAGCATTCCTCCATCATCCACTAGGTTCCTGCACATACATCACAAAATACTGACTTTCCCATAAAAGCACCAAAATATATAACATTTAAGCACATGCAGTGTAACTCCCTACCTACATGCAAAATATATTCAATCTAACCTAAATGCAACTAAATGAGTTTGAAAACATACAAAAGTCAAGTAAAAAGGGTATGCAAAATAGGATATCTACACAGTTATCAAATTCCCCCAAACTTGAATTGTTGCTTGTCCTCAAGCAATGCTAACTAAACATGAAAAACAAAACAAAAACAATAAACAATCCATAGTTCTCAAGGTTCCAACTAATGAGATGCAATGCATTAGAGCTTACAGTTCTGTTCCAACATTCCTCCATCATCCACTAGGTTCCTGCACATACATCACAAAATACTAACTTTCCCATAAAAAACACCAAAATATATAACATTTAAGCACATGCAGTGTAACTCCCTACCTACATGCAAAATATATTCAATCTAACCTAAATGCAACTAAATGAGTTTGAAAACATACAAAAGTCAAGTAAAAAGGGTATGCAAAATAGGATATCTACACAGTCATCAAATACCCCCAAACTCAAATTGTTGCTTGTCCTCAAGCAATGCCAACTAAACATGAAAAACAAAACAAAAACAATAAATAATCCATAGTTCTCAAGGTTCCAACTAAGCTATGATTCAAAGACATGTTGCAGCAATAACTCATTCATCAGCTATTTTAATGAGATACAATGCATTAGAGCTTACAGTTCTGTTCCAAATATCAATTTTACTGTAGGTGCAATGGATGCGATGTCACGTGCATTCATCACTTAACGACCTTAGAAAATTTTAAGGAATACTCTCTATTATTGCCTCTATATTTTCCTTTTCTTTTTTAAGCACAATGTTGTACTCCCCTTCATTCTTTTTAAGTTTAAAAATTGTATCACCGGGGCTTGAGCTTATCACGACTACTCTTCAGACCCGAAGAATGAGTGGAGCAAATAGCCCATCCCCGAACCCTACGAGTACAATCATCCTGTGAAGACTTTTATTCACTCTTATGCCTATACAACCATTCCTACCAAGGAAAGTTAAATGGAGCAAAGACAACTCGCCTAGTGTACTAAGGCAACAAGATACACAAAAGAGTGTCCTTCAACAGTTTTGCTAATGTTATCGAGTTTTAAATTAATTTACATTAATTTCTTGATCTTTTTTGGTAGGTTTTATGCCTTTAATTGCTACATTGATCATTTAGTTTATTCACATTAATTCATGCATTGGCATCAGAGAGTCGAACTAGAATTTTCCTAAGGCTTCTAAGCTTTTACAAGGCATGCAACATGTGTTTTAAGGGCTACATCAAATTCAACACAAGTTCAAAACACGAAAGCTCTTAACACATTGCAAAAACATTAAGCATAGATTAATAATTGGAAATCATGATCAACGCATCATCAATTTCAGAATCAATGGAATCATAGCAAATAAAACAATAAAAAACATATTAGCCTATTTACCTAAATTTTACCTAATAAATACATGGGATAGTACTCCCCCAAGCTTAAGAAGAGCATTGTACCCAATGCAAAAAGGAAACAAGAAAACAAATAAAAAACATGTATATGTAATATGAAAAACTAAACTAAATGAAAATAAAAGAAAAACTAACCCAGAGAGTTAATGGGGAGGAGGTTCCCAAATGAAGATGCCCTTGCCCTTTTCCTGAGAGGACTTGGTTATTTTGGCAGGGTGGGAGGAGGCACCAACTTCAGTATCTGGTCGTCTTTTCTGGTGGGTAGTGGTGGTGGGTGGTGGCGCAGCGGTAGCAGGAGCAGGTGCAAAAAGTTTCGGGGGAAGCCATGAGAGCTTCTCTTGTGCATTTGGAAGAAGCTTGTTAAAGATTGATTGCTCAGCAGTATCCCTAGTTTGAACATATAAAAAATAACGTTCTAAAAAGCTAGCGACAACCTTCTAAACAACATGACGGAGGTCTTGAGCAGGTATAGTAGCTAGGTAGTCAGGTACCCTCAATCTTTTCATGGCTTGAACCTAATGAGGAAGCCATCTGATGAAGCATTCGATAATTTGATCCTCTCCCCATTCATCGACCCCAGCTTTTTGAAATAGCACTATGATAAGATTGGAGAAGGGTAAATCATTGTACTTTTCTTTCGAAGCTGCCCTAGCCATGATGGTTTCATGGATGAGCTTGTATGGATCCACTCGTCTCCTGTTGAGTATAGAGTGGAAGGGCATCAATCATCGGTAGGAAAAAGTGGATCGGTTTCTCGTTTGGAGGATGCAGTTGTTGATAAAATGCATCCAAAACTTAGATTTCGGTTTAAGTTGTTCCCATCCCATGACTCTGGCATTGGGATCACCTTGGATCCAAGTAATGTCGGGAATGCACAGGTCATTCAGTACTTGCTCATATGTCTTGGCTATCTTAGTAGCCAAAATTTGTATGGGTGCCACCAATCATGGATAAGTTGTAGTGATCTGCAATGACTAAGGCCGAGAACTCTATATTCTTCCTACGAACGTAGACCCTTTCATTTTCCAGGTGTCCGACTTAAGTGTAGAACTCATGTACCCAGTCAGCATTAACCTGCCCTGGTTGGCGAATGAAATCCTCCTAGCCCTGTGTGGTGATGATAGCGTGTATGTCGGCCTCAAATTTATATCGGTAGTTTTGAAGTGAACTCCAAACCTTCCTCTAAAATAAGTTCATGTTGGCACATGTGTTTGTACTGCTTCTTAAGAATATTGTCCAATATATACATGCGGCGGCCAAGATCATCAAGCTTCATGAAAGTTGTATCACCAGAGGTTGCCGCACTTGTTTTAAGAGATGATGGAGAAGATAGAGGACTAGGGTTTCTCTCCATTCGAGGAGGCTGTTGGTTGCGGCGGGTAACTTTGAGTTGTCTCACCATGGTTCAAATGGAGGCAGGGGAGAACAAGTTAGGAGTTTAGGGTTCCAGGGCAGAAATATCTGGTAACATGAAGTTTGATAGAAAGATTTATGTTATCCTTTATGGAGAATATGAAAGGGTAAAGATAGAAAGGCATAGTAGGTAATCATGAAAAGAAACATCAACCATTAATGTTGAGACCTCACTAGGTGGGAAAGTTGTGTGATAAGCGGCGTGTTGAATAAGAGGACGATGTGTGGCGATTTATGGGGAATAGAAAGAGGTTAAGGTGATAGATATGGTACGTCGAAGTAGGGAAAGAGAATAATCCCCTACCGGAACCTTATATTCATGCCCTTTTTCGACGTGGCTACCAAAAATTTCATATTTGGGTTAATCTATTTTTCTCCAAGAAATGTTCATCATCCCAAATCCGTGGAGGCTCGCCCAATTTAGCCGTTTGCTTGATATTTTCTTAAAATGAAAAATTAAACTAAATCTAATTTAAAGGAAAATAAAATTAAATTGCACGAATTAAAATTCGAGAAATTTAAAATACATATAAAATTAAAAGAATAAAACTAGATGCACTAGACATCCAGTAACGTGACCGAAGATTTGTCACGATGAGCCGATGCTCCCTTGTAAATATTTAACCACTTCAACACCTTGGCAAGGTTGCTTAGGCATTGATCAATAAATGGCAATAGGAAGTGGTCCAGTTTTGTGATTTCGTTCAGCTTATGGTCGTCAATCCAAGTTTTCCATCCAGTAACAGTTTTCGTTGGGAGGAGTTCATCGGTATCGTCTTTGATCACGGTCATGTCTTCTGTCTTTGGCACACACTGGACAAAACTCACCCATGAACTATCTGAAATAAGATGATTTAACTCAACTCGATTAAAATCTAATTAAAATTAAAATTAAATAACAGTTCAATTGTTCATACCGAAATAACTTAACTCAAATTTATCAAAAATGTAATTCTACAAATTTTAGGACCATTTGAACACAAATCTAATCAAATTAAACAGATAGAAAATCATTAGTATCCATATTGATAAATAAAACAATTTAATTGTTTTATTTATAAAATGTCATTAGTATTGTTGATTGAGTATAGTTCGATTAAAATCATTTTATAAATGCATGACATCGAAAGAGATTTTATGCATAAGTGTGTTTAATGAACTTATTCTTATTTTTGCATAAACTCTAAAAAGACTTGGACAAGTTGGATTTCATAGTTTTTTAAACTTGATCATTTTTATTGAAATTCGATAATTTACTTAAGTATCAATGCTTTGAGCTAAAATTCGAAAATTAATGCATCTATTAAGGGAGAGCTTTTGTTTTTCAAAAGAATCAACTTACTCTCTATTGTTATTTTTGAAATTTAAATATTGAATTATTTTTTATATAACAAAAAGGGAGATAAGGCTGAAAATTTGTAATTTCAAAAATAAAAAGGGGAGCTTTAAATATTTTTCTAAAATATTCTCTTTTTCTAAAATTATTTTTTTAAGGGGGAGATTTTCAAAAATAATTTTTAAGTGGTTTCATTCTACTAAAAAAGGAAGATTGTTAAGATATTTATTTTGATATAACAAAGTGAAAAATATTTTTGGACTTGAACAAATATTGCAAAAACAATTTAAGGTCCATTTATCTTGAAAAATATGTTTGAAAGCTTTTAAAAATGTTTTGACTTGAACAAATATTTTCAAAATGGTTTAAGTGTCAAAAACAGGCCTTCAGTACTGATACGATACTCCCAATATCGATACGAAGCTGCCTGTACCAGTACGACAATCCCCTGTACCAATATGCTTTTGATTTCAAGATTTCAAAGAGCATTTTATGTACCGATACGGAAGCCTCTGTACCAATACCCGAGGTACCGTACCGATACACTCTACATTTATGTGCAATGACTCTTTCTATTTAAGGTAGGTACATATACTAAGACCCGCGTACCGATACCTATTGTACCAGAAGTGCATTTAATGTTGGAATTTAAGTCCCCAACGGCTCCAATTCATCCCTAACGACCATAAACGACTGGTAGCTCATTTCACACTATAAATACAATACTTGGACACTTAAAGAACAAGAGGATGAACATCCAAGCTTAAAGATTAAGAGAGTAGAGTTTTTCATTGTTTATTTCTTTGTAATCTCTTGTGATTCTTTAGTACAATCCTAGTGAGCCAAAAAGTGTAAACACCCGTGAAGATAGATATATTGTTTACAAATGTCAAGACCTCATTGTTGAGGGATAGATTCTAGTTGAGCCTAATAAAAACTATAGAGAGGTTCTATCTAGACCTCTAAAAAGATAAAGATGTAAAGGTTATCTCTTTGAGCCTATAAAAATAAAAGAATTCATGAGTGAATTGGGAAATCCTTAGTGTGTATGTGAAGGTAGTGGATGTATACCTTGGTTGAGAAGGTCTAATCACTTTAAAATCGACCGTGCCAAATTATCATTTTTATTCAAATTTTGCTTCCCAAATTTAAAGGAGATATTTACACTTTTCATCGACAATATTCAGTTGAAGATATTCGAGCCTATAAAAAAGTTGCTTAATTATCTTTGAAATATATTTTCATTCTAACAAGTTAAAACTTGCAGTATTAAATTAAAAATATTCATATAGAAATTCATAAAACTATTTCAATTATGCTATCTAAATTGTGTAAAAAAGTAATTAATTGCACATCATGTACAATGTTTGATGCAAGTGAAAGACCCATAATTGCACATCATCTGGAGCTTTGCAGCAGAATGCAAAGCTACATGCTACATTATTCCTAAAACAAAGATATTTACAAATTTGAAGAGAAGAGGACATAAAAATATACAGCGCTCCAAAATTCAAAAGTTTCATTTATTTCCCGCCCAAAACCATCTCAATCTTTAAAAACCTCAAAACAGATATCTTCATTCTTCCATTTCCCTATTATTTTACACTTTATTTATTTATTTATTTAATTCCCCCATCAACATGTCAGCCTCCCCGTTTCCCCGGCAAAGAGACTTAACCGCCGCCAAACCCCTAACCCCTTTCTCCGATTCCACCCTAAAAAAACCATCTTCCGGCAAAGAAAACCCAAGGCCTAGCAGCCTTTCTCGCGCTTCTGTTGCGCCCATGAAGCCTATAATCCAGTCCATTCCACGCCTTGAGAAGGCTGCGGCGCTTGGTGGCAGTGACAAGAAAGGTCGGCTGCGGTGGTCAACGTCATCGGCCCCAAGAGGTAGGAGTCAGAGCCCTTCTGAGTTTATTAAAGTTTATTCTGATATGAAGAAAGATAGGAATCCGACTGATAGAGAAAATAAGGGTTGTAGGGATTTGAGAGCTAATGGTTGCAAACAAAATGGTGGGTTTAGGGAAAATTTGTTGATGAAAGTGAAGGGGAATGAAAGGAAAGTAAACGGGGCAGGGGTTTTGGATGGGAATAGCAAGAAAGATATTAAATTTAGCTCTGATTTGGGAAAAACAAACGGCGATAGTAATCAAAATGAGTGTTCTGGGGCTTTTGATGAAAAGGTTATTTCAGATTTTGGTTCAGAACTTGGAAATTGTGTTAGTGTCGACGAGAAACGTGACACAGAGTTTCTAAAAGGAAAGCCATTGCGTGCTGGAAATAGTTTGGAGGTTTCAAAAGAGAAAGGCTTGAGCATAGAGGAGAGTCAGGTTGGAATTAGATATCCAAGCAAGCTTCATGAAAAGCTTGCTTTTCTAGAAGGTAAGGTGAAGAGAATTGCCACAGATATTAAGAGGACTAAGGAAATGCTTGACGAGAATAATCCGGATGCATCAAAGGTGATACTTTCAGATATTCAAGACAAGATTTCGGGCATTGAGAAGGCAATGAATCATGTTGTGAGTGATTCCAAATGCAAGAGCACTTCAAAAGAGTTTGGAGATGAGGCTGTAAGTATGAACAGAGATGAGAGGCATTGGAGTAAGCAAATGGGTAATGTTAAAATTTCAGTTAAAGACTTGAGTAGTGAAGAATTGGAGGCGCGATTGTTTCCCCATCATAAGTTGCTTAGAAATCGAACATCGTTGAAGGAATCATCAGGGAGCTCTCTAAGTCAGGGGACATCTAATGCTGTAGACTCCAGAAGTGAATTCAGGGAAGAAAAGAAGTCATTGACTCCCATTGAGGACAATCCAATAGCTTTGGAGTTCTTGGCTTCACTTGATAAGGAGCAAACTAGAGTCACCAAAAGGAATGAGCTGGCTAGTTTGGAGGCTTCTGGCACTCGGGAGATGGATGGCGATGGTGCTTCAGGAGCACAAGGACCTTTGGAAAAATTTGATGTGAAACATGGAATAGAGTTCAATCTTGAATCAGATGAGAGATTTGAGGACTTTAATGACCGGGAGAATGGGCCAACTGCTGATACCGATGAGGAGATTGAAGATGCTGCCATTTATCAGCTCAATGAAATTGGCGGCAGAATTTCAACTGGAGGATGGTTTATTTCGGAAGGAGAGGCAGTTCTCCTTGCTCATGATGACGCGTCATGCTCTTTCTATGACATAACTAACTGTGAGGTATTTTTTTCCATGTTTGAAGCCCCCCCCCACCCCCCCCCACTTTATTTGCACACTATAATCAACTGGCAAATTGTCTGATGTCCCTCTCTTTTGTTTCAAGAATAGTGATTGAACATCATTTCGTGGTTCCTTATATCTGTTTGATGATTTGTGTTCCTTATGGTTATTTCAATGTCCAATTTTCTGGCTTTCTTTATGATGGTGCTTTGTTATATCAGGAAAAAGCTGTCTACAAACCTCCTACAGGTGCCCCACCAAATATATGGAGGGATTGTTGGATTATCTGTGCTCCTAGTGCAGACGGTTGCCCTGGGAGATATGTTGTGGCTGCATCTGCTGGAAATTCTTTGGGATCAGGATTTTGCTCATGGGATTTCTATACTAAAGATGTGCGAGCATTCCACTTTGAATGCAGAGAAACAGCTTCAAGAACAGTCCTTGGTCCCTTACAGAATAACACTTTGCATAGAAGAAATGCTCTGTGTAATAGTTTATCCCCGGAAACTCATCAGTGGTGGTATAAACCATTGGGCCCTCTCATCATCTCAACTTCTAGCTCTCAGAAGGTTGTCAAAGTATTTGACATTCGCGATGGTGAGGAAATCATGAAGTGGGAAGTACAGAAGCCTGTTTCAGCAATGGATTATTCAAGTCCACTGCAGTGGAGAAACAGAGGAAAGGTAGTTGTAGCAGAATCAGAAATGATTTCTGTTTGGGATGTGAACTCTCTTCATCCTCGGACTTTACTATCTGTCTCTTCATCTGGTCGAAAAATCTCGGCTCTTCATGTAAATAACACTGATGCTGAGATATGTGGAGGTGTTAGGCAAAGGTTAGAACTTTATCCCTTATTTTGGTCAATCATGCCATTTAAATATTGTTTTAAAACATATCTAGTTTTATAACATACCGTTTCATGTTTATTTCTTCTTTTATTAATGTATGACTTTAAGTTGTGATTATTCACCATTTTAATATTGTTTTATCTCAAATTTATTTGTTTGTGATTCTTAAATGATGTAACCTGTGTTGCTTATACCTGCTTATCGTGTCATTTGAGATGAAAGAAAGCAAAGCTAAATTCTTGCATGGGTCTTACTGTTACCAAAATCTGAATTTGCAGAGTAAGTTCCTCAGAAGCTGAAGGAAATGATGGTGTATTCTGCACTCCAGATTCTATTAATATCTTGGATTTTCGCCATCCGTCTGGTATAGGTGCGAAAATAGTGAAAGATGGTGCTAATGTGCAGTCCATTTTCTCCCGAGGGGATTCAGTCTTTCTTGGATGCACAAATGTTAGACCACCAGGAGAAAAGCAGTCTTGTTCTCAAGTGCAACAGTTCTCATTGCGCAAACAAAGGCTTCTCAGTACCTATTCATTGCCTGAATCCAATGCTCATTCCCATCATTCAGCCATGACACAGGTTTGGGGTAACTCAAACCTTGTCATGGGTGTTTGTGAGTTGGGGCTTTTCGTGTTTGATGCCTTGAAGGATGATGTGCTGCAGCATTTCATATATGATTGTAGCAGTGCTCAAAATGTCCGAGAGATCGTAGGGCCAGATGACTTGTATTGCCCTACTTTTGACTACACGGCATCTCGTGTTCTCCTGATTTCCAGAGATCGCCCTGCACTTTGGAGGCACTTGTCATAGGTAAGTTGCTGAATAATGTCATTGTACTATATAAAACAAAGCATCAGCATTTCTAAATTCTAGGTGGTGTTTATGTTTGGCTTCTAGGTATTGGAATGCTAGAATTCTTTCTGATGAACCCTGATTTGCTTGAAACTTGGAAAATCCTTGCAAGGTTTAATGGTTAGAAGATCAGTATATTAAAATTTATGCGGATCGATGATAAGATATGCCCTATTTTGCTTTAATACCCTAATCCTTCTGAATTAGGGTATATGTCATTGTTGTATTTCTCTACATTTGTTTGTGTGCATTGGATTGAAAGAATAAGAATTTATATGTATATATTTAAAGTATTTTTCGTGCACTTGTATTCGAATATGTGCTGGACACAAGTATTTTGGAAAAAATGAATACAATCAGCAGAATAATCGGGCTAAAGATGAAGGCAATGCACCCAAAAATCCAAAGTTAAACTGTAATCAAACAGTCCTCCAAATCACTTAAAATATTTGGTACATATATACTTCTTGAACCTATGATAATCAACAATTGCTCTTTAATTAGCCTGATTTTTTTTCATGAATCGCTGCATGTTTTTGTTCTATCATTAGGAAATGGGGAAATGTTTTCATTTAACAATAATTTGGAATAAAAAGCTGTACAAAGTAGATCCATTAGAAAATTTATTGTGCTTGATGATCAATCGTTCCCATCATTATACAGACAATCAAATATACATTTCCCAGCTTCAAAAAGAAACAAAAAAAAGATATTCTAAACTTCATTCTTCATTATGTAACAGAGAAATTATTGATCATCAGATTGATTCAGATACCAGCAAATCCAGGTTAGAATATTGCCATTTTGATGCCAGTACTTGTTCTTGCACTCGAGAGCTTTACAATTTGGATTCATTTAGATACCAGTAAATCCAAGTTAAAGTGTTGATCCTTGGATTGTCATTTATGTCAGCTTGGTTAGGGACTTCTTCCCTGGATTTTAACAATCCTTTTCATCCGTCAGAGTCCGTCTCACGAAATGGTAATGGAACAGTCTTTACGGCTCGGAACTTGCCAACATTATTTAGATGTTCGTTCTCTAACCTGTTCAGTCACAGTGTCTCAAGTTTTAGAGGTAGATTACAAGGCTTCATTTAAGAATCATATGGCTTGTTTTGGAATGCTTTATAGTAAATACCTGTAAAAATTCCAATGCCCTCGTCGGATAACCTCCAGGGAAGCCAAGAAGAAGTCTAGCAAATGTGTCTGAGCCGGATTGAACCGAAACCGCATGATGCTCTCTATCCAAGCAACTCTTAGAACTACATTCAAGGCCTACAATCACAGAATTGAGTCATTATGAACTTCAGTGGAAAGAAAAATAGTATACATATATCTATAACAAGGCAGTGGTTTCAAAATTGACCGAGGATAACTCACAATGGCGAGGTAGTAAATGCTCTTGTTCTTTAGAATTAGATCATCTCCAAGCCAAGGGTTTCTGGAGTTTGGATTAAGAAGCCCCCAATCCTTGACAAAATCCCAATATAATTGGTAAACTGTAGCTACAACTGAAGTGACCAACACTACAGAAAACCATAGACTGTTGCTCTGTGTGGAATATGTGAGCCTGGCACCAGCTGCTACCATGGCAGAAACATACTTCCCCATGTTAGCCAAGTGGTTCAGGTCGTATTCATCGAACCATCTTCTTGCACACTTGAGATTAAATTGCAAAACAGTGTTAGTTGTATAAATGAGAAACTGATGTCATGTAATGTGTGTGCTTGTAATTATGCAACATTTTCATGGAATGCTCTTTACCTGCATGGCTCGCCAATAATATGGCAAAAATGAGATGACATAAGCAAGCTGTCTATACAGTTTTCCATTTTTGCATGTTGCATATTCATGGGTTTTGAAACTTCCAGCGAGGAAGTAGCAGGCTGTTGATTCCAAGTGTCTTAGCAATGGAATCTGTATTCAGAAGAAAGATAATTTTGAAATGAGTGCTAAATCTGTAGTCTTAGTCTTCATTGCTTGTCTGTGACTAATTTACCTGACTAGTAAGTTGGTCAGCCATGAAAAAATCAACCATCAAAACCTGCATTTATTTACAATAAGCCAAAGTAAGCAGAAGTTACAACTTCTGAAACTTCATACAAAACCAATTGAAAAGATGATGATGGTATGAAGCTTGCAAGTGCATTGGTTACCTTATACAATGGAGAGCATATTATGTTACGTATTATTCGAAGGAAACAGTATCGAGTCGGCCGATAGAAGATGTCAAATGGGCAGACCAGCAAGCCAATGAAAATCTGGAAATCGAGATCGAAATTTAGCATCTCATATACTTCAAAGTTTTCTTGTTACAAAAAGAATTGAAACTAATGAAGTTGTTTGACCAATACCAGGAGGAGGATTCCAGGAATAGTGTCAACATGGGAAGGTGAAAAGCCACCAGCCCTTAATAACAGGTGGATGACCATGGCCCCAACCACAGACGTCATGAAAGTGGTGCAAATAAGGAATGCATCTCTATACTTGAGGGCTGTGTTTGGAGCAAACTCAAAGATGAAGTTGTAGTTTATTCTCGTAGCTTTCCACATGAACAAGTTGCACCCATACAGAAACAAGTGCAAGCTTAACAATGCAAATACACTGCACAATAATGAAATTAATACTTCCTGTTAGTAATTGCAACCAATCCAAGTGTCCCATTTTTAATAGCTTTTTAACTAATATTACTTGTTAATAAGTAAATTTAAACTTGGTAAAGAGTTTAGTAGGCTCAATTCTGCTATGCATTTGAGACATTACTGCTATACTTGCATGCTCTTACTTCAACAATGATGCTCATAATCTTTATTTTCCTATTGAAATATTGGTGTCCAAACATATTCGAACATAAGTACAATGATATCATCCTCAAAGAATATATCTATTTCGAATATGTTCGTATATGTGACACATCCGAATTCGAGTAACACAATTGATTTTAAAGCATATTTGTGATAATTGAAATTGCATGTAATTTCAAAATGAGAAAATTCATCGAGGTAAATGAATATGAGAGCACCTGAAAACAGGGTAGACAGTCTCCATGTAAGCTGTTTCTGTGCTAGGTGAGAATATACCAGACAAGTGTGCCAATATTATATATATACTAAACAATGATACAAAAGAACCTGTAAACAATCCTGCAAAAAAAGGAGAAAAATATTAAAAAAAGAGAAAATTAAGTGAATCAATGACCATAAGAATTCGTTAAATGTCAACCACACTGTTCCAAGGGGGCCCAGATTCCCAATAAATAATCCATCATCATATTACTATTCCATGATTTTATTTCCACCGACAGGATGGTGGATTAAAGTAATGATTTTATAGTCCAAGTGACTCATCTATGTTGAATTTTAGATGGTAAAGTGATTATGTTATTGTCATTAAGAGAAAAAAAATAAAGGATTCTCTTCATAAGATTAATTAACAGTGCTTAAGACCTTTTGTGACCATAATGTTATTCATATTTGGGTTAGTGTTGATCAGGTATTCAAATTGCTGTTTGTTACTGCAATAGCGACCGCTATATAATGGTAGCGGCACCGTCTAAAACTGTTATTGTAGAAAATAACAGTTTACAGTGATCGCAGTAACATCTGTTATATCTACAACCGCGATAAAATATCTCAACCGAAAATGTAACTGCAACCGCAATTTCAATCCCTGGCATTGAATACACATATATGTTTCTGAGTAAAAAGATTGTACCAACAAAAAAGGTGACCATGTGAGAATTCTTCTGCTGCTGCGGTCTCAAGAACTTCATTGCCTTCTTCCTGTCATTGTTGGCGAAGTGCTTTGTGAAAATAGACTCCACTTCATCCATTAGTCTTACCACCTTAATTACCAAACCAAATATAATAAAACTCATACACCTCTCATTCTCCAATAATGACACAAAAAAGTGAGATTTCAATATCATTATCTTGAATAAAGTTTAATCACTAAATTAAAGTAATTAATAATACAAGTTATGTGATTACATGATCCATATATGATTCAAACTCTTTATTTTCAAAATATTAGGTAGTGGAAGTGATTTCTATCCATCCAATAATTGCCTTTGCTTTTAAGAAATAATAAATATACCAAAATACAAAAAAGGTGAAATATACAAACTTACCTTATCAGAGCTAATGAAATGAGATCTCTTCACTGCTTTCAAATAACTTGCTGATGCCTGTTGGTTTGATACCTATCCAAACCAGAAAACACACCATTTTTTTTATCAAAAAAGTTTTTATAATTTTGGCATGCAGTCTTTATAAAGTTTATGGTCTATAAAATAACTTATATTTGCTAATCCACACAATGAATTTCTTTGGAATTCATATCTAAATTTGGGATTTCTGTCATATGAAATGAGTCCGATAGATTACCTTGTCAAACTTTTTGAGTATCTTTGTAAAGGCCACCATATTTAGTGAGCTGCCAAAAATGGTCCATACATATTAGAATCTGATAAACACAGAAAAATAGTATCTTCCCACCAACTAGAAAAATGCATTACAAAAAAAAAACGAAACAAAACAAAACTAGTAAATACAATTATTATACTTATAAAACACCGAACACAAACTTAGAATACAATCTAGACCAGACTTGTTTTAAAGGTTACAATATTGAAAAATCTTCATCTACAAGAAAGCACTATCATTTGTGTATCACCCACCTTAGCAAATTTCAGATATCAACCTTACAATGACGGATTCAGGATTTTATGTAATGAGTGCAAACTATTATAAAATTATATTAGAAATGTAAGGGGTGTAAAATTACAAAATTTTAGTGGACGCGACTGCCTCCGGCACCCGGTCCATCCCTTGAACCTTAGTTCTCTCTTATGTGTTTTAGGTGCATAACATACTGGAATAGAAATCCTCCAGTTTTTTGGTGTTTCTATTTATGTCCTAACATTAAAAAATAGGTTTAAATTTAGGGTCAGAGTTTAATGTTTAAGATGTATGGTTTAGTTGTTTTTAATCATAAGGATGTATGGTTTAGTTTTTAAGGATTATGTTTCGGAATTAAAATTTAGAGAGAATTAATTTTTTTTTTTAAAAAAGTTTAAGGTGTTATGGGATACTGACAATGTGGATTTCTATTCACATTTTGACAGTCAAGTGGTGGACTATAAAAGCAAATTCAGAAACAGCCAAAGTTACATCCATCACTCTCAATCTCCCACCAATTGGTACTTGCAAATAAAATAAAAAAGAATCCTTATAGTGTGTTAATTTCCAGCAAAAGAGGATTGAAAAAACACCTGTAAGTTTTGAGCAGACCAAGGCCTTTGTAGAGTTCAACAAAGGCGCTTCTAATCATCTTCTCAGCACATTGGATCTTCTTCTTATTGATGAAATCCCCATTGCCTTCTTTGCTGGGATGGTTGACCAGATCTTCCCAGATCATCGATGTGACGGCCGAGATGGTTCGAGCCGGCGTGGTAGCCGGGATGTCCATCCTCATTGCCATCTTCGGCTTCCCTTTCTTTGCCATCATGGCCCCGGAATTCATGAAATTTACACCATTCCTTTCTAATGCTGCCATCACCTCCTCCGTTTGTGATATCTCCGCCGAACTCTCATTCAATTCTGCGCCGCTCTCTGCATTTTTTTTATTATTAAATGTTACATTCAACCACAAAATTCATTCTACCTAATGGATATTTTCAGAATTAATTCAATTTTTTTTAAAAAAAGAATTATATAAATCAAAGAGAAAAAAATTTGGTGAGGGGGAAGATTAGATTGACCCGATTCACCATGTCATCACAAGTTCCGGCCAATAAAATCTATTCATTTCAAAGTAATTATTCACTCTTTGTTTATATGTAAGAAAGATGTAAAGATCCACATTGAAAAAAATAAGATGGATAATGACGTGGTGAGCCGAGTACATCTAATAATTTTTCTTTCTAATGTCAAACAAAAAATCTCTTGCCTCTTTTTGGTGCCTCTATTTATGCCTCAACACTAAAAAAGCTAGATTTATGATTTAAAATTAAAGTTTATAGTTAGGGATTAAAGTTTGGAGTCTAAAGTTTAGTTTTTAGAAATTAGGGTTTAAGATTTATAAATTAGATTTAAGACGGTAAGATTTAACTTTTTAGTGTTCATAAATAAGAACTAAAAAAACAATAAAATTTTGTTCATTACTACTTTTTATGTTTTTTTTCCTATGAGGAATAGAAAATAAATCCAGTTCAAATAATTGTAGTTTTGAAGTGAAACCGTTTTATTAGTATTCAAATTGAATTCAAGAAAAGCAAACACCAGCATTGAAATCGGTTTTCAATTTGTTTGTCAATCCTTCTTACCAAAAACAAATCTTTAAAAGAATGTGAATATTGCACGTAACTTAGTCAATCAGGTGTATTGTTGAGACTAAAAACATGAAATAAAAAAGCGTGAATATTGCTGTTTGCCTAATGTTTTATTTTCTTTTTCAACTTTATTTCTACCCATTTCGTTTTCATGACCGTCTTTTTCTAGTTCCCTAGTAACGTATTTATCTGATTGATTTCTCGTATTCTGTTAGGCTATATAAGAATAAGCGTTGGTCATAAATTCTAAAGTTATTCTATACCTAGAGAATATCGGAGGAACTCTTATCGTCTTATGTGAGTCTTGTATGTAATTTTCATGCTTATCTTTTTGACGCACAACAACAATAATTCATGTATAAAATACATTTGTACCTTATCTTTTATATTGTTAATTCACATTAGGGTCTAGGGTTTGAACCCTAAACTTAATAATATACTTCCTACAATTTATTTGAGGTTTATCTTTACAAAAAGGAAAGTTGAAGAAAGAGATTTAACAAGTTCAAATTGGGATTATGACCAAAAATAAAACTAAGATACGCAACGTAGCAAGCAAAGACTTTGATTAAAAACATAAAATAAAGTTATGGAATGATTAGAGAGGAAGCAATCATTTTATTCATATACTTCCTTTTCATTGCTAATTTCTGACAAAGACACCACTCAATATTGTAAAATCACTACCCAACCAAAATATGAGACATACCACTGTTTTTATGTTTGTTTTAATTAGATCAAGTAGTTTTGAATTGAAATTATTTCATATTTAGGTTTAAATTCACATTTCTAGTGGTTTTGTTATCATTTTTTTTACCTTTTATCTCTTGTATTTATAACCCATCTCAAATTGATATATTAGATCGATTATGGATATTATAAATCTTTATAAATGTAACAAGAACCCAGCAAGCGGTTTATGTGAAAAGAGAAATGTTGTTATTTCAGGATGATCTGAATTCGAACAGTTTATTTTCAATGTGTATCAATGTCGTTAAAAGAGTAGGATTAATGGACAAATACTATCTTATAATCATACCATACAATTCAAAAAACTAACAAAAGTGTGATGCCCATTTTGAAAAAAATAAGCATTATTTTTAAATATATAATTTAATTTTAATAATACTTATTTACAATTTAATTCATTTAAAAAAAATCTTTATCAACAAAGGTTAAGTATATTGCACTCCCAAAGAGAGAACGCAAGTTTAACAATTGTCACCCATGCTTTATCATTACCCTTAATGTGTTTTCATACTTTTTTTTTTCATCTCTTTAATCCTTTGTTTATGCATATTTAGATTTTTTATATGTTATTTTGGTTGATAAGTCTTCATCTATTCTAAGGAAAAATAGTAGATATTTTTCTTTACTCTCGTAGCATATTTTATTTGGTTACATTGTTAATCCACTCATAATTTATACCCTCAAGTTTTATCTATCATTTTAATAGGTACTCATAATCATTAAAGATAGATCGATGTTGGATTGTGGTAAAATACGTTGGTCAACGCGTTATCATTGCTATATTCATTTTTATGTTGTTTGTTTCGTTGACAACAATAACGTTTACTTATATATTTTATTTATACAAGTTGTTTGTTTGGGTTTTCACATTTTTCTTGTATAGTCTTATTTTATTATTTAATTATTAGTTTGTGTATTTTGACGCTATTAGTAGAAATGACTGATTAATATGATTAACATTCTCTAATTTTTATCTCTATTTATAACTTTGTTGTATTTCTTATTTACTCAATAGTAAAAAATAAGGGTTATTATAGGCAGTGAAAGAAAACTTTTTCACATGTATGCCTAAAATCTAAATTCACCTTAAAACTAGTAAAATTCAAATTCCTAACTTAAAAATCATAAAACATAAACTTTAAAACCAAAATTTTAACCCTAAAACTTAAACTAACCCCCTAATATGGGCCGAGCTACGTAGGAATATTAGGGTGCAAATGACCCCACTTAAAAGTATCTATTATCTAGAAATATTAGAATTATATCATAGTTTTATATAAAAAAATATTAAAATTGACCTCACTTAATTTGTTAGGGTATGAAATCAACAATACATATTGTAGTGGTATGAAAATTATACCCCATTTCGACTCTACTATAAAAATTTTCTGGCTCCGCCTCTGTCCCTAACCCTAAATCGGATACAGTTTTAGTCTAGCAAAAATAAAAAAACATGAAAACATTTTTCTTTTATTATTTTAAAATAAAAAAATATTTGAAAAAAAAAACTACCCATATTACTTTTAACCAGATATATGTCATCGCCAATATTTTCCTTTTATGTATATTACAAATTTACAATACATTTCTTTTTAATTTTACTCGCATAATGGATGCGTGATTTTGACTATTTTTTAAGGCAATTGTAAAAGTATAAAATAATAATTTTCGTTTTATAATTCTCATTTAAAATTAATATCAGTGATAAATTTGATATTATTGTTAGATCAACCTTGCAAACAATAACCTATTTGAAGAAGCAATTAACTATATTGTGCTACGTCAGATCACTGTTTCATAAACACGTCGAAATTACTATATTACCCATGCAACAAAATCGAACACGATACGCGTATTTGCCTTAAACTTTATCATAGCATTTGGACAGCAAAGATATCATCGATATCTGACCTGAGAAAGAGTGGGAGTTGCTCGACGAACGCTGTAGGAGAGCCCCGGGGATAGGTTTCCGTCGCCGTTTCCGGTCAGCGACGACCTGCTTAAGGTCCAGCAGTATCTGAAGTTGCTTGTTAAGAATCTCTCCTCTCTCAACGAACTCACCCTCTTTCGTCTTGTAAAACTGGTTCACCTTGTTTAACTCTCCGTCCAATCTCTCAAAAAACACCCTCACCTGCAAAAAAGCCAAACCCCATTACACAATTTTATCTATACATACCATGTGTATATATATGTATGTATGTATGTATGTATGTATGTATGTATGTATGTATGTATGTATGTACGTACCTCGTCTTCTTCAGAAAACAATTGAACGAGTTCAGTTTGATAGAGAACACCTTCTTCGTCAGAATCCATGCTTTTACTCTTCACCTATAACATGAAAAAAAGGCAATAGTTAAGTGTAAAAGCCAAGAAAATTCCCATTTTTTTGAATGAAAAACGTCACCATTTTTGGTCACCTGAATGATCTCATTGGTGTTGTTGGAGGATCCACGGAATAGAGTGGTTGAACACGAAGCTACTTTCATGGCAACGAAACGAATGGAGCGACCCAACTTGTGATGCGATGAGGCAGCTTGTTTATTGTCTCTGGAGAGTTTGATCTTCTTTACGTGTTTCTTGAGTTGCCAATAGTTAACAAAGGCTTCTTTCCATTCTGGGATTAATTCAGCTTCAAGCTCCTTTGAGAACTTCACCATTCTTGTGTTTGCGGAGAAGAAAACAAAATTATGTTGAAACAAAAAAGAGGGCACAGAGGGGGGTTTCAGAGGGGATTAGTGAGTTTATATATAGGAAAAAAAAAGGAGATCAAAGAGAGAGAAACGTGTGGAGAAAGTGGAGAGTTTGCTTCTTTATACAAATTATTTTTATTTTATTTTTCGATACACAACGGGTGTGTAAAAAATCCGAAAAATTGAAAACTATTCAAATACCCGAAAAAATTGAACCAAAAAATTGGTTAATCGAACTGAAAATTTTAATTTCGGTTTAGAGTTTTTGTTTTTTTAAAAGAAACCGGTTCGGTTACAGTTTATGATTTTGGGATAAATCGGGTAACTGAATCGACGGGTTATGTAATATATATTATTATATTATATACATTTTAATATTTTATATTAAGAAAAATAGATTTTATTTTATTTTCTCATCCCCAAAAGTAGAATCATAATTTCATTTTATGAAGTTTTAAGTGTTTAACTTGCTAGTATTAAGAAACATACTAATATCATGTGTCGAATTTTAAAAGTATATATATATTTTTTTTCTAACATATTATTAAAATTTATATTTTTAATAAACAAAATAAAAAACCGTTACCCAAACCAAAACGAACCGAATTTTTCAGTTAATCGAATAAACAATTATCCGGTTGAATTATTACGGTTTAAGGTCGAGAATTGGGGTGAACCGAACTTACCAGTTAACCAAAATAATTTGCTAATGGTTAACCGAATCCGGTTTTGCACACCCCTAATGATACATTGAGTATATGATTATGGATAAGATAATGATATATGAAGAGAATCCAACTAGCAATTTAGAGGAAAAGAGGATGGTGTTTATCATAGGAGACTCAAGTTTAAACAATTTTGTCGGTAAAATGTGTATCATATCAAAAGGTTAAAAAAATATAAACATATAATAATAGTTTATAATCACATTAAGATTATATTAAAAAATACATCAATAAAAAATCCTTTATAATCAAATTTCAGCATTCAACATTGATGCTATTAACATTTAACAACGTTTTCTTAAAAAAAAAAGAAACGAAATTAATATATTGATATTCTATTTTATGCTTATTACTTTTCTTCTATGAGAAATAATTAATCAATTTTAATTACACAATTTAATTGGACTTGCTTATTAAAAATAAAAAATATTTTAATTTAAGTAAAATACTTTTATATAAAATTAACAAGAGTATAATGATATGAGCTTTCATAGACCCTATTTATTAAAGAGTTTCTAAATTTTACGTATTCAATGATTGTCGTATACTAATTTAATACCCTCAATTATCAGTGCATAAATGAAGGCGACTGCTTTTAATTGGGCACCTGTTAATTTTGTATTATATATTTTTTTCAACATTTTAATTGCTAAGATTTGTAATATATTTAAAATATATTAACAATACAGTAACTTTAAAAAGGTAATATTTAGAAAATGTTATTATAAACTAGGAAATAAAAAAAATAAAGATGAACATAACATAAGAGAATAATAGATTTTAATTATATATCAATAACATTGCACATAACCACAATTTATATGGCTTCAATTTCTAATGGTTACAAGATGATGTTTGAAAACCAGCGTTAATAATCCAAAAAAAAATAAAATAGTAAAAATAAATACTGAAATTAATGATTAAATCGGCCATATTATAAAAATAAATACAACAATGTTTGAAAAGAAATTCAATATTAAAGCAGTAAACTGTAAATGTAACACCCCGATCCCGATTCAGATCCAAAGTACTACATTCGTGTCACCAAAAAATTGACCTATCCAAATTTTCTTTTAAAACATTAAATTTAGCCAATTCTAAATCATCAAATCACCCATAAATTCATGTGATTAAGTAAGCAATCAAATCACCCATAAAACATGAGTTCCAAGTTTAAAACATTGTATAACAAAATAACATTTAAAATAGAGTTACAAACTCAACAGTGGTAAGGTCCTATGAATATATTTGCCCAAACTAAAATAACAAGTACTGTACTCTGAAGTGAACACGGTGCTGGAAAATTCTCGTCAATGAACTCCTCCAAAGGGGTAACTTGTCAACCTATGCACGAAAAAACAACACATCCGTATACTGAGCTAACAAAGCTCAATGGTACATTTCTACTCTACCACAATTCGTAATTATCATAAAATAAGCATGCAAAAAAAATATAGTCTAGAGAGCACATATAATGCTTTACTATCTACGAGTTATCATCTAGCCTACACTAGCTAGAGTTCTTAGATCACCTATCTCAAGGTATCATTAAGCTTACAACCAGTCTTACATGATCCACAATGCTTTACCATAATCGAGGTCACATAGCCTATCGAGATACTCGAGCTCACACAGCCCATCGAGTTAATACATACCGTACCTTGATCACTCAGCCTTCGGGTTCATGAGCTAACATCTATAGCATCCACACATCATACATATCACATCCATACATCATCCACACAATGGACAACGAAGCCCTACTTTACTCATGCTCACAAAGTCGTCACAGTCATCGGGTCAATGGACCATATTCGGATCACCGTAGCCACCAATACATCCTAGACATACTTGGGTCACATTAGCCACAAGTAGTCTTTAATTGAGGTCACTTAGACAATTAGGTTACTCGTCTCACTCAGCCTATCGAGTTTAATACCTTATCTGGATCACCATAGTTACGAATAGATTTCTAACCGCACCCAAATCACTCAGCTCGTGGGTACGTCAGATGTACTTGTTCACATATCTCAAATTACGCATCCCTTATATAAGTATCGTAGTACTAACTCTAGGACATTCAGATTTCTTTTCAACAATCATAAGATAATACATGCTCCCCGAGTATTCATACACCTCACCAAAAGGTAAGTGGCACCACGCCAAGCTATCAAGCAAATGCCCCCAAGGCATGACACTAACCAACATAGTTATTGTCATAAACAAGTAACACAAAGCTTATCAAGTTATTATATGTTATGACCATTCATGAGGATTAAATCTCAGTTTCTCAGATTTATAATTCATTTTACCACATTAGAAGTCCCTTTGATTATAGTCCTCGAATTATTAACCCCTCAAACTAATTTTCAACATAAGATTGCCCACTGGGTACCGGTACTGGTCCTCACGTACCAATGCCGGAATAACTCACTGGAATTTTCAAAGCCTTGGCGCACCGGTACTGGAAATACACTATAGTAAAACCTCTATAAATTAATACTCTTTAAATTAATAAACTCTATTAAATAATAAATTTCTCCGGTCCCAACTTGGGCCAATGTAAAAAATCATCAAATTCGATAAGATAATAATATACTTATTTTTTTGGAGATCCCCTTTATAAATATAAAGGTCTCATCAAAACTATAAATTAATACTTCATAAATATTACAATTACTACTTTGGTAACTTGCTAAAATATGAATCTATTGTAATCTGTTTCTTTTTAAAATTCCAATCTAATTCAATTTCATCTCTAACTTTTCTAATTGCACCCACAAGTTCCAGCGTTGAGGTCTCCAACTGCAATAAAAAGTTGTAAAGAGTGTTTGCCGTATTCAATGCCACATTCAATGCATTAGTCTAGTTAGATATAAATACTTTGATACATGAATATATTTAATAACATATACATGAATCTACTTATTTTTAATTAATTGGAATATTATGTACAATTTACAATTTATTTGCACACAATATCTTTATCAAAGTTATACATATTTGTTGAATTGAGAAATTTTCTTTTAATTAATAAATTATTAATTTATCGATTTATTAATATCTATCTAAATTAAAATTTTATGGTCCCAAGGGTATTAATTTATAGAGGTTTTACTGTATACAAATATTGGAAAAACAACATACCGATACTGGAAAAGCTCACTAGAAAACCTAAATTTCCCAGAGTACCAGTACGGGTTCCCTGTGTACCGGTACCGAAGCCTAGAAATGACTTCTTAAGCTCAAAAAATCACATTCCATCCCCCAAATCACATTCTTTAACCTCTTAACTCAATCCTACATCTTATGAGAGTATTTAGGGTGGTTTACTATCAATTTTACAATTTATTTACATATATTCAGGGTTTCACCTTTAACAAGACTTTAAGTGACCAAAACACTAAACTAGCAATCATAAGCCACAACATCAAGCAAAGCAATCACTTTATGATCCTCAAGAAGAGTTGGAGTCAGAGATGTATTGACTTAAGCAATAAACCCGAAGTCAAGCTCCCAAGTAAAGCCCTTCAACTTCTCTTTTGATCCAAGCTTGATGAAACCCCCAAAACACATCATTTCCACCATACAAACATGGAAAACGAATCAAGACTTCAATAAACCTTTAAAGAAAGGCCTAACTACGAATTTACACCTTTGAATCCAAAGGAACCACCATAAAGCCTTAAACTTCCAAAAACCCATAAATGAAATCCTTACCTTTCCACCACAATACTATGCTTTTCTTGAAGCCCTTGGAGAGATGATTAATATACTCAAAACTTGGATCTCGGATGCAACAAATGAGGTAGAAAGCTTGAATCTTTTGTAGGGCTGTAAACGAACTGAACGTTCAGCGAACCGTTCGTGAACCGTTCGACGGAAAGTTCGTTTATTTATTAAACGAAAGAACATGAACAAGATTTTTTTTTGTTCGTTTAATTAAATGAACGAACATGAACAAAGGGCTTGTTCGTTCATTTATGTTCGTGAACGTTCGGTAATCCTTTCGTTTATGTTTATTTATGTTCGTTTAAGTTCATTTAAATTTATTCACATATGTCTAGGGGTGTTCATTATTCGGTTAAACCGAACTAACCGACCGAACCAAAACAAAATTGGTTAATCTATTAGATTATTTTAGATTTCGGCTAATGATTATGAGTTTTTTTAAATTTCAATTATCGATTAATTCGGTTTAAAATTGGTTGATTAATTGAATTTTTTGAGTTGATCAAACAATTGCAAATGGCCAAGAGGGGGGTGAATTGGCAATTAAAAATTTGGTGGGAAAAAATTGATGAGTGAAAATTTGGACACAAGACAATTAGAGTGGTTCAAGTTCCTAAATGAACTCTACATCCACTACCTTAGCTCCCACTAAGGATTTTCAACCAATCCACTATTTGATTCTTCCTCTTTTCTTGGATGAGGAGGAAACCTTACAATTTTGATTAAGCTTTCTACCCAAAGCTTAATCCACTCACCCTTACAAAGAAGGGTTTTTGGTAAATTTTACAAATGCCCTCTAAGGATAATGTTTACCCAATTACAATCAAACACCCCCAAACTCACAATAAAAATTACATTGAAAATCACAATGGAGTTGGGTACAAATATTTGACTCTAAAATGAACAAGGTTTAGATTTGAATGCTTTGATGTTGCTTGAAGGCTCAATAGTTGTTGCTGGTGCTTAAAATGCTTCCTTTTATACCTTCTCATTGATTTCTAGCCATTTGGGTGGTTGAGATCATCAATAGAGCCGTTGGAGGCTCTATCTTCCCTCTGTAAATGCAATTCTGGAACTACCCATATCGAAACACCCATACCTATTTCAAAACATGACTAAAGTAGAAAGAGTCGTTAAGTGCATTAAAGGGGACGTATCAAACATTCAAGGCCGTTTTGAAACTATAGGGGCCATTTCGAAACCTGGTTTCAAAACGGTTTAGTTCATTAAAATTCCAGTAGCAAATCGTTTTGAGACCTTCCTAGGTCGTATCGATACGAGCTCTGATTTTGAAAAGTTTGCTATCTGACAAGTGACGGTCGAAAACATTAAATGCTTAATTTGAAAATTTTTAACCCCCGTATTGAAATGATAAATGTCGTTTCGAAACAAAGTCAAAGTTTGACTTGCCCAGATGAAGGTCGTATCGAAACGGGTTGAAGTCGTTTTGAGACTTGTTCAATTTGTAAATTTCCAGTGGAAAAACGTATCGAAACATGCCTAAGCCGTATCGAAACGCCTATGCGGAATGTATAGTTTTGGCTTGAAAACACTTAGAAAATTTTATGGGGATTAATTTTAAATCTTAAAAACATTTTGGGTTAATTTTTTACTTGTCAATTTGATCTTTTTGAGAACTTAAAAACTTTATTTACTTTGCAAAATGGTCATTAAAATATTTGTTATATCAAAATCAAGTTAAGTTAAATTAAGGGTTTTACAATCTCCCCTTTTTTGATATAACAAAACAAAGTAAATTTTTTTTAAGTGAACTCCCCCTTAGTTTAAGCTAGATTTTGTTTGAAAGAATCTAAAAGTTTAGCTTAAACATTCTCTCCCCTTTTTTGTTAGATCAAAATCACAATAAGCTCAATACAATGAGAATGATAAAAATAGGCACAAATTTAAACCAAACAACATAAATTATAATTCATAGCATAAGGTTCAAAGCAAAATAACATAAATCCAAAACTCAAATCCCAAAACATGAAATCAAAGCATAGGTTCAAAACAAGATAATTCAAACTCAAATCTTAAAACATAATATGTGCATAATAAAAGATAAAGTCCTAAATGACATGGAATGAATGCAAACTAGACTAGGTCTCATCATTGTTGTCATCTCTATCTATGTCATCGTCATCCTTCTCTTGACCCCTTTGGAAGTGTTGCCACTTACTATAGAAGGCGATGAAAGAGATATCCGATGAAGATTGATGTTCTTCAATGGCGGTAAGACAATTCTTCACACCAACAAAGCGATTCTCCAAGGCTTGAAAATGAGCATCCATGTGAGTACGCAAGCCGATGAATTGTTCGGTAAGGAAAGCCATCGCTGCATCATTGTTGGGAGCTTGTGGAGCACCTTGAGGTGGAGGAGGAGCTTGAAGTTGAGCACGTTCACCATGAGGCACAGGAACCCATTCTTCACCATTGAAGCGGAAACCACACTTCATAAGTGTAGTCTCGTTTAGCTTCTCCTTGAGGGGCTCCTGTAACGCCCTGGTTTTGGGCCTGGATATTTTAGACATCGGATCGGACCGATCGGAAACGGTTCGTGTAACTCCCTCGTCCCGGCCTAGCCAATATGACCGGACCGGATGGGTTACACGGGGAAAACTGAAGGGAAACTCGCTAAGGCCTCATTCCGATTAGTGACCCTATTTTCTCCATTAATTATCTTTTCTAGATGCATTTATTATACCCTATGTGATAGGACAAGCTGCGGAACACCCACACAGATACCAAACAAGCAATCAGACAATTAAGATAACCAATTTTCAATTTTACAACAAATTGTATCGGTACGCTAAAGGACCGTATCGATACACTTGTACTTGGTCAACACCCCAAGTCAAACCTAGGGAAACCGTATCGATACCCACAAGGTGCGTATCGATACGCCCTCAACGATCAACTTTCCCAAGGTCAACTACGAAGACCGTACTGATACCCTCAAGACCCGTACCGATACGCCAAAATCTCGTCAATTTCTCAGATTTCCACAGAACATTTTGCATATCGATACGCCCCCGTGTACCAGTACGTCTTGCCCAAAACAAGGGATTGTATCGATACCGCCCTTGGGCGTATCGATACGCCCTGCACTGCAAACATATTTTTAGCTGTAAAAAACACAAGGGATTCAACACGAAGACATTTAACAAGTATTTAAGCAACATAGAATCATACATATGATTCAAAGTAAGCAAGGAACATTCATTTAGGTCATTCCAACACAAGTCAAAGCTCAAATCATCAACAAGATATATGAGGCAATAAAGCATACTTAATATCCATCAAAAGTGTCAAGGCCATAACAAGACATGCTTCAACATTTAAACATGTTAACAACTTTAACAATAACAGACTTAAGAGTTTGAGCACCAACTCCATACAAAAGCCTAATATTCCCATTGTCTAAGCATTATTACAAAACAAAAGCCATACTTTGAGCTACCCGAGAACTCCGAGAAACTCCTCCCTTGCCCACTTGCCTCCCAAGCCACCAACGATCTGCATTGTTGGAAAAGAAGAGAGCGTAAACTTAAAGCTTAGTGAGCGAAGCTCTAAAACACAACAACAATGCAATTTTTAAAACATAAATCTTAAATTTATAGCAAAACCATTTAAGGAAAGACGTAATGAAACACAATCATCACAATACATGGTATGCACATGCATTACCAAAACCCGGTGGGACTACACATCACCGTTCAACTAGTAGTTTTTCGATGGGACTACACATCACCATACTCTTCTACTAGTCACTACCGGTGGGACTACACATCACCGTAGTAACGACAACCATCACATGACGCTCGACACCAACAACGACTACACAACAACATTAAACGGAGAGTAAAAACAATCCAAAAACATCACCACAACACACATGTTCACGAAAGCCGAAAATCAACCAAATAAACGAGATTAGATGAACTTACTCTTGGGTCTAGGTTAGTCTCTAAGACTCCACCCAAACCCAAAACCTTCATTAAACATAATTAAAATCCCAAAACAGTTTCCACTCACCGATGAAACCCAAATGAAAGCCGAAACACCGATCTCAAGCCTCCATAGCGCCCGGTATCGCACCCGAACCTGATTCCTCTATTTTAGTCAACCCAAATAAAAAATATAAGACACTAATACACTTGTAAACCAGTAACAACCCGGAAACTCACTCTTGCAACCAAAACACATCAATTCGAACCCAAATTTCATCCAAACTTCACCATTTTCGTTCTAAACAAGCCCCACACTGAAATCACCCATTTCAACCATCAAAACACATCCAAAATCATCTAGGAATACTCCCCAACATCAAAGGAACCACCAGCCACGTTTTCAACCCAAAACCAACCCCAAAACTCAACCTTTACAACCTAAAAATCTCATTTTTATACCCATTTCGGGTTTCCCACCATTTGCCATCCCTTTACCATTTTAAGGCACCCAAGTATGGTCAAAAACACCCTTAAACATTACATTAGAATACCCATACGAAAATCCTTCCATTTCACCATTTTTTAAACTCAAGCATTTTGAAATAACCCTAAAATAATGGATTTTTAAGAAAAAACTAACTAGTAACAACCCAAGGGAAGAAAAATTAGATCAATGGAAAGCTTACCTTGGAAATCTTGCTTGAAAGAGGGATTGGGCAATGGAATAGCGATTTTAGGGTTTATGAAAGGTTCTGATTTTTTTGTTTGATGAAGAAGATGATAGCTTTGTTTTTTATTTTGAAAAGTGAGATAAAACCCTTTTTCAATTTTCATTAATGACATTTTCGTAAATAAAGGTAATTTTTAAAAAATCATCATTTTAATTCTAATTTTAACCCGGACTAATCCTAGATCAAAACCGATAAACTCTCGGGCCCTAAACTGGGGCGTTACAACTCTCCCCCACTTAATGAATTTCGTCCCCAAAATTACTTGACAGAAAAAGATACGGAAACTATCTTTCCATGTCCTCTTTCCTCTCCCAAGTAGCCTCTTCCACACCTCAGTGTCTCCACAAAACCTTAACTAACTCGATAGACCTCCCACGCAATACTTTCTTGTCCGTAGCAAGAATATCAACCAGCTCTTCATCATATGACAAGTCGGGGGTTCAATTCAATCTCTTTCACTAGCATTACGTGAGTCGAATCCGATCTATACTTTCGAAGCATAGAAACGTGGAACATATTGTGAATCTTCTCTAACTCGGGCAGGAGTCTCAATCTATACGCAACGAGACCGATCCTCTCAACTACCTCGTAAGGTCCAATGAATCTCGGACTCAAATTACCTTTCCTACCAAACCTCATCACCTTCTTCCAAGGTGAGACTTTCAAAAATACTTTCTCGCTCACGACATACTCTATCTCTTTTCTTTTCAAATCGGCATACGATTTCTGTTGGTCTAAAGCTGCCCTCAAGCGATCACATATCAACTTTACCTTCTCGGTAGTGCCCTTAAGCAAATCGGACATCGGTACAAGCTTCTGTCCAGCATCAACCCAACAAATAGGTGTTCTACATCTCCTACCATACAGAGCTTCATACGGTGCCATCTAAATACTAGCCTGATAACTGTTGTTGTAAGCAAACTCTACTAATGGTAGGTGCTTCTCCCAAGAACCCTAAAAGTCGATAATACAACACATCAACATGTCCTCCAACACCTGAATAACTATCTCTAACTGACCATCTGACTGCGGATGATACGAAGTACTGAAGTTCAACCAAGTACCAAAGGCACGATGCAAACACTCCCAAAATCTAGCTGTAAACCTCAGATCTCAGTCTGATACAATTGATTTCGGTACCCCATGCAATCTCACTATCTCACTAATGTACAGATCAACCAACTTATCTAAGGTGTAGGTAGTATGAACATGTATTAAGTGAGCACACTTAGTAAATCTATCGACTATCACCCACACTGAATTCTTCTTCGAAGGAGTCAACGGTAAACCCGAAACAAAGTCCATGGTGATACACTCTCACTTTCATTTCAGAATCTTTAACGGCTGTAACAAACCTGAAGGAAACTGATGCTCGGTCTTAACTCGCTGGCATACCATACACTTACTCACAAACTCGGCCACATTCTTCTTCAACTCAATCCAATAGTACTCTTCTTTTAAACCACGGTACATCTTTGTATTACTTGGATGCATAGCAAAATGATTGTTATGTGCTTCATTCAAGATAATACGTCTCAACTCGGAATCTTTCAGAACAACTATCCTATCCTTGAAACATAGAATCCCATTCTCACCAAAGCAAAAATATGTAGGCCTACCCTCGGTTATATCTTGCACGTGAGGTGCCAAAGACTCATCTTGCAACTGCTTCTCTCAAATCAACTGAGCCAACGAAGGTTTAACTTGCAACTCGGCTATCAAACGACCATTATTGGACACACTCAACCTCGCAAACATGGCCCGCAACTCAACTGCCACTTTTCTACTCAAAGCATCAGCCACTACATTTGCCTTACATGGATGGTACTCTATCGTAAGGTCAAAGTCCTTAAGAAGTTACATCCACCTACATTGTCTAAGATTTAACTCTCTCTAAGGCATCAAGTACTTCAAACTTTTGTGGTCGGTATAAACGGTGCACTTCTCACCATAAAGGTGATGTCTCCAAATCTTCAAAGCAAGCACTACTGCGGCTAACTCTATATCATGAGTGGGGTAGTTCTTCTCGTGAACCTTCAACTGTCTCGAAGCGTACGCTACGACCTTACCTTCTTGCATAAGCACACAACCTAAACCTACATATGATGCATCATTGTAAATTACGAACTCTTTTCCCGGTCCAGGCTGAATCAAAATAGGAGCTTCGGTCAAAGTTTTCTTCAACTTCTCAAACGCTTGTTGTCTTGCATCTGACCATTCATAATGAATATTCTCGTGAAGCAATTTAGTCAAAGGTGCCACAATCTTAGAAAATCCTTCCACAAATCTTCGATAATACCCTGTCAAGCCTAAGAAACTACGGATTTCTGTCACTGACTTCGGTTGCTTCCAATTCACTATGGCTTCTATCTTCTTGGGATCCACACTAATCCTATTGGCCGAGATCACATGACCTAGGAAGATTACCTCCTTAATCCAAAACTCGCATTTACTCAACTTGGCATACAACTGATTCTCAAGCAAAGTTTGAAGCACTAGTCGCAAATGCTCGTCATGTTCTTCCTCGGTCCTAGAGTACACTAAGATATCATCTATGAACAGTACCACAAACCTATCCAAAAACTCGTGGAACACTCGGTTCATCATATCCATAAATGCAGCTGGAGCATTAGTCAAACCGAAAGGCATTACTAAGAACTCATAGTGCCCATAACGTGTACGGAAAGCTGTATTCAGTATGTCCACATCCTTCACCTTCAACTGATAGTAACCGGATCTCAAATCAATCTTCGAAAACACTGAAGCACCTCTCAACTGATCAAGCAAATCATCTATCCTAGGCAAAGGATACTTGTTCTTCACTGTTACTTTGTTCAACTGCCTATAATCTATTCACATCCTCATACTACCGTCCCTTTTCTTCACAAACAAGAACGGAGCACCCCACGGAGAAAAACTAGGTCTAATGAAACCTCTATCTGACAACTCCTGAAGCTGTGTCTTCAACTCCTTCAACTCTTTTGGTGCCATTCTATACGGAGCAATAGACACGGGTGCAGAATCTGAATACGTTTCAATAGCAAACTTAACTTCTCAATTTGAAGGCAAACCCGACAACTCTTCCGGAAAAACACTCGGAAAGTCACAAACTGTTCTGATGTCTTGCGATCTAACCTCACTTATATTTAGATTCATCACATAAGCTAAGTAAGCCTAACAACCCGAATCTATCAACTTCTGAGCTTCCAAAGCAGAAACAACATTGGACAAGAACTTAATGTTCTCGCCCACCACCACAACTTCAAAATCATCCGTAACCCTCAAGGAGACTCTTTTGGTCTCAAAGTCTACCCTAGCTCTATGCTCTACGAGCCAATCTATGCCCAAAATCACATCAAAATCATGGAACGATAACTCTATTATGTCAATCGGAAACACATGGCCCTGAATCGTCAAGGGACACCTCCTATACATTTTCCTAACTACCACGGTATCACTGAAGGAACTAGTAACATTTACACCTACCTCTAACCACTTATACGGTAGACCTAGAGACCTTGCGTGTTCACCCAAAATATAAAAATGTGTCGAACCCGAATCTATCAAAGAAAGCAAAGTCAAGGACTGTAACGAGAAATTACCTGCAATGACATCCGTGTCATTCTCAGCCTCTCTCCGTGCATACACCCTAGCCGGTCCTCCACCCTCAGGCTAAACTTCTACCACATGTGCTAAGCTCCTCTGACCATCATTCCCCGGCTGAAAGTTACCACGACCGCGCCCACGGCCTCTCTAATGCTCAAAACCCCTAGTTGGAGCCGGTCCGCCCCTAGCCGGGTGTGGACAGTTACGTCTCAGATGATCTCGGGAACCACAGTTCCAACATACCCCAAATATACCCATACACTCGCCCTGGTGGCGTCTCCCGCATCTAGTGCACTCAGGAGTGTGAACAACGACTCCTTGGCCCTGATGGCTTTGTCCATGGTTACCACCCATATGCCTCGAATTGGGATAATACATCCTATCTCTATGCCTCTTGGCATGATCTTTATCCCAATCCGCATGTCTCTTCTCGGAATCAGACCCACTAGCATGAGCACTTGAGCCTAAGTTCTGCTCAATATCCTTGGCCCTAGAGACCAAAACATCAAACTCGGTGTAGTCAGAGGCAAGCATATAAGTCTTCACATCTTTAGTTAACCAATATCGAAAACACTCACAACGTTCCCTCTCACTGGGAAATAACTCGGGAGCGTACTGACTCAACCTCACAAACTGAACCTCATACTCGAACACCATCTTGGTACCCTGAACCAAGGCCATGAACTCTCTCTTCTTCTCATCCTGATATCGGACTCCGAGATACTTCTTCTTAAAGACATTTCAGAAGAATTCCCATGTGACATCCGCTTCGGTCGTACCAGAAGTAACAGTGGTCCACCAAGCATATGCATCTCCCTGAAGCAAGAAGACAACGCAACCTAACTTACGAGTGTCTGAGCACTCCATCTGACCCAAGATGCGCGTAGTACTCTCGAGCCAAGCTTCTGAACCCTCGGGAGTCAAACCACGGAACTCAACTCCGCCCAAACTACGGAGTCTCTCTAGGGGTAAACATGTCCCTACACCCTGAGGTGGTGCTGCAGCTTGCATACCGGCCAAAGCTGTATGAAAAGCTCGGCTATAGTCTGAATCAAATGGGTCATGTCCGCACCCGCTTGACCCTGACCCGCTTGAGTTCCATTACCCCAACATTTGCACCGGCCTGAGGTCCATTACCATCACCTCTAACTTGCGCACCGCCCTGAGGCACATTACCTTCACCACCCCCCATTACCATTGGGAGCAGGTGGAATAAGAGGCACATCCGCGGGTGCCTGGTCTCCTGCTCTAGGCCGTCCACTCAGTCTCACCATACCGAAGATAAAATCTAAAATAACAAACACATCACACACAAGAAAACATGAGGTTAATAAGGGCAAGGATCCAAGTTCTCAGCTCTTAAAACCAAAAAATCTTTTTCCAATAATAACACCTAGCAATGGTAACACTTGACTAAACTACAACCAACAACAAGTACAATAAGGTATGCTTTCATACACCGCGCAATAGCAAACAACCATACAAACCAACTTACCTGACTTACCTTCACAGGAGACCTCGTAATCGAGGCTCTGATACCACCAAATGTAACCCCCTCGTTCCGGCCTAGCCAACATTACCGGACCGAACAGATTACACGGGGAAAACCGAAGCAAAACCTGCTAAGGCCTCACTCCAATTAGCGACCCTATTTTTTATCCTTTAATTATCGTTTCTAGATGCATTTATTATACACTATGTGATAGGACAAGCAGCGGAACACCCACACAAATACCAAACAAGCAAACAGACAATTAAGATAACCAATTTTCAATTTTGCAACAGGCCATATCGGTACACTAAAGGACCATATCGATATGCTTGTACTTGGTCAACACCCCAAGTCAAACCTAGGGAAACCGTATCGATACCCACAAGGTGCGTATCGATACGCCCTCAACGATCAACTTTCCCAAGGTCAACTACGAAGACCGTACTAATACCCCCAGAACCCGTACCGATACGCCAAAATCTCGTCAATTTCTCAGATTTTCATATGGCATTTTGCGTATCGATACGCCATCGCGTACCGGTACGCCTTGCCCAAAACAAGGGACCGTATCGATACCACCCTTGGGCGTATCGTTACGCCCTGCATTGCAAACATATTTTTAGCTGTAAAAAACATAATAGACTCAACACAAAGACATTTAACAAGTATTTAAGCAACATATAATCATACATATGATTCAAAGCAAGCAAGGAACATTCATTTAGGTCATTCCAACACAAGTCAAAGCTCAAATCATCAACAAGTTATATAAGGCAATAAAACATGCTTAACATCCATCAAAAGTGTCAAGGCCATAACAAGACATGCTTCAACATTTAAACATGTTAACAACTTTAATAATAACAAACTTAAGAGTTTGAGCACCAACTCCATACAAAAGACTAATATTCTCACTGTCTAAGCGTTATTACAAAATATAAGCCATACTCTGAGCTACCCGAGAAACTCCTCCCTTGCCCACTTGCCTCTCAAGCCACTAACGATCTACATTGTTGGAAAAGAAGAGAGCGTAAGCTTAAAGCTTTAGTGAGCCGAGCTCTAAAACACAACAACAATGCAGTTTTTAAAACATAAATCTTAGATTTATAGAAAAATCATTTAAGGAAAGATGTAATGAAACACAATCATCATAATAAATGGTATGCACATGCATAACCAAAACCTGGTGGGACTACACATCACCATTCAACTAGTAGTTTTTTGATGGGACTACACATCACCGTACTCTTCTACTAGTCACTACCGGTGGGACTACACATCACCGTAGCAACGACAACCATCACGTGAGGCTCGACACCAACAACGACTACACAACAACATTAAACGGAGAGTAAACATAATCCAAAAACATAACTGAAACACACATGTTCACGAAAGCTGAAAATCAACCAAACAAACGAGATTAGATGAACTTACTCTTGGGTCTAGGTTAGTCTCTAAGACTCCACCCAAACCCCAAAACCTTCATTGAACATAATTAAAATCCCAAAACAGTTTCCACTCACCGATGAAACCCAAATGAAAGTTGAAACACTGATCTCAAGCCTCCGTAGCGCCCAGTATCGCACCCGAAGCACTCAAACCCGATTCCTCTATTTTAACCAACCCAAATAAAAATATTAGGACACTAAAACACTTGTAAACCAGTAACAACCCGGAAACTCACTCTTGCAACCAAAACACATCAATTCGAACCCAAATTTCATCCAAACTTCACCATTTTCGTTCTAAATAAACCCCACACTGAAATCACCCATTTCAACAATCAAAACACATCCAAAATCATCTAGGAATACTCCCCAACATCAAAGGAACCACCAGCCACGTTTTCAACCCAAAACCAACCCCAAAACTCAACCTTTACAACCTAAAATTCTCATTTTTATATCCATTTCGGGTTTCCCACCATTTGCCATTCTTTTAACATTTTAAGGCACCCAAGTATGATAAAAAATACTCTTAAACATTACATTAGAATACCCATACTAAAATCCTTCCATTTCACCATTTTTTAAACTCAAGCATTTTGAAATAACCCAAAAATAATGGATTTTTAAGAAAAACCTAACTAGTAACAACCCAAGGGAGGAAATATTAGATCAATGGAAAGCTTATCTTGGAAATCTTGCTCAAAACAGGGATTGGGAAATGAAATAGTGATTTTAGGGTTTATGAAAGGTTTTGAGCTTTTTGTTTGATGAGGAAGATGATACCTTTCTTTTTGATTTTGAAAAGTAAGATACAACCTTTTTCAATTTTCCTTAATGGCATTTTCGTAAATAAAGGTAATTTTTATAAAATCATCATTTTAATTCTAATTTTAACCCTAACTAATCCTAGATCAAAACTGATAAACTCCCGGACCCTAAACCGAGGCGTTATAGTTCGAATCGCATTAGGTGGTTTAGGAAAATCAAGGATTAGAAAAGGATAAAAATATGAAAAAAATTGATAAAATCCTCTAAAATCATGCTTAAGAGTTTGATCAAATCAATTTTACAAAAAGAGTTTTGGAAGTGTTGCATTTTGGTTAGTGACCAAAATGTAAAGTTTTAAAAGTGTGGAAAAAATGATAATTTCAAGAGAGGAGTCAAAATCTTAGAATCTTTAGAGAGCTTTTGTAAAATTAAACCTTTCCTTAAATTGTCATGTGTTTTAGATGATTTTTAGATGATTAAATAAAAATTATTTTTATTTTATTAAATCGCTGAAATAGTAAAATGAAAAGTTTTTGACGTACCTAACTCTCATTTCAGAAAAATCCATTTTCTCAACCATTTCTCCAAATTTCTTTTCTCCCAAACACTCTCTTTTTAGTTTCTCATCTTTTTCAAAGAATTCTCTTCAAGTTCTTCAAGACTTGTGCAGCAAAAACTTGTCAATCTTTAAGAATGGTAAGGATTGGAGGTAAATCCCGTTCTCAACCTCTAATCTAGGTTCTTTATTGAAATTCCCAATATCTTTGGCTCCTAATTGTTGTTTTTAACTGAGATTTGATTATAGTTTTGATTTAAGACAAAACCTTGCAAAATAATGGTTTCAATCTTGATTTTCGAAGTTTTAATGTTGGACTATGTTTTGGATTGATTCTAATTGAGTTTTGAGTTTATTATAATGTTGGAAAAGAGTTTTGATGATATAAATCCTGAAATCCTTGAGATCCTTGAGTTTCTTGATAGTTTTAGTTGAGTTTTTGAGGTGGTTTGTTGGTGATCTGCTTGCTGGAGGTATAAGAAAGGGTTTATGTTGTTTTTAGATGTGTTTTGATGTTTTTAATGGTTAGATGTGATGTATGTTGGCTGAGGTTGGTTTAGCAGGAGGTATAAGAAAGGGTTTATGTTGTTTTTAGATATTTTTTTGATGTTTTTTTAATGGTTAGATGTGATGTATGTTGGTTGGGCTTTGGTTAGCAAGCAATCAATTGAGTTTTTGGTTGTTTCAGGTGGTTAAATTGGTGTAGTTTTGCTGAGCAACGAGTTTGTGTTTAGTTTTTGGTGTTGAAATGCATTTGGATCTATGTTTTTATGCTCTAAAAACAGGGGATCTTGATCCGGAAGCAAGCGAAGCATTTTTGGAGTCTTCAGACGAGTGATATTCGCGTCGGCTAGTGAAGTTTCGCGTATCGGTGAGTGGAAAGGATTTTCCAGCTTTAAAAACATTTTGAACGTGGTTTTGGGAGCTTAGTGTAAGTTTGAAACATTTAGCTAAGCTCAAGAGTAAATAAATAGAAAGTCTCTCTCGGAATGTGCTATGTTTTGGTTTTAAATGCACTTGAATTAAATGTGGTTTGATTATTGTTTTAAAGCATGTTTTGAGCATTGATGATGCTAGTTTTTAATGCCATTTAGTTAAGGATGCACATGGTAAGTGATCCTTGGGTTTATATGATTGATGCATTTGTTTTAAGCATGTTAATGCTTGTGGAAATGGCATTGTGGTTTATGCTTGTAAAACAGTGAAATGATGTTGATAAATGATTATATTGGCAAGTGATGGAAATGGTTTTTGGTTACTTTAATCGGATATAGTTAGCCAGCTATAGGATTAGGTGCACCGTGAATAAAGTCGTCTTGGATGTCGAGGGTTTGTGATTGTGCCGTAAACTCCATCCAAGTACCCTAACGATTGAGGCTAAGATCACAACGGTGGATGGTTTAATCACATGTGTGAATCTTGTGGTTTGTGTCCTGTACTCTCATTAGTGGAATAATACAACTATCGATGAGTGATGTTGATGGGTTGTGATTGTGCCATTAATCTCCATCACGGGTGTTGAGGGGTTGTGATTGTGCCATTTAACTCCACCTTGTGTAATCCGGTAGTGTGTATGAAGCGTGTAGGACAACGCTTGTAATCCGCGTATCCGATTGTGTCAATTGTGTTGGTTTTGATATGGGTTGTTATTGATCACTTGTGAGCCAATATAATGAAATTGATTTAATGATTTAATGATGAACATTGATGTTTAAAAAGCATGTGATGCTTGAGAGATATGCTAAAATGCATATGATGCTTGGATTAAGCATTAGCAAAGGTTTTTGCTGTTGAAATTAATGATGCTATGAGCATGTGGATTTGAAAGTGGAAATGATGTTTTAAAGTGCATGTTTTAAAGGAAGGCATATGTTTACAAAGAATGATGAATTGGTTTTATTAAATGCATTGATGAATGTTTGTTGTTTTAGTGGTCCTCAAAAAGCTTTATGCTTACGCCCATTTGTTTTATCAATGCAGTGAATTGAGCATTTGTGGCAGCAAGAGAGCAAGGGATTCGTGATTTGAGCTAAGAAAAGTATGTGTTTTCACTTAGTGTAATAAGAGGCAATGAGAGGGATTTCTACTCATGATTTTGTTGGTGATGTTAAACACCTTAAGCATGTTTGGTTCATGTTTTTGGACTTGTAAATGGCCTATATTTGGTTTATGGTCTTATATTAGGTAATTGGCTATTCTATGTTTTGAGTTCAAGAGCATGCTTGAGTAGTTTAATGTCTCCCCATGAATTGCCATGCTTAATGCATATGTGGTGAATGTTTGATGATGCATAAGTGTTTGAATATTGTTTATAACATGTATGGATGATGTGGGTATGATTTGATGTTGTTAATGGTGATTTAAGAGCTGTTGAAAATGAAATTCTTGTATGCGTATCGATACTCGAGATTGTGTATCGATATGCCAAGGCTATTTTCAGGCATTTCAGCTTAGGTGTACCGATACGAGTTGCCCACGTATTGATACGCCTAGGCAAAAGGTTGAAGGTCGTACCGATACGCGGGGAAGCGTATCGATACCTTTATGCCATCTTTGGCTACTACCATCCCGCGTATTGATACGGGCTAAGGTGTATCGATACGAGGTCGTTATATTTAGTTAAGGGAATATTTTAAAATCCTGAAATGTTGCATTTTTGTCTTTGAATATTGTGTGGTCAATTGGTTGAGTTTGAAGATCCGTTTGAGATGAAATTTGACTGGGAAGCATGTTTCATGACTAATTAAAGATCGATAATCTTAAAATCCGAATAGTCCTTGTATTTTATGGAAATTATAGTTTAGTCCCTAATTATGAAATTTAACCATTTGAACCCCTAATCGAACTCCGATCGCTGTGCCGTTTTCTTCTAAGTGTGTTGTTGATCACTTAAGATCTTAATATGCATCTAGAGATGATAAAAAGGAAAAAAGGTCGTTAATCGAGGTCAACTTTTAACGATTTGGCTTTAGTTTTCCCCGTGTAATCTTCTTAGTCCGGGTCGGGCGTTTAGGCCAGGCTAAGGGGGTTACATTTGTTGGTATTAGAGCCAGGTTGCGGAAGAATTGGGGATGATTGTAAGTGGAATTGGTATGTTTTGATGTTTGGTTTGATGATTAGTGGCCTTTTGTGTGAAAAATCATGTTATTGGTTGAATGATGGTGTCTATGCCATGTTTGGCTGTTATGAATCATATAAGAGTTAAATATGATTGTATGTTGATGGTGTGGATAATGTGAAGGATGATGATTATGATATGCTATTGTATTCTATGTTATGCTTGAGGGAAATTGGGGTGCCCATTGCCTTATTACACTAATTGAATGTTTTAAATTGGTTTGTGAACTTGGATCCTTGCTTGAGGCTGGCCTAAATCATGGTTTGATTTTTTGTTGTTGTTATGCCTTGTTAAAAATAGAACAATGTGATCGAGGAGAGAGCTTAGATCGAATACGATTGTGTCTGCGCCTGAGTAGGATAACCAGGGTAATCAGGGGGTAGAGAACCCGTCTGATGAGACTCTACCTCCGCCACCACCACCTGGAGGTGGGGAACCAGAGCAACATGAACAGGCTGGTCCAGGATTGGGTGATCTAAGGCCACTGGTTCAGGCGATCACTGGAGCGTTTCAGGCTGCGGTAGCTGGAGAGCAAGTCCAGGCACCTGCAGCTGGGCAGGTGGGTTTGCCTTTGTAAAGGCTGAGGAATTTGGGAGCTGTTGAGTTCCATGGTATGTCTCCTGAGGCATCGGAGGCATGGTTTGCTAGTACGATCCACATTATGGATCAGATGGGCTGCAGTGATGCGCAGTTTCCTTGCTCCAGGGTGATGCTTATAGTTGGTGGACAACGATCACCGTTGGAATGGAACCCAATGAGGTGGATTGGGAGTTCTTTCGGGGTGCCTTTAGGAAGAATATTATTGGTGTGAGATACTTGGATGAAAAGAAGCGCGAGTTCATGTCGCTTGTGCAAGGAAGTCTTTCGGTGGCCGAGTACGAGGTCCAGTTCGTACTAATTTTCTAGAACACTAATGCTAGCATGTCCTAGTTTCTTATGCCATAGCCATGCATCATTTTCATTTTGAGCAACAAAACATGCATGGGATGTTTGAATGCCATCTAGATGCACCATGTAAATGTTACCTATGCAATGACCAATGAGCATTATTTTATTTGATTTAATGTCAACAATTTTACACCCATTTTTATCAAACAAGACATTAAATCCTTTATCACACAATTGACTAATGCTCAATAAATTTTGATTTAGACCATCGACATACAATACATTTTCAATGAGAATAGTAGAGTGATTACCTATGGACCCAATACCTTTAATGTGGCCTTTGGAGTTGTCACCAAATGTTACTACTCCTCCACTTTTTGGCTTTAAGTCCATGAATCGACTCTTGTCTCCGGTCATGTGCCTCGAGCATCCACTATCAAGGTACCATGAGTTTTGACTTTGTGATTTGGCCTTGTAGCAATGCTCCCCCTACAAACAAAGATACTAAGCTTTGATTTTTGGTACCCAAATCATTTTGGGTCCACGAGTGTTAGCTCCCAAAAGCTTGGTTCCCTTAGGAATCCAAGGTGACATGGAATCAACATTATTAGATTTGACAAGTTCCTTAGGAACCCATACACTTCTAATTATTTTAGTTCTATTATGCCTATGGAAGCCACTTTGTTTGCAGTTATTGTTCTTTCTTTTAGGTTGGTTTGATCTAGATGATTCACCTATTTCATTTTTCACATTACCAACACTCTTGAAAGACATTTTAAGCTCATTAAGCTCATTTAACACCTTTTGGTGTTCATTATTGCATTAAGAAATAAGATTGTTTAAGTATACATTTTCATCTTGAAAGAATTTAAGTTCATCTTGTAAACCTAAGATCTTTTTCTCAAATTTCAAGTTAGCTTGAGAAAGTGAGTCATTTTTAGCATTTAATTCCGAAATGATCTTTCTATTTTTTTAGAATAGACTCATTATACTTCTCAACTAAATTATCATGAACCTCTTGTAACTCATCATAAGCATCATGCAATTCATCAAATGTAAAATCAAATGAAGATGAGTTAGAGGTTACCATGGAGGAATCCTCCTCAAGAGCCATGAGGCAAAGGTTTGCCACTTCATGTTCCGCATCCTCGGATGACTCCTCATCACTCCAAGTAGCAAGCTTGGCTTTGAGCTTCTTCTTCTTCTCAAAGCCCTTCTTCTTGAGTTGAGGGCACTCGAAACGAATATGATTCGATTTCTTGCACTCATAGCATATGATAAGAACCTTTTCTTCTTCTTTGTTTTTGGTCTTCAAGTCCATTTTTCTTTGAATCTTTCTACCTTGATTAGACCTCATAAATCGTGAGAATCTTTTGGCTATCATAGCTAATTCTTCTAGATCTTCCTCCTCACTAGAAGTGCTCTCCTCATGTAGAGAAGCTTTGAGAGCCACTCCTAGCCTTTTCTTCTTGTCTACCTCAAGCTTTTATACTCTTCTTTATTCTTTCTTTCTTTCTTTCATCTTCCCTTCCTTGCTTCATGATCTCATGAGTTAGGAGAGAACCAACTAGCTCATCAAGCTTGAGTGTCTTCAAATTCTTGGCCTCAATGATGGTGGTTCTTTTCCCATCCCAAGACTCGAGAAGTGAGTAGAGTAGCTTTCGGACTAGTTTTTCTTCTGGGATTATCTCTCCAAAACCCTTTAGTCCATTGATGATTGTTGAGAAACGATTGAACATCTTTAAAACGGTTTCTTTGTGCTCCATTTTGAAATTCTCATAGCTAAGATTGAGAATTTCAATCTTTGTCTCCTTCACATCACTTGTTCCTTCATATGTAGTCTCAAGTGTATCCCACGCTTCCTTAGCACTTTCGATGGATGAAACTTTGGAGTAGATATCGGGACCAAAAGAGCAAAATAACATGTGAAGAGCCTTATCATTGATTTGAATCTTCTTTCTCTCTTCTTCACTCATTTCATTCTTCCTCTTTGGCACAAGTCTTCCTTCTTCGTCTCTTTTCATCAGAATAGATGGATCATCTTCAATAGCATCCCAAACAATATAATCATTGGATTTAATGAAGAGACGCACCCAGTTCTTCCAAAAAGAATAGTTGTCATCGTTGAAGAAAGGCGATTTGGTGGTTGATTGAGACTCATACATGCTTGACCCAGTGGTAGATGTCATGGCTTGCTTTGTAGTTGATCACACTCTTCCTAGAATCTCCTCTTGTGGTTGTTAATCCTTCAAAGAGGTAGGCTCTGATACTAATTGTTGAGTGGATCAATGGATTGGTCAAAGCCAAGAGGGGGTGAATTGGATTTTTAAAAATTGTTGGAGAAAGTAGAATAGCTAAAAATGAAGAACAAGGAATTTTAGAATGGTTCAAGTTCCAAATGAACTCTACATCCACTACCTTAGCTACCACTAAGAATTTTCCAACAATTCACTAATTGCATTTCCCCTTTTCAAGGCTTAGAAGGTAACCTTTACAATACCGGTCAAATTTTCTACCCAAAATTTGACCAAACCCTCACAAGGATACAAAGAAGAAATTAAGGCAAGAAAGATATCTCTCAATCAAGATTGCCCCTTTAAATACAATCACTCAACCCAAATTTGAATACAAGATCAGAATTGAACACAACACAATTTGGGATTTTACAAGAGATAAGAAATTAGGCACTTTGAGCTTGGATTTTTGTAAGGATACTTCTTTTGATGCAATAGTTGTTGCTAGTCTTCAAATGGCTTCATTTTGTACCTTCTCCATTAATTCTAGCCGTTTGGGTGGTTAGGGTATTGATTATAGCCATAGGGACCCTCTCCTTCCACCATAAATGCACTTCTATAGCTTACCGTATCGGTACGTTGGGATCCGTATTGATACCTGTCTCAAAACAGAAAGAGTCGTTGCACAATTACAAGAGGGGTGTATCGATACGCGTGTAAGCGTATCGGTACGGGACAGGGACCGTTTCGATACGGGTAAGACTGTATCGATACAATTTTTCTCACATAGCTCACTGGAAGTTTCCGTATCGATACGGGAGAGGGCGTATCGGTACAGGACAACCATCATTTTAAAAACTGTTACCTAACAACTGACACCAACGGTCAAAATCATTAAAAGCTTTCGAATTTAAAATTCCATTAAAACCGTATCGATACGGGTGACATCGTATCGGTACGCCATTCAAACTCCTTCAGTTTTTACAAAAAGAGCGTATCGATACAAATGGAATCTGTTTCGATATGTTGTTTCGATAAGGTAAGGGGCGTATCGAAACGCGTTTCTCCAGTAGCCAAGTTTGTAACAAAGGTATCGATACGGCTAGAAGCGTATCGATACGCCTGAATGATTTTCAATAGTTTGGCCTTGAAACACTTGGAAAATATTTTGGAGTTTGAGTTTTTCAACTTAGATTAAAGGCTTGTTGATTTAAAATCTTTTGAGGGACTTAAAAATCTTTTTCAAGTTTTTCAATTTAATCCTTAACATACTTTATTATATCAAAATCAAACATAGGTTTTACAATCTCCCTCTTTTTGATATAACAAAACCAAAACTTGAAAATTTTGAGACTTTTAAAAAATTTTGCAAAAATAACTCCTCCTTAATATTAGCTAGGTAAAATTTAGGTTAAAAATCAAAATTTTAAGTGTGAGCTTGTAACACCCTAAAGTAATAGTAATTGGATGCCAAAAAAAAGAAGAGGAAATTGCGGTATAGGGGAGTCGAACCCGCGACTCATGGATAGGTTGCTTGAGTCTTAGCCATTGAGCCAAGGCCATTTCTAGTTGGAACATGCACCCATCTATTATTAAGTGGTTCTTGTAAAGCTAAAATAAATTAATAAACAAATAAAATATCTCAACCACCCTTGTCATTCGAATTAATGCTTATCTGGAGATTATCAAAACCGGCCTGAATGACTGTTCGACTTCCTTCACCTCACCTAAACCCGAATCTCGATCGTCGCACCGATCTTCCTCACCGTCTAGCCGTGCCGTGCACCGCTAACCTTGCTAGAACCGCCGCGACGACCCGACCAAAACCCCTCAACCTCGTCAAACAGTCGTCGTCCTAATCGCCGGTAATTGGAGGATTTAGGTTCGTTGAACCTAGGGTAGTGCCGTTTATTCTTTTCGTTGATTTTAGTCATCGTGGGTGGTCGTTTGTCGCACCGCCACCACCGGCGTGCGCATTGTCTCACTCCGAATCCCCAGCCACCAGTCACGCGCGCAACTGCGCCGCCGTTCGCCGTGAAGTGTGGGTTGAAGGTTCGGCGAGAACACTCCTTTCAAACCTTCTGTCTTCTGCATTTTCTGGCCAACACGGCCATCTATTCATCGCGCCGCCACCACCAACGAACTCCTCGTGTCGAGGCGAGGAGAACCCAGGTTTCCGATCACCGGTCCGTCAACATTTAAAGTCTCGCCGGAGCTACGTTGTTTCGAACTCCGTTTCCTCTTTTTGGTTAAATCCGGTGAGATTTTTGGTTTAGATTGTTTTTTTCGGTTTAAATGAATTGAGTAACTTATGGGCTTGTTTTCCAGCAAAATCGATGCCAAATGTGCCGCCGGCGACCCTTCTCTGGCGATCGGCCGACGAGGCTTCATCGAAAGGTAAAATCTTATCTGAACTGGTCCAACCCAGTTTGAACCCAAACCCGAACCGAGCCCAAACCTGTCTACCCAACCCAACCCGTTAACCGAGTCAGCTACCCGAGTCAACACAGTGAGTCGACTCGTCCGAGTCAACCGAGTCAACTCGTCTGAGTCAACTCGTTTCACTTTTGACCGTTGACCGCTGACGTCAGCGTTGACTTTGATCGTTGACCAAAAAGTCAAATTTTCTGAAAAAAGTTCTATTCTATGTTTTCTGACATCCTGAGTCCGTTTTTGAAGCCCGTTTCGTGAAATTCTAACCCGAAAGCCTCTGAATTGGACTTTGAACTCGAGCATGTTTATGTATTTTTTTTCAATTTAAAGCAATGTTATAAAGACTGAAATAGGAATTTGTGTGATTGAAGGTACTCACCGTTCCTTGAATACGAATGGTTGAGGACGTCGAATGCGAGTTCGAGAGTATCGAAATGTCGTTTCAAGGGTTGACCGATATAGCAAGGATTTAAGGTAATACCTTACTACCTGCTGTATGCTTTATGGAACATGTTGATAATAGATTAATGCATGAACAATATGATTACTGTCGATTATTATAAGTTGTACAGTTACGGTAAAATGATAATAAACTGGTTAAGACCGAATGACTCGAATAAGGAACAAATGACCGATAAGAAATTCAAGTTTAGTGAACACTCGATAAAGCAACAACCTCAAAACTTTAATTTTAGATTATGTTCTTGATAAAAGATTTAATGCCCGAAACGTTAGAATGAGAAATTACAAAAACGCCCTTAAGTTATTTGAATGACTAAAATAACCCTAACAATGAAAGCAATCTAGGAATCTATCTTAGATCTGCTAAACAACCGATTTATCTGAAAACATCAAATTACTTAGAGAGTTACGATAACAAGACTTAAACCTTCGAGATTGTGAAGTGCTTGGATTTCCTTGAATTCTTATTAATCCTTGAAGATAAATTTACAAGAAATTATTCGTATGTTCGGAAATTATCAAAGTACTTTCAATTATTGAATTGAGTGAAACAACTGAAATGACTAAAGGATTGAAGGTACTATAAGACTGAATTAATCAGGATGGGTGTAATGACCGAAATCACTAAAGTATCTCGAGCATCGAAACTTTTCAATTAACAGAAATGCCGTTCATACCCTCAAGTTTTGAAACGAATGAATTGTTTGGAAGGGCTGAAAGGACCAAAGCGACTAAATCTCTATCGAGAACACAAATGATTGTAATTATAGAATTAGTATAATTGACGGAAATGATGGATCTATCCCGAGCTCTAAAATGGTCGAAATACCCTCTTGACCGAAATGGGCAAAATTTGCCTTCGATGAAATTTCAAAAAAAATCTAAATAAAGCGTAAATGACTGAAATGCCCCTAAGTGTTATGAAGCATGACTCATATATGTCCATCACTCATGATACTAATATAAGGTTGGAAGATTTTGCTTGGAAAATAAGTTTGAATACTCAGTGGTGAGCTTGTGGAAAAATATGATGACGACCGTTCAAACATTTTTATATAGTTGATTTTGGAAATGATACACGTGGAACGCATACGTCTGAATGTTTGGTAAGTATTGCAGAGTTGAGATATGTTAGATCTAGTGAGTTTTTGGAGGTTTGATAAACCGTTGGAAATCTTGAATGTTGCAAATCATCTTTTTGTAATTATTGGGCTAAGTTACAAAATTTGCCCTGATAGTAAAATGACAAAAATGCCCTCGTTAGCCAAAGTGATCGAAACAACCTTAATATAGTTGATACCTCGAATGATCATAATAAATCATTTTTTTCAAATGTCTGGTTGGCGATGTTGGCTACAAAGTCCCCTCTAATCGGGACCTCATTACCGGAACCAGTTCAAAATGTCAAAAGCTCAGAGTTTTCATTCCTCGTGTAATATCAAGTACCTCAGAGAAATAAATGGTTCCTTTTAGTGTGTTCCAATTGCACATAAATATTCTACCGTCCTGAACCCAATGGTTGTCTTTTGATACGAAATATGGATTTTACCAAACCAAAATATACCTATGTATTTGAACTAGAAAAAAAAGAGAAAAAGAAAAGAAAATAAAAATTTATATGCTCGCTACCGTTTCATCGAAAAACTATATTTTACTTTATGTTCATTGTTATTACTGATTAACACTGATTGCTACCGAATATTGTTGTTATCGATCATTTCCGACTACTACCGATTACTTTTGTCACTACATAGACCGTTATCGGGATATTTGGGATAGAGTATGCAGTTACCGTAGGTTCAGCCCTGATCAGGCTGGTAATTCCTTACCGTTTCAGGTTCCTATGCTTCGGCTAGGGTAATTCCTTACCGTACCTAAGGTATTCCCTTAGGCTGCACCTACGCCCAATGGGCCTAGGTTAATGGTCGTTATAGTTGCAGTTCTGGGGAACTACATACTGGAGTTTGGTTGGGGGGTAGAAAGAAAATCTAAAATGAACCCTATCGCTAACATTATATGACCGTGAAATAACGTGCACCACACCGTTACTTAATATGTGTTAACTTTGCACTGTTGGAACACACATTAAGCCCATAACTCAACTATCGTAATCTATATCTTGTCTAACTCTTTGGTCTATATGTTCCTATGCATACCGCTTCTTTGGAATATCTGATCGTATCTTTGGATCATATTGTTGCCCAAAACATCATGATTGTGTTATGCCTACCATATACTTACATGTTACTTATAGCATCTATTGGTAGTTCTGTATTACTGAGCTTTTCGAAGCTCACGTTGTTTTTACCGTCGCAGGTTGAAAAGAAATCTAACATGGCTCGATGACCGGCATCAGTGTTTGGAGTTCTCGCGGTGTTGCTTTTGGAGTACGGTACCGACATAGTTAGTGGGCATGCATGTCGCTATTGTTTCATGACAGTGTCTGTAAAATTATTTTTCTGAAATTTTTGTTATATGTTTAAATAAGTTCTTGAAAGAGTATTTTCAACAAAACTTACCGTTATAATTTAATATGTGTTTTTTTCAGAGGAAATGTTTTATGTGGATTTTTACGGTGGGTCACTCTTGTGACCCTAATGTGACTTCCTAGGATCCGCGAAACGCATAGGCGGGTCTAGGGGTTATAGAGCTAGTTCCCTCTCCCCTTTTTGTTAGATCAAAAATAGAGACATAGATAAACATAGGCAAAAGGCATAAATAATAATCAAGCAACATATTATAGATAAACATTAAGTTCATAACAAAGGAAACATCAAAATAAAATCCAAATAGCAATAACCAAAGCATAGGTTTTAGAATGCAAACTTAGTCTTCAAAACATAATTCAAAGTGCATAAATAGATATCCTAAATGACATGAATGGTATGCAAAGATGATGTACTACTCTTCTCCATCGCCATCTTCATCGTCCTCTTCATGTGCATCATCATTCCTCCGAGATAGACGCCACTCGTCATGAAAAGCGGTAAGAGATATGTTCATCAAGTTGTGACCTCCTTCAAGGTAAGTGAGACGCTTCTCCTCATTCTTCACACGATCTTCAAGGCTTGTAAAGCGTGTGTCAACAGCAGCAAACCCCAAATTCATCGTTTGATCCATGGATTGGAGGTAAATCCCGTTCTCAACCTCTAATCTAGGTTCTTTATTGAAATTCCCAAGATCTTTGGCTTCTAATTGTTGTTTTTAACTGAGTTTTGATTATAGTTTTGATTTAAGATCAAAACCCTGTAAAATAATGGTTTAAATCTTGATTTTCGGAGTTTTGATGTTGGACTCTGTTTTGGTTTTCTTCTAATTGAGTTTTGAGTTGATTATAATGTTGGAAAAATGTTTTGATGATATAAATCCTGAAATCCTTGAGATCCCTGAGTTTTTTTTATAGTTTTAGTTGAGTTTTTGAGGTGGTTTGTTGGTGATCTGCTTGCTGGAGGTATAAGGAAGGGTTTATGTTGTTTTTAGATGTGTTTTGATGTTTTTTAATGGTTAGATGTGATGTATTTTGGCTGGGATTGGTTTAGATGTAGGTATAAGGAAGGGTTTATGTTGTTTTTAGATGTGTTTTGATGTTTTTAATGGTTAGATGTGATGTATGTTGGCTGAGCATGGTTTAAGAAGCAATCGATTGAGTTTTCGGTTGTTTCGGGTGGGTAAATTGGGGTAGTTTTGCTGGGCAAAAAGTTTGTGTTTATTTGATGGTGTTGAAATGCATTTTAATGCATTTGGATCTCTGTTTTGATGCTCTAAAAACAGGGGATCTTGATCCGGAAGCAAGCGAAGCATTTTTGAAGGCTTCAGACGAGTGATCTTCACGTCAGCAAGCGAAGTTTCACGTATCAGTGAGTGGAAAATGATTTTCTAGGTTTTGAAACGTTTTGAACGTGGTTTTGGGATCTTAGTGTAAGTTTGAAACACTTAGCTAAGCTTAAGAGTAAGTAAATCGAAAGTCTCTCTCGGAATGTGCTATGTTTTGGTTTTAAATGCACTTGAATTAAATGTGGTTTGATTACTGTTTCAAAGCATGTTTTGACCATTGATGATGCTGGTTTTTCATGCCATTTTGTTAAGGATGCGCATGGTAAGTGATCATTGGGTTTATATGATTGATGCATTTGGTTTAAGCATGTTAATGCTTGTAAAAATGACATTATGGTTTATGCTTGTAAAACAGTGAAATGATGTTGATAAATGGATTATATTGGTAAGTGATGGAAATGGTTTTTGGTTACTTTAATCGAATATAGTTAGCCGGCTATAGGATTGGGTGCACCGTGAATAAAGTCGTCTTGGATGTTGAGGGGTTGTGATTGTGTCGTAAACTCCATCCAAGTACCCTAACGATTGAGGCTAAGATCACAACGGTGGATGGTTTAATCACGTGTGTGAATCTTGTGGTTTGTGTCTCGTACTCTCGTTAGTGGAATAATACAACTATCGGTGAGTGATGTTGAGGGGTTGTGATTGTGACATTAATCTCCATCACGGGTGTTGAGGGGTTGTGATTGTGACATTTAACTCCGCCTTGTGTAATCTGGTAGTGTGTATGAAGTGTGTGGGACAACGCTTGTAATCCGAGTATCCGATTGTGTCAATTGTGTTGGTTTTGATATGATTTGTTAGTAATCACTTGTGAGCCAATATAATGAAATTGATTTAATGATGAACATTGATGTTGAAAAAGCATGTGATGCTTGAGAGATATGCTAAAATGCATATGATGCTTGGATTAAGCATGGGCAAATGTTTTTGATGTTGAAATTAATGATGCTATGAGCATGTGGATTTGAAAGTGAAAATGATGTTTTAAAGTGCATGTTTTAAAGGAAGGCATATGTTTACAAAGAATGATGAATTGGTTTTATTAAATGCATTGATGAATGGTTGTTGTTTTAGCGGTCCTCACTAAGCTTTATGCTTATGCTCATTTGTTTCATCAATGCAGAGAATTGAGCATTTGTGGCAACAAGAGAACAAGGGGAATCCAAGTGATTTGAGCTAAGCAAAGTATGTGTTTTCACTTAGTGTAATAAGAGGCAATGGGAGGGATTTCTACTCATGATTTTGTTGGTGATGTTAAACACCTTAAGCATGTCTGGTTCATGTTTTTGGACTTTTAAATGACCTATATTTGGTTTATGGTCTTAGATTAGGTAATTGGCTATTCTATGTTTTGAGTTCAAGAGAATGCTTGAGTTGTTTAATGTCTCTCCATGAATTGTCATGCTTGATGCATATGTGGTGAATGTTTGATGATGCATAAGTGTTTGAATATTGTTTATAACATGCATGGATGATTTGGGTATGATTTGATGTTGTTAATGGTGATTTAAAGACTATTGAAAATGAAATTCTGGTATGTGTATCGATACTTGGGATTGTGTATCGATACACTAAGGCTATTTTCAGGCATTTCAAGTTAGGTGTACTAATACGAGTTGCCCGCGTATTCATACGCCTAGGCAAAAGGTTCAAGGTCGTACCGATACGCGGGGAAACATATTGATACCTTTATGCCATCTTTGGCTACTGCCATCCCGCGTATCGATACAGGCTAAGGTGTACCGATACGGGATCGTTATATTATGTTAATGGAATCTTTTAAAACTTTGAAATGTTGCATTTTGGTCCTAAATATTGTATGGTCAATTGGTTGAGTTTGGATGATCCGTTTGAGATGAAATTTGACAAAAAAAGCATGTTTCATGACTAATTAAAGATTGGTAATCTTAAAATCCGAATAGTCCTTGTATTTTATGGAAATTATAATTTAGTCCCTAATTATAAAATTTAAGCAATTGAACCCCTAATTGAACTCCGATCACTGCGTCGTTTTCTTCTAAGTGTGTTGTTGACCACTTAGGATCTTAATATGCATCTAAAGAAGATAAAAAGAAAAAAAGAGTCGTTAATCGAGGTCGGCTTTAACGAGTTGGCTTCGATTTTCCCCGTGTAATCTTCTTAGTTTGGGTCGGGCGTCTAGGCCGGGCTAAGGGGGTTACAACTCCTCAATATCAAAAGTGCAATCAATCCCACTAAGGACAAAGATGTGGCTCAAAATGGTTCCACAAGTGAAGGAGGAAACGTTATTGTTGTTGTTGACTAAGTGCACCATCTTCGCAAACACAATCTTGACCAAGTTGGGTTGTTGCTCTTGGCGGAAACACTTAAGCCAAAAATCATCCACCTCTCTAATGTGTGAAAACTTCCCTCCAGATGGACGGAACCACCATGAGATCATGAGATGAAGGAATCAATCATAGACATCTAAGGTATTCACTTGACCGGTATGAGGATCAAGCGAGTTCTCATCTTCATTGCCCTCATCTTTAAGACCAAGTAGATTGACCAAGGTAGATGGCTCAATACGAATCTTCTTCCTTAAAGATATGAGTCAATGGCTATAACTTGGGAACGATCGGGACTTAGAACACATTTGGCATTGTAATAGAACAATAGGACAAAGTTTCGATACATGATTATGGGAATCCCTAAAATAATCATAAAGTGCCAACGGGTTAAAAGCTCAAGGTAACAAAATTGAAAGCGATCGGAATCAAGGAAATCTACGTCAACTACACGCTCGGGACGTATTTTGATGGTTTTGTTATACTTAAAAGCTTGTTAAGCAGTAGTGGTTAGGAAACTCTTTTTGAAGAGGTAGGCTAGATAGGGTCTAGGTAGGTTTTTCTCGGGTTTCTCGGATTGGTCAGACCCTTGACCCTCTTTCGAAACTCTAGCTCTCTTCTTGGAGGAAGCCATCCTAAAAATATTAAGCAAACAAACATAAATATGTATGCATAAAAAAATCCACATCCAATCCAATAGTAATCCTATAATCAAGGTTTGATAATATACAATATAGGTTTAAGGAGTATACAAAAAGGTTCAAAACAAGTTTTTACAAGAGAATCAATAAAAATAGTCTTTGAAAAAACATGGTTAAAGAATTTTATATTCGAATAAATTTTTTTGGCTTTTTAGAAAATTTTTGCAAAAACATCAAAGCCACTAGTATATACAAGTAATATATTCAAAAACAATAATTTTAAACTAAAGAAATCAAACGAAAATTGAAAAGAAAAAGAAAATAGGAAAATACCTTGAATTTGGGATTTTGGAGGAATAGATGGATGTTAATGCTCAAAGTTGTTGAAGCTTGCTTAGGATTGTTGTTTAGAGCAAAAACTCTCAATTTAGTGTGTAAAAACGTTTAGGTTTAGTGGAAATTTATAGGAAAATATAGGTTAGGGTTTGATAGGAGTTTGAGTTTAGTAAGAAACCTTTTTAAAGATGGAAAAGTATTAAATAGCCTTACAGTGAGTAACCGTTTCAATACAGTTACGAGCATTTTAGAACACACGTTTCGAAACCAAAAGACGACCGTTTCGAAGCTTGAGGCCGTTTCGAAACACCACTTACTCGTTTCGATCCCATTGATTCGAGAGACATCCCTTTCAAGATCCCAATTCGAAACCTTTCTTACCGTTTCGAAACCCTTAAGGGCAAAAACCCTTCCTGGTATCCCGTATCAAAACAAATTTAGCTGTTTCGATACACCCTTACCAGAAACTGCAGTTTGGGCAGTTTCATGTTCAAAGAGTTAACTTATATCAAGTTTAAATGCATGGGAATGATATATGAGCACAATTTAATGGCAAAAATCAATGCATACTCCCCCTAGCAACATGCATAGAAGCCAAATGATGCAAATTAATATAAGCATGAACATCAACCAATTTCAAGAAAATTTTTGACCATTTGGGACCTAAAAGGGTCAAAAAGGCTAGTTAAACCTAGCTCTCTCCAAAGGGTTCAAAAATGCTATTTGTCTAAAGGCTTGGTAAATATATTCGTTAATTGGTTCAAGGTGTCAACATATTCTAGAACAACATCATTTTTCAAAACACGGTCTCTAATGAAATGATGTCTAATTTCTATATGTTTGGTTCTAGAGTGTTGGATGAGATTCTTAGTGAGACAAATGGAACTAGTGTTGTCACACCTAAGGGGTATGGCATCTACTTGAACGTCATAATCTAAGAGTTGTTGCTTCATCCAGAGAACTTGAGCAGCACAACTTCCTAAGGATATGTACTCCGCTTTGGTGGGTAGATAAGGCTACGCTATTTTGTTTCTTAGAGAACCAAGATACGAGTATACTACCTAAGAATTGACATGTTTCGAAGGTACTTTTCTTATCTATCTTGTATCCCCCATAATCTGCATCCGAATAAGCATGAAGGCTAAAGGAAAAATCCTTAGGATACCAAAGACCTAAGTTAGGTGTGTCTCTAAGGTATCTAAAAATTCTCTTAATGGCTACTAAGTGTGATTCTCTAGGACTAGCTTAGAACCTAGCACACAAGCAAACACTAAACATAATATTTTGTCTACTTGCGGTAAGGTAAAGCAAAGAACCTATCATAGATCTATAAAGCATAGGATCGACACACTTACCGCTTTCATCTTTGTCAAGCTTTATAGAAGAGCTCATAGGAGTGGCTTGAGGCTTCACATTCTCTAAGCCAAACTTCTTGAGCATTTCGTTCACATACTTTGCTTAATTGATGAAGGTGTCATTCTTCCTTTGTTTGATTTGGAGCCCTAAAAAGAATGAGAGCTCCCTAATCATGCTCATCTCAAACTCACCTTGCATTAGCTTAGAAAATTCTTTGCAATAACATTCATTAGTAGAACCAAAAACGATATCATCAACATAAATTTGCACAACTAAGATATCATTACAATATCTTTTTATAAAGAGTGTAGTGTCCACCTTCCCTTCTTCAAAACCTTTTTCAATTAAAATTTTTGAAAGCCTTTCATACCAAGCTCTAGGAGCTTGTTTTAAACCATAAAGAGCTTTGGTTAATTTAAAAACATGATTTGGAAATTTAGGATACTCAAAACCTGGTGGTTGTTCAATATACACTTCGTCATTTATAAAACCATTTAGAAAAATACTTTTTACATCCATTTGAAAAAACTTGAAATCATGGTAGCATGCAAATGCTAGAAGCATCCTAATAGCTTCCATTCTAGCTATAGGTGCATATGTTTCATCAAAATTCATTCCCTTTTCTTGAGTGTAACTTTTAGCAACAAGCCTAGCCTTGTTTCTCACTATGTTACCACTCTCATCTAGTTTATTCCTAAAGACCCATTTAGTTCATATAGTAGATTGATTACTAGGCTTTTCAACTAATGTCCGTACTTTACTTCTCTCAAATTGATTAAGTTCTTCTTGCATAGCCAAAAACCAAAAATCATCTTTTAATGCTTCTTTGATATTTTTAGGCTCAATGCATAAATTAAATGCAACATGGTTCATTAATTTGAGAGAGGATCTAGTAGTTACCCCCTTGGATGGATCACCCAAGATTTCACCACCTTTGACATAGTTGAACTCCCTTGGGTATGTCACCTCGTTTTCTTCAAGAGCCAAGTCCTTCAAGGCTTCCAGAGGTGGATCTTGTGCATCTTCTTCTTTGGTTGGAATCTCATCCACCTTTGATGTTTGTCCTCCATCAATGGCTTCAATGATCCATACATCATCATCATCACAAGAATCCTTCCTCGGAAGGAGGTTATCATCGAAAACAACATGTATAGACTCTTCTACTACTAAAGTTCTCTTATTAAATACATGATAGGCTTTAGAGTTTAAAGAATATCCTAAGAAAATAGCTTCATCACTTTTAGCATCAAATTTACCTAAGTTGTCTTTTCCGTTGTTTAAAACAAAACACTTGCAACCAAATGGATGAAAATAGCTAATGTTAGGCTTCTTAGATTTTAAAATCTCATAAGGTGTTTTCTTGAAAATTGGCCTAATCATTACTCGATTATGATGTAGCAAACGGTATTTGTGGCTTCTGCACAAAAATATTTAGGTAAATTATTTTCACAAAGCATGGTTCTAGCCATTTCTTCTAAAGTTCGATTTTCCCTCTCAACTACACCATTTTGTTGAGGAGTGCGAGGTGCGGAAAAATTGTGACTAATCTCATTTTCATTTAAAACACTTAAAAACCCAAATTTTGAAACTCGGTTCTATGATCACTTGTAATGTGAGTGGTTTTAAGATCAATATCATTTTGAGTTATTTTTGAAAATGTGATGAATTTTTCTAAAGCCTCATCTTTTGTACTTAAGAATAGAAGCCAAGTAAACCTAGAATAGTCATCAACAAGTATAAAAACATATGATTTACCACCCAAGCTCATAGTCTTAATTGGCCCGAAAAGATCCATATGAATCAACTTTAAGCATCTACTAGTAGAGACATCATTAATGGATTAAAATGAGGTTCTATGTTGTTTACCCTTAGAGTATGCATCAAAATTTAATTCTCTCTTTATTCTTCACTAATCTAAAGATAAGAAAATAAATGATACAATATTCTTCAAAATTTTGTATTTATTGTTCAAAATCAAGCTCCATATCATACCCACAATTCAATTCCTTTAAATTTTCTTAACAAAACAATGAAAATAATGTGTTTGACAAAGTTTAATCAAGTTTTTATGGTTTACTGATGAAATATTAAATTAATTGTTCAAAGTAATGAGATGTGTTTTCGCTCTATAAAAGTCTATTTTTTAGTTTTCGCCCAGGGCCCTGAAAATGTCTAAGACGGCCCTGATAAAGACTTAAATTGTTATTAGACTAAGGAATTTGAGAAGACGAGCTCATCCTTCTTTGGTTCACCCCTACTCCATTAAATTTAAATACTTATTTTTACATGAACAAAAATATCATTAAACTAAAATTTATCAAAAATGTATAAAATTTTCAGAGGTCGGAGCCCCAACAGAGCTCCACGTTTGTATATTAGAATAAAATATTAAAAAAATAAAATAAGAAAAACAACCAAAGTGTAGCAATTTGGCATCCACGTGGAGTTAATTACAGAAAAATATTAATTAAAACAACCAAGTAATCGCTAATTGGATTCTATTAGGATCCACCATCCATTGTTAAACCCACTCAAATATACCAGAATTATTAGAAAGTGGAGGGCTTGAATATTCCTTTTCAATTTTCTTAGCTGCCAAACACGTGTATAGTATGATGTTTCTATGAAACTTAAATTCCAACCAGGATTCTCCAGACAGGATCTGCTACCTACAAAACAACTGTTAACTAGTTGTTTTCTACAGTACTAAACATATATGGATGCCCCACTGCCAAGGATAATGGCAGAATCAATAGTCTTTTATTTTGGTCAAATTTATAACAGATCCCTCTGCTATACATTTTTTTTAATTTAGTTCCACTATTATAATTTATAACAGATCCCTCTGCGTATAAAAATTGTCCAGTTCGATTTTATTAGATTATAATCGGTTAAGTCAGTTGGTTAAAGAAATCAATTGTTCTCCTCTATTTTCACTGGTTAACATTTCCATGTTAATTTCATAAAATAATTTGTTTTTGATTATAGGGTTTAGGGATTTAGGTTGTAAGGTGTAGAATTTAAGATTTATTATTAGAATTTAAAATTTAGAGTTTAGGGGTTAAGGTTAGAAATTTAGGTTTTATATTTTATAGTTTAAATATAAAGGGTTGTGTAAATTTATGTTAATTCTTTTGTGTAGTTGGTATATATGATATATATTAAGGAAAATACTTTGATACACAAGCTTGTGTAAACTAAAAAATCTTTCAATTTTAGGGTGTAGGGTTTTAGATTAGGATATAGGGGTTTAGTGTGTATGATGTAGAATTTAAGGTTTATGGTTAAATAGAGTTTAGGGTTTAGGGTTTAGGTTTTAAGGTGCTAAGGTTTGGGATTTAGGTTTTAAATTTTATAGAAAGGTTGTATAAATTTATTTTATATAGCTTGTGTATCAAAATATAACACATATATTAATTCTTTTGTGCAGTTAGATAAATATTGTATCTTTTTCTTTTGTCTTTTTTTAAATGTGCAAAACAATTGTCTTGCCGTACAAACAAATGTCGAGGTATATAAATTGGTCTCAAGATTGAGAATATACATTTGAGAAAATAGAGGACTAAAATGCTAAAATTATGATTATATGGACTAAATTCATTAAAACCACACATTACAGGTACCTTCTATAAAATTTGAATCATCATTTATTTAAGGTTTTATTACAAAACAACTGCCTAGACTACACCACTTTTTAAGTTTCAATTTTTTTTGTTAAAATACGTGTATAAAGTTTCTTTCTATGACCATTTACGTCGTCAATTAAAAAACATTATCCTCCATTGATGAGTTCTTAAAGTTTTGATTTTTTTTCTTTTTATTTATCATGTCATTACAAGAAAAAAATCAAAGTGTTTTAGGATTCAGGGGTCTTGATTTCACTTTTACATAGGTAAATTCTCGTAACCGAAGTATTTTGGGATATTTTTCGAGCTTAGCTTTTTGGGGAGGGGGTTACTCATCAGTATCCAGCTCGTTAATTGATTAATTCAGAATAGGTATTGTAGAGAGTCGTTATGATGGTGATTCTTCCAATTCAATTTGTTCAATTCACAACGTTATAATTCAAACGTTTGACCTTTCTTAAGGAATCTAGTGTCTCATACCACTAGATCAATTGGTTGTTGTTGGACTCGGATTCTTTTTATAAAAGAAAGAGAACGAAGACTCATAGACCGAAATTGATGCATTATAAATAGATGAGTTCTCAAAATCAAAATGTTAGAGAAAATTATTTGATATCTCAAAAATGAACCAAATTTTAATTTTTTTCATTGAGTTTTATGTTTGTTCCCTAGAAAATCTAAGGGAAAAAAGAAGATGAAAAATGACCACGTATCAAGTATTTATCAGTAAAAGAAATTAACAAACGACTAGAAAATAATTACAAAATGCAATCACATATACCTACTTTGATAAAAAAAATTAACACTTTAAAATACAATTGCATATTTACTTTATAATAAAACCATTATTTAATTTTGAAGTGGGATCTGGTGATGACATTGTGGTGACCGAGTGTCGTATCCACCCAATACATTTTTTCTTTTCTTTTCGGTGTTTGCATATGACGTATGAAACACTAATCCTTTTGTGTTCCTCCACTAAGACAAAAGTCAGAACCAAACAGCCCAATTACTTTGGTATAGGGGATCCGAATCTCTCCCTATTTCGGTAAATTTAAAAACATTACAGTTCAAAATTAATTTTAAAGAAATAGGGAGTTTGTGGAAATTTTAAAAATTTACAGTAAATATTACATGATGAAGTCGCCTTCTGCAAAAAATGATTTGAATTATTTTAATATTTTTTTTTTAATTTACCAAGGGTGATGTGGACGTAAAACCGTGCATGTAATATATAAGTTCGTCTTGATCACTAGCTATAGGATGTGGACCTGTAAAAAAAATTATAAAATAAACTTGCTCACTTTCTGCGGGAGATGATCTTAGTGTTCAATATAGTAATTGGTGTAGATTTTCAAAAATTACCCAACTTTTCTTATTTCCATAAAATTAATTTCCAACCCATTATTCCCCAAAATTTGCCCTCTAGGTCTCTCTATTTGATTTTTCAGGAAAATAAAATAAAAAGAAGTAATGATTAGAGGAATTGTAGGGCAAGCATCTCATGGATTTATGTTCTAGTCTTAGTTTCTGTGCTCATCTCTATGCGCCATCAATAATTTATTTCACATATATTAATATTTTTTCGCTGCTTTATTAGTTGTTTATTTTTATTAATAATACAATCGAATAAATAGTAAAAGAAGAAGAAAAAAATAGATGAATTCTATAATGTGCGACCCCTTTTTGGAGGCTCTCTCCCACCTCCCTAAAACATAAAATATACCCTTTTTAGTTTTCTCAGTCTTACCCAGTTTTCTTACAAAGATGGAATCTAATGGGTAGCATGTGGGATATTCGAGTGATGCTAAATGTGCCCCTTCCAGACAACTTCTCAAATAAGGGCACCATGGGGGTTATTTCAATTAAGGCATAATGTCAACAAAAAAAACTTTTAAAGTTTGATTCACTAATTATTTTGGTCTTTATTTCTTTTTAAGTAATTTAAGTTTATTTTGGGTGGAAATAGTCGCAATGCGAATGAAAACTGTTAGTCAATTAACGATAAACAACTTAAAATGACTTGACAAAATTACACGTAAGCAGAAAAAATAATTTTACATTTTATCTAATTTTATAAAATTACTTTGACTGGTGTGACATTCTTTTAAGTCGATCTTTGTCTATATGACATTGTAATGTCATCGTGCACTTCCATGTAAGTTTGTCATGTTATTTCAAGCTATTTATCGTTAGTTGATTAATAATTTTTATCCGTAGAGAGACTATTTTGACTCAAAATAAAATATTAAAGATTAAACTACTTAAAAAATAGGGAATAAAATAACTAACCATGCAAACATTATGGATTTTTTTACTTTATACTAAGTATTGGGGTGCCCTTGCAACTTGGGGGTAAAATATTTTACATTACATGTCTCTTTTCATGCTTTAAAAGTTAGAGGGTCAGATCATGAGAGGGGTTAACTTAACATAAACCTAAAAAGCAAAGGAAACAAAACAAAGGGTTCACTTTTCATCAAAGGGATTTGTAAAGCAAAATTTTAACATTATTTTTGTTGAAAATATTCTATGCACTGGCATTAGAAATAGAATGTTTTCATAAGTTTCTTAATTTTAAGGTTTAGGGGTTTATGTGTATGAATTTAGAATTTATGGTTTATAGATTAGAGTTTAATTTTTTTAGGATAATATGATTAATGATTTAAGTTTTAATAAATCAACTCTAAATTTTAACTCTAAGCTCTAAATTCTAATCACGCCCCCTAAATTCAAAACTCATTCATTAAAACTCCTAAACACTAAATCCTAAACAAAATTCCTAAACCCTAAAACTAATTCCACAAGCACTTGTGCATGAAATAATTACCCTATTTTTAAAATAAGAAATGAGTTTTTAGTTCATATCTCCGTAATGTTGAAGTGTTTGATTATATTAAAAAATGAAATAAATGGTTATCCCACTAATTCTCTTATCCGACTTTTATTTAATTATATAATTCTTTCGTACATGGTGCTGCTGCCTTATTTTATATGAATTCTTCCTCCATATCTACCACTTTATTTTCTTCTTAAACAAGGATTGTTAATTTTAGCACTTTTTTAATAAAAAAAATAAAAATTGTACAAAATATTAACTGGTTCCACTATTGCTTCTGGGGAAAAGGCTGCATTCTTCTTCTTCTTTTATGTATATAATGGTGGGCAACCAAATGCATTTCCTCATGCTTATTTTCATATAAGAAATAGAGCAAACATTTTGATTCTCTGACAAAAGATGCAAAGATTCAGTTCAAAGATGTATATGGTCTTTTTAAATTAATTAATTTTGACTAAAACAAACGTTAATTTGTATGTCAATTCCACCTCGTGGGTATATATATATATATATATATATATATATATATTTTATACACTGGCGGTAGAAACTGAATATTTCTACAAGCGCTTTAAGTTTTAGTTTAATATATAGAGTTTAATATATATATATATATATATATATTCGACAAAAAAATAAAATAAAGTTTTTGTCTTTGAAAAGAAAATAAAGTTGAATATTATATCGGTTGGCATCATTGTTGTTGTTATGATATATGTGAAGATGTGGTTTGAATTTTCTTAGGTGTGCATTGAATAGAAATTATTTGTCCCTTTTTACTGTAAAATATTAGGATTATGGTTATGGTTAATGCTTAAGGTTTAAAGAACTATGGGTAGAGTGTATTTTTTAGAGTATAAGATTTATAATTTATGATTTATAATTTAATTTTTTAGTGTTAGGACACGAAAAATACATAGAATTTGTGTTGGTGTGCATTACCCCCTAATTTATGAATTTGGATAATTTAAACATTATATAAAAAATAAGTAGGATATGTTCATACGTTTATATACTAATTGAATTATATAACAATATAATGCTTTCTTTTTAAAATACATGTTTTAATACTTTAATTTACAATCAGTTATCCGATTCTTATTTGGTAATAGTTCATAATATCTTATTGCTTATTTAAATTTATGGATTGGGTTGTAGTGAGTTTTATAAAATTTTATGTTAAAAGAATAAGTATATTTGATCGGTTGGCCAAGCTGCTTATTTTTTTCTCGTATTTTTTTAGGTCTTGAATTTTAGACTCATTAAAAACACTCCTCTTCTTTTTCCTAGAGTCTTTTTTCTCTTCCCCTCTAGGTAGGATTAAGATTAAATTTAAGATTTGTTAAAAGAAATTATGTTAAAAGTCGAACCTGATTAAATTTAATTGACTTTAGTTAAGTTGAAATTTAACTAGCAATTAAAGATAATCTTGCTGGTAATATACATTTACATGTTAATTGATTAGGTAACTTCTCATTTTCCGTGTAAATGCTTTTATTACATGTAACATCCCAAATTAGACCCGACAAATCTAGAGAATCCGAGATATTTCATTGTGTGATCGAAGCAACCCATCACTTATAGAAATTGTAGTTTAACTATTTTTTTGAATGGTCTAAAGATAATTATGTTTGTATATATTCTTAATTCTTTAATATTGCGCATACATCTTACAGACAAAACGGTTTGGACCCTGTCTCTTAGGATGAACAACATCCACTTTTTTACTTGGACACTATTGAGATTTCTTTTTGATAGAAATCTTGATTTAGGGTTGAGAAAGGGGAAAATCGGGAGAATAGAGAGAGAAGAAAATAAAACTTTATTATTAAAACGTGTAAAATAAAAGTAAGAATACTTTACATTTATACAAAAAATAAAATAAAGAACCCTGCTGACCTGTCAACTAACTTACTAACTAAACACCCTAAGTAACAAATAACCAACTCCTAATACCCCTCAAGTTGGAGCATACAAATTCTAAATGCCCAACTTGAGTACAGAGTTTTGAAAAGTTGTTAAAGGCAAAGCTTTGGTAAAGCAGTCAGGAAGTTGGTTCAAACTGGAGACTGGCAGCAAGTTGATTGTTCCATTGTGAACTTTTTCCCTGATTATGTGACAGTCGATTTCTATGTTCTTGGTGCGTTCATGGTGCACTGGATTTTCTGCAAGTTTCACATCAGAAAGATTATCACAATAAAGGTTAGTTGGAGAAGGAACAATATGGAAATCATTAAGCAAATAATGTAGCCATTGAATTTCACAAACAGTCGTGGCTAGAGCACAATATTCTGCTTCACTGGAGGAACGAGATACAGTTGGTTGCTTTTTAGATTTTTAAGATATTAGTGCCGAGCCAAGAACTATGCAAAACCCAGCGGTGGATTTCCTTGAATCAGAACAAGAGGCCCAGTCTGAATCTGAGAAAGCATTGAGTTTTATCTGATTCGAAGCAGGGAAAAATAGACCCTGGCCAGGTGTGGCTTTAAGGTATCTTAGTACCCTATGAACAGCAGCTAATTGAGCATTAGTAGGTGCAGACATGAACTGAGAAAGCTGCTGAACATCAAAAGATATATCAGGACGAGTATTAGTAAGATATAAAAATTTTCCAATTAGTTTCCTATAAGAAGTAACATCAGTCAAAGTGACACCATCATTCTTGGAAAGAATTTTAACCATTGGTGTAAAAACAGCCTTAGAATCAGAAAAATCAGAATCATTTAAAAGATCCAAAGTATACTTTCTTTGGCATAGATTAATTCCTTGACTGTTCCTAACAACTTCAAGACCAAAGAAAATTTTCATATTTTCCAAATCCTTGATTTTAAAAAGATCATGAAGACATTTTTTAATTTTATCAATTGGAGTTAAACTAGGCCCAGCAAAAATAATGTCATCAACATAGATGACCAAAGTAACAAAATCAGCACCTGTTCCTTTTGTAAAAAGAGAAAAATTAGAAAAAGATTGTTTAAATCCTTGTTCTAATAAAACTGAAGTTAACCTTTCATTCCATTGACGACTAGCTTGTTTTAATCCATAAAGACTCTTTTTTAACCTACAAACTAAGCCAGGAGAAGTAGGAGTAAAACCAGGTGGCAATTGCATGTACACTTCTTCATTTAAAAACCCATGCAAAAAACATTGTTTATATCAAGCTGTTGAAGAAACCAATTCTGGACAGCAGCTAGAGCAAGGATTAACCTAACAGTAGTTAATTTTACTACAGGACTAAAGGTATTAAGATAGTCAATTTCAGGTTGTTGGGTTTATCCTTTAGCCACTAACCTAGCCTTGTACTTCTCTAGACTGCCATCAGAATGTAATTTTGTTTTATAGACCCATTTACAACCTATGGCTAATTTTCCAGGGGGAAGAGGAACAAGATCCCATGTTTGGTTTCTTTCTAAAGCAGATATTTCATCATTCATTGCAGATTTCCAGCACTCATGTTTAACAGCTTCAGCATGATTCTTAGGTTCAACAAGAATCTCAGTAGAACAAATATATGACATGTAATTTGGAGAAAGATGTTGATAAGATATTACATGAGCTATAGAATGAGGAGAAGTTTTCTGTTTTGGTAGGGTAACATGAAAGTCTTTAAGGTGAGAGGGTAACTGCTTATTCCTTGTTGGCCTTGTAGAAACAAACTATTGTTTGTCTAATGAACCAGAAATAACAGAACCAGGAACAACAGAATTATCTTGAATATTATTAGAATCATCTTGAGAGTTATTATTGTTTACAGAATCAGTTAATAACTGATGTTCAAAACTATTGTTCACAGAATCAGAATGTGAATTCTTATATTGATGTTTAGTTTTGAAAACAACATCTTCAGCACCAACATTTTGACACTGAGGTAAAACAATCTTTCCTTCATGTACACTGTTATTTTTAAAAGGGAAAATAGTTTCTGAAAAAGAAACATCCCTAGAGACAAAAACAGATTTATTTTGAAGATCATATAGCCTATATCCTTTAATATTTTTAGGAATTCCAAGAAAGACACATCTAACAGCACGAGCATGAAGCTTTGTTTTAGGTTTAGGAAGAACACTAGCAAAGACAAGACATCCAAAAGATTTTAGATTATTAGTTTGAGGAACTTTATTATACAGTAACTCAAAAGGTGTCTTATTACTAAGAACAAGAGTAGGGGTAATGTTTATTAAAGAAGCAACATGCAAAATACAATCAGTCCAGAAAATTAGAGGCAGATTAGATTGCAACCTTAAGGATCTGGCAACATTTAAAAGGTGCTGATGCTTCCTTTCAACAACACTATTTTGTTGAGGTGTGTAAACACAAGAATTTTGGTGAATTATGCTTTTAGAATTATAAAAATCAGTCATGTCAAATTATTTGGCATTATCAGTTCTTATGCACTTAATTTTAAGAGAAAATTGAGTATGAATTAATTCATAAAAGGAAGCAAGTAAGGACCTAACCTCAGTTTTAGATTTCATAGGATAAACCTACAAATATCTACTCCTATCATCTACAATAGTCAAGAAATAAAGATGGCCATAGATACTAGCAACAGGGAAGGGGCCCCAAACATCCACATGAATTAAGTCAAAAATATTATCAGAATAAGAAGAACTCACAGGAAAAGGCATCCTCTTATGCTTAGACAAATGACAAATCTCACATTTATTATCAACATCAGAATTATTTACAGGAATATCAGAATTGAGCAAAGAAAAATATTTCATCCTTTGTCTTGAAGGATGACCTAATCTAACATGCCAAAGATCAAAATCAGAAACATGAACAGAAGCATTACAAGAATTATCAGAAACATGATGAACAGAATCAGAATCAGAAGACTTAAAATGCAAAATAGAAGAACTAACTGTAAGTTGATATAGACCATCAACCAATTTAGCTAAACCAATTTTCTTGCAACTCTTGATTTCCTGAAGAAAACAAGAATCAGAGTAAAAAATTAAACCAATATCTCCAGACTTAGTCAATTGAGAAACACAAACTAAATTAAACTTGAAAAATGGTATATGTAAAACATTAAGTAAAATCAGATCAGATGCAAGTTTAACAGTCCCAACATGAGAAACCTTAACTAAAGAACCATTAGGAAGCTTAACAAATTTATTTTGAACTTCAACATAATTTGTAAAATGAGATAAAGAAGATGCAACATGATCAGTAGCTCCTGAATCCAAGATCCAAGGAGATACTATAACTGAAGAAGAACTGAAACAATTAAAGACAATACCCATCATTTGAGTAGATTCAACATCAAAGGCTGAATTCAACATATTCACCCGAGAAGTTTGCACATATGAAGATGCAACAGGAGGATGGACAGAACCACGTTCTTGTAATAAACTCAACAAACTTTCATACTGTTCCTTAGTGAAGGAAATAGACTGACCAGAATCTTTAGTGAAACATTGAGAATTTTGACCCATCCCACTGTTAGACTGATGAACAAACTCATTTGACCCAAGTTGATTCACTTTAGTGGACTGAGAATTCCTTTGCCTATAGTTTGGTGGGAAACCATGTTTCCTATAGCACTTATCAACAGTGTGGCCATAAAGACCACAAAAAACACACAAAGGCTTTTTTCTAACGCCAAAAAACCCCCTTTTTGTGAAATTACCAGATTTAATTTCTTGTTTGTCTCCCTTATCCCCAAACCTATTCGAAGATACTTTGTCAACCATGAAAACATTAGACTCACTACTCAGAGGACTGGAGAGAGTACGTTCATGTTGAACGACAATAGCAAAAATTTCATTAATGCTAGGTAAAGGTTTGGTCATTAGAATCTGAGACTTTTGAATTGAAAAAATTCTCACTAAGACCCCTAACAAATTTTAGGGAAAAATCCTGACTCCTATATTTCATAGCTAAACAAAACAGGAACTCAGATGACGCAAATTCGAAATTTCATCCCAAAGAATCTTGAGTTGCGTATGATAAGAAGTTACAGAGAGAGTACCTTGCTGCAACGCGTAAAACTCATGAAGTAAATCTGAGATTCGGACCAAATCTCCTTGATTGAAACAGTCATGGAGATCTTGCCAAAGATCATACGCCGTGTCGATCCAGATTACACTCTGTACAATATCCGGATGAATCACCCTTTGCAACCACGACAGCACCAGGTTATTGCATTTAACCCAAGCTTCATACTGAGAATCATCGCTGCGGGGCTCCTTAATAGCACCAGAAACAAATCGAAACTTGTTTTTCGATATCAATGCCATTTTCATCGACCTAGCCCAAGCGTGATAATTTGCTCCAGTGAGAAGGCTCGAAACAAGAACCAAAGACGGGTTCTCATTCGGATGGATGTAGAATTCATCGTGCGGATCGTCGGTACGGTAGACCCAAGTAGAATCATGGGAACAGGAAAAATAATCACTCTCATCTGATACCATATTGAGATTTCTTCTTGATAGAAATCTTGATTTAGGGTTGAGAAAGGGGAAAATCGGGAGAGTAGAGAGAGAGAAGAAAAGAAAACTTTATTATTAAAACGTGTAAAATAAAAGTCAGAATACTTTACATTTATACAAAGAATAAAATAAAAAACCCTGCTGACCTGTCAACTAACTTACTAACTAAACACCCTAACTAACAAATAACCAACTCCTAATAGACACTTGTTAAAATATAAAACCATAAAAAAAGTATAAAACATCGTATAACAAAACATGTTAGCTTAAACAATATGAAATTTCAAATTCAAATTATCGTATAACAAAATAATAATGATGGATATAGAGTTACAGAACCGTGTAAGGTCCTATAAATATATAACTTAAATAGATATAAATATTGTACTATAATATATCTGATATTCTAAAAATCTGCTCTGATGCTGCTCCACTAAACTCGTCTAAATCTTCTGACATGCGAACTGAAACATTTGAACACTGAGTTTTACAAACTCAGCGACACATTTCTACTCTACTATACTTCATGTAATTCATAAGCATAAGTATACTTGTAAGTATGAGTAGAACATGCAAGAATGAGAATGTGTGGCGTTACACTTAGCCACATAACAATCATGCTTTAGTCCGCACGAGCAATAATATGCATATCATCACCAATACATCAATCAATAACCACACAACAATAAACTATAAGTGAGACGTGGTACCACGTAACTTCATGAATGTACACTCAGTTAGCTTCATTGTACACGGAACCATACTTCGAGTACCTTCGAACAAGGACTAATGCCACATAGCCTTGAAGACATACATTCGGTTAGAACCATGCGTAAATGAGACCCGATGTCACATAGCCTCAAGAGCATACATCTAACAATCGTTTTTAGCCCAAGAAAGCCCAATTGAAATCTATAAATGCCCAAGCTTGACCCAATTGTTTTAAGCACCCAACTAAATCATCCAGCACATGACTTGGATCAACGCTAACTCATTGATTCAAAAACATGTATAGTCACATTTAGGGTTAATAAGGTTGTATTTACATCTAGTTACTAGGGTTGTTAAAGAAGTGTGAAAGACTTAAGAATCTTGCGGGTTTTTCTTGGTGGCATGTGCGTGGATTGATTAGTTTGGTGCAGGAGGTCTTGAGTTCAAACCTTAATATAGCATCATTATTTTTCAGGGCACTCGACTAGATATGAAAAATGTTATTGTCTTGGGTTAGACAATGAGAGACTGAGAGGGGCTTTGGTTTCGAGTCCCCACAGCCCCAAATTTCATATTTTTATATTTGAACACTGAAGCTAAAATAGGAAAATTACGAACAAATCTATGAACTTTTCAAAATTTATAAATTAATCCCTAAATTTCATTCAGATCCTAAATCGATATGGTGAAAGTGAAACGACTAGCCATATTTTGGGGTGTGACACAATTAGAATTATTGTTAATTACACGTTGATTATAATTATGTGACTATTGTCGTTGTTAATCCTAAGTTGATTAGAGAAGACCTAAGATAAATTATCTTCTCGTTTTCTACTTTAAAAATAATACTAGAGTGAGAGGGAACCGGTAATGAAATGATAGAATGACTTAATTATTTTTTTCATAAAGCTTGGAGTTTATTTAACCCCTTAAACTAAAAAGAAAAATTATAAATATTTAATGAATTTTAAAATTTTAGAAAGAATTCAAAATATTAAAAATTATAAAAATAAGAACATTATTAATTGTTTTCAAGAAAGTATTAAAAATTACTAAATAATTGTAAAAAAATATACACATTTAGAACTCTTTCATTAGAGAAGCTTTCAATTATCTACCGCCATTCATCGATCAATGACTTTTGGAGCTCCCTTCCATAATTTAAAACTGATGAGGCATTGTTTGCATCAAAGTGGTGTTCATGAATAGCAACTTTAGTTTTTAAAATGTAATTACCACATTAAGATGGCACTGATTCAACCTTTCCACATTAAAATCAATTTCATTAATAATATATTCACATAAAATACGAAAAAATCTGAGCGCTTCAATAGTCATGTGTTGTCTTGTTATGTTGATTACTTTTAAAAATTAAAATTCAAGGCCCTAACTAATATCCAGTTTGGTGTAAACTATGTTCATCTTTTTTAATCTATAGGAAGAATCTCATAAAAGTCATTGGTGTTCCAATACAAAACTTAAGCTCCGTTCGCCAGGGCTGGCCAAACCATAATTTAGGTGAAGAAGTTGCGTTTGGGGGAAGCTAAAATTTCTAGCTTCTCTAACCACCGCGTTTGAGAGCAAAACCAGCGTAAAAGTTAGGTGAAAAAACGCCAAAGCTGAACGTTCGATGGAACTTCTCCAAAAGTTGAATAGAGAAGCTCTGTCTAACCGAAACTTAACCTATTGAAAATGTGTTCAATGAGAACAACAAAATCAAGTTGGCCAGAAACAATGAAAGACATGTTTAGTAAAGGCTTTCAATATATATATAACTACTTGAATATTTTTAAATATTTTTTGAATTGTTATAATTTTAATATTTTATAGTTTTTAAATTTTTATAAACATCTTTCTAATTTTAAATAGTTTTGCAAGTATATTTAAAATAAATTCGAACTCTTATAATTTTTTATAAATCTTAAAAAATAATAATATTTAATATTTTAAATGTTTATTAAAAAAGATAATTTTTCTGGAAGTGTTAAATAAGACCTCAAACTTTTTCAAACAATCAAGTAAGTCCTTTTTATCATGTTTCTAAAACCTATGTTTGATTTTGATATAACATATTGTTTTAATGACTTATTTGCAAAGTAATTAAATTTTAAAGTACTTTAAAATCTCACAATTGACAAGTAATTTTAAGACCAAATTGTTTTCCAAAGTCAAAACTTAAACCCTATAAAATTTTCTAAGTACATGCGTTTCGATACACCCAATGGTGTTTTGATACGGCCAAAACTGTATTTGGTTACTGGAAGAAACCGTTTTGATATGGTTTATACAGTTTCAATACAGGCTGCTTTAAAAGATAAATTTTTGACAAGGCGTTTCGATATAGCTTATACTGTTTTGATACAGCCTTCTTGTGGGTTTAAGAATTTTATGCATTTCGTATCGATACAGTCTAAAAGATTTGTAAAATCTTACATTTATTATTTTTGACCGTTACTTGTCAGTTATTGGGAATGAGCGGTTTTTAAAAAGAAGTTGACCTGTATCGGTACGCCTTAGGGTCGTTTCAATACGGAAATTGGCAGTAGCTCAAGTGAGAAAAATTGTATCGGTACGGCCAAAGTCGTTTCGATACGACCCCTTATAGCGTTTCAATACGCGTTCCCGCGTTTCGATACACCCCTCTTTATTACCTACAATGGCTCTTTTTGTTTTGAGACAAGGATCGGTACGAGCCCTCGCGTTTCAATACGGGCAGATGCAGAAGTGCATTTTTGGTGGGAAATAAAGGCTCCAACGTCTCTATTGATGACCTCAACCATTGTTGCGTTCGTGCAGTGACTATAAATGATATGCAATTGGTGCAAGTATACACGTCGAACGAGTAATAAAATGATGAGTGAATATCGTCTCCACAGGGATTGGAGGTATTCACGGTTTGTTGTAACAATAAAGATTGAAATTTTTGCAGATGAAAGTGCTATAGTAAAAGAGATGGTGTAAAATAATGCTGAAGTAAAATAAAGCAAAGCAAGATGAGATAACATATATGATAAACAGGTCCCCTTTCGTATGCGAAACTCACTACGGAATGACTGGTTGGGAATGATGGACAACCTAACTTAAGCTTCTTAACGATGCTAAAACCTCTCAGCTATCTTGTATTCTAGGCGGGATTTGCTAAAGATGTTCCTAAACTATCTCTAACCAGGAAACTGGGAGTCAGAAATGCTACAGCCATACCTCTCGGCGTAAACTCTTAACACTCCCCTGCCCTTCACGACCTATCCTTTTTAGCCCTTGAAACATATCACTTATCTCTAAGGTAGGTTAGAGTCTACCTCTCAACAGTCACTCCATTGCTTATGAGGATTCTAAGGCTAGCTCTCTCGATTACTAACCCTAACACACACTTAAAGAACGACCAACTCTCGAGGGCTCTTACAACTTTAAGGAAATGAGAAATGCATAAGAAAAGCATAGAACATGATAAACACTGAAAAAGCTAAAGCATGCTTTAAAAACACTTAAAATAAAATCCTCCATCAAACCCAAGCCACCTAAAACAGTTCGTTGCTGGGCAATATCATCCAACGTATCATTGCGACAGCATCGCCAAATATAAAGATATGAAAAAGAAATGCTATAGCAACAGAAAGAAAGGTGAACTCCCTCTCTGCCATGGACTGCCCGACTGTCTTAGGCCCACCACCTCTCTCGAGGTCGGTGAGGCCACTCCTTGGAGCTTCAACGATGGAGGACACCAAGCTGAAGAAGATGAAGGTGAAAACTTCCCTCTTATTTTCTCTCTCTTCTGCCTCTCTTTTACGTCACTTGCCTTCTCTTTTCTCCAAGCTTCTCTCCCTCTATTTATAGTGGAGGCTCCTAGGGTTTTGTGCCCTAAAGATTCCTTGATTATCCAAAGGAATATCCTCCGACAAGGTCTGCTACGAGGGGAAAGGAGGACAGTCTACAGGTGGGTACCAGCTGCTACACTTGTCAGATCGTCCTTTCTGCGTGTTAACGTGCTTCTGCAACTCACGTGCTTCTCACGTGCTGGCCATTATCCACTTCCATCAGGCTATAGCAGTTCTTGGTAGTGGCTTTCTCTCATGACTCCTTTCCTGTACACCACAAACCCAAAAACCAACCCTCCGAGCTGTATCCCTCGATATGGACCAACAACCAGCAAGGATAAAGATGCACCCAGAATAAGAAAGAAAAATACAACCTTAATGCAATCTAAATGGTATGGTATGAACTCAAGAACAGACAAATGCTATAGCAAAAAGGTATGAAAGCAAGGATATTTATGAAGTTATCACACCCCCAAACTTAAGCTATTGCTTGTCCTCAAGCAATGAGTAGGACAAAATAAAAGAATTACTATGGCAAAGATTTAACCTAGAGGATTGCTATGCAAATATTTCAGTCCTTAAAAATAACTTAGGCAATTAAATATAAACAACTAGAAGCAAGATTCTTAAAACATTCCTTAAGATTAAGTTGTGTGTGTGTGCGCAGCTGCCTTCCTCCTATACTTAAGCTGGTGAGACAAATTTTCAAGGAAGCTCCCTAATTATACCCGAGTTATGTTCTCTAGTTCTCTTTTGAATTTCTAGACTCCCAAATATGTAGGTTTTTCTGCTATGAAGGGTGTCAGCTCGTCACACCTACCATTCTTAACTCTAGAGGTGCAGGGAGCAAACCTCTCACCCCCGAGCTAGTAGGCAGAGTCATCCTGTGACAACTTTCATTCACTCATTTTCTATAGCAAAACTTTATATATATATATATATATATATATATATATATATATTGCAATATGCTATAGCAAAGCGAAGTGTCCTTCTACAGATATGACGTAACATTTATTTATTTGTTTAAGCACAGGGCAGTCTAGTTCTTTTAAGTTCTCTAGAGTTTACATATTAGAGTTCACTAGGGTTCTTCCTAAATTTTTTTTTCTAATGAACTTATTTATAGAAAGAGAGCATCTGTGTAAAATTTTTTAACAACTAGATTCTAAGGTCAGTTCTACAAATCTACTCTAGTTGTGTTTTCTCTAACTTAGCTCAAGCCTTTAAGATTTCGTCGTCAGACATCATAAATACACTCATAGGCTGTCTTTAGACTAAACAAAATGCCATAGTAAAAATTTTATTCTTTCCTACTATGCACATGCTAAAGCAAAAATACTACCTATGAACACTAACACCAACACCCCCAAACTTAAAGGATGTAGTGTTCTCAATGCATGAACTATTCTATATGCAATGACATGAGAAAAAAATAAAATGATAAATAAAAATAAAAAAGAGTTAGTTACCTCTTGGGTGCAGAGGCTAGGTTGTGATGCTGGTATTGTCCATTGAGGTTTTAGAGGAGTAGTGGTGGGGATCTGCTACATCATCCACACTCTCCAAAGATACTGACTGAGCACTGGATGAGGACCTGACACGTTCCGCAGTATGTTTGATGCGAGTCTTTGGTCGGGATGTTGTAGCATCCTCAGGTTGCGTTGGCGTCGGCTCAAGTGTTTGTGTTGTAGCGGTCTCCTTCTGAGGGGTTTCCTCAGGATCACTAGGTATGTGCTCTGGCTCAGGAAATGGGGTTTCTGGTTGTGACGGTGTTGGATTAGTTGCCTTCCTGGTAGGTTTCCTTTTCTTGGTTGCGGTGGCTACTAGGTCGGTCTCTTCTACAGTGGGTGGAATCACAAGAGTTTCTTTTTCTGGCTGGGCAGTCGGAGTCGTAGGCGTCTTCTTTCTCAGAGTCTTCTTCTTGGCAGCAGGTTGGACTGAGCTAGGGTCACTAGGAGACATTGTGCTTGATGTAGCAGTGGTGGGTGCTTGCAGTAACTCCGTGGGAAATAGTGGAAATGACACGTTCTGGTCTGGTAGGAGTTTACTTAAGCAGGATGCTATGGCACTATCGCGGTGATGGGCATACTTGAAGTACGCGCGCTGATGTGCCCTCATCAAGTTGAGCTCAGCGCTCAGTTCCTTCGTTGTGGCCACCAATGTTGCGACCCGTGCTGCAGCAAAACTTTTTGCTCCTCCATCCACTGTTTGATGAGGCATGTGTAGAACTAATGTTTTGATATAATAATTGAAAAATGTTTTGAACTGATTTAAAAAGAAGTCAAAACTATTTCCAAAGTCCAAATAACTTGAAACTATGTTTAAAGGATGTCTTTAAAGGTTTTTACATGTTTTTCAAAGCCAAATTAAACAAAATCGTCCAGGTGTATCGAAACACCCTTAGGCGTTTCGATACGGTGTCTTCCAGTGTAAAAAATGTTTCAATACGGGTATCGAAACGGGTCCTTTCTGGATGAGGTTTTTGCCAAGCGTTTCGAAACGGGCTATGCCGTTTCGATACGCCTACGTGGCATCGACCACAACGATCATAAACCCCAACGACTATTTTCCAACTAACATTCAAGTGTTGAGCGTTTCGATACGGTGCCTAGAGTTTCGATACGACCCATGGCGTTTCGATACGGATGCTCATCAGACTGCAACGGCTCTTTCTACTTGAAGAGCGTATCGAAACGGGTTCAAGCGTTTCGATACGGGTAGCAGCAAAACTGCATTTATGGTGGGAAATAAAGTCCTCAACGGCTCCAATTCAACCCCAACGACTAGTAACGGCTACAAACTCATTAAGGAGTATAAAAGGGACCTCCAAGCATCAAGATATGGTTAATGCTTTAATTTTCAATCAAAAAATGATCAAAAAGTGTCTTTGTACATAAATTGTCATTTTTTGTATAGACAAACACTAGTGAGCCAAAATTGTCAAATTTGCTCAAGTGTTTTAGGTTTTGGGTGAGTGCATTATTGAGCAAACAGATACCTATTAGAGGGATTTAAGTTTGCATTTTTCCTTTCTCTTGTAAAGAGGGTTTGATCAAGGCTTTGAGTAGAAAGCTTGATCGGTGTATAAGGGTTTCCTCCTAAGCCTAGAAAAGGGACGAATCAATAGTGGATTGATTTGAAATCCTTAGTGGGAAGCTAAGGTAGTGGATGTAGACCTTGGTTAGAAGGTTGAACCACTCTAAAATCATTGTGTCATTTACATTTTAGCTTCCACACCACATCCACCCAAAATTCCACCTTTCCACCACTTGGTGAGCAAGATCGGTTGAAGGAATCGAGCCCCTCACAACTCAACAACATGTCTTCATTGAATCCTCGGAGTTCTGTGACGAGGGCTGGAGTTAAACTTGTCTTTCATGAAAGAGTTGCATCCACAAGATCGTCTATGAAGACGCCTTTTCTTTTATAGAAAGAAGTAATCAGGTTAGGGAAAACAAGAGGACTACGAAGCCGTTTCAGACAAGCATATACCTCATCCACTATTATCTTTCCTATGTCAATGTGTCTACCATGTATTATCGAGTGGATGAGAAAAAGTCTAGAGATGTTGATGGTGGCAATGTGTAGTGTAGGCATAAGATCATGTCTCACAAAATGGTTCCATACCTTGGCCTCAGGTTTGAGGCGTCCTCTCTCGACTAACATGTTGTTGTCCAGCATCGTTCCCTCAAAACAGATATCCTCTAGCACCTCACGTTGTGTCTGCGCGTCCATTGTCATCACAAAAGAGGTGTGGCGGTCTATAGTGTGCTTTAGCCATAGAACTTGTTAATTAATGCGACAGTAAACTTTATCTGCTCTCCTCGCACATGAACTATAGACTGTGTTGGACTTGTGAGGTGTGCATAGAACTCCTTTACAAGTGAGGTACAGATCTCCTCATGGTGAGCAGCGAAGGTTTTCCATTCGTTCTTGCCAATGACATCCATAATAGCCTGATCGAACTGATCTTTCTCATCTTTAGGGTATTTAAACCCTAGTTCCGGAAGAACATTCCTATCTTTAAGTTTTGTCCATCTCTCCTTTGTTGCCTCGTCAAGAAACTTAGAAATTTCCAGGACTGGTTGTTTTTTTGGACGATCGGAAGTTTCAGGGGCGCTCTTACAACGAGCCATAGAGGTTTTTGTTGAAAATAGGGGAAGAGTGAATATGTGAAGGAAAAAATGGTGAAGGGTGTTTTGTGTGTTTGGGAGAAAATCGAAAAGATGGAGTGAAGAAGAAAAAGTTTGAGTGTTAAAGAAGATGAAGAAGGTGAAGGGACGGTTGATGATGATGAGGAAAATATGGGAAGTTGAAAAAGGTGGGAAAAAACTGAAGAATGAATGGAAGAGAGGGGGTGATGGGGACGTGTGTCGGCTTTAAGGGAGAGAAAAAAAATTGGAATTAATGTGATAGCAGACGGTTGGAGAGAGAATATGGGTTTATGTGGCTAGGGTTTCTCCTCATTAAATGAGTGAATATTCTCTCTCTTGCTTTCTATTTTTTTCTCTCTTTTTAAATTCATCCTCCCCACTTTTTCGGATAAAACTCTCCCTTTTCTCTTTCTTTCCCCCTTTCTTTTGTACTTCCAAAATTGGATAAAAACAAACTCCATGTCCTTCTCCCTTTTGCTAGCACCCTGTAGACAGCACGCTCTCCTGCCTCTGTACGTTACATCGTACTAGGAAAGAGAAAGCTCTGTACAAAGGTCACATGAAAAGATAAGGAAATAAAGACAAATATAACAAAAACTAAACTAAAGAGAAAAGCTTTATTTATAAACGTGCTATAGCATAAAAGATAGGGTTTAGAGGGGCAAACTTTCAAGGATCGTGAAGATCCAGGTGTGACTTGTCTCTGAGGATAGGGGCTTCATTGTACAGTTTCAGGCATTGGCCATTGACTTTGAAGACTTCATCGTCGTCCAGCTTCTTGATATCCACTGCGCCATGAGGGTACACCTTGTGTATGATGAATGGTCCTGACCACCTCAATTTCAGCTTTCCAGGAAAAAGCTTTAGCCTGGAGTTGTAGAGAAGCACTTGTTGACCTTTTGAGAAATGCCTTGGCAAAATGTGTTTGTAGTGCCACTTCTTAGTTTTCTCCTTGTAAATACGAGCATTCTCGTATGCTTGGGCTCTAAATTCTTCCAGCTCATTAAGCTCTAGCAACTTTCTTTCACCAGCTAGTTGGGCATCCATGTTGAGTTTCTTAATTGCCCAATAAGCTTTATGTTCAAGCTCAACGGTTAAATGGAACTCCTTGCCAAATACGAGCTTGAAGGGTGACATGCCCAAATGCGTCTTGAAGGTTGTCCTATATGCCCATAGTGCTTCATCCAACTTGGGGGACCAATATTTTCTCTTGGGATTAACCACTTTCTCCAAGATTTGCTTGATTTCTCGGTTGGAGACTTCAGCCTGTTCGTTTGTCTGCGGATGATATGCTGTAGCAATCTTGTGCCTGACTCCATATCGGTGTAATGCTTTAGCAATAAGCTTGTTTTCAAAGTGAGTTCCTTCATCACTGATGATGGCTCGGGGTGCTCCGAACCTCGTGAAGATGTTCTTGTGAAGAAACTTCATGACTGTCTTGGAGTCATTCCTTGAGGTGGAAACAGCCTCAACCTATTTTGACACATAGTCGTCTGCTAGCAAAATATATAGATCTTCGTGTGATGCGGGAAACAAACCCATGAAGTCAATTCCCCACAGGTCAAAGATCTCAACTTCCAAAATGTTTTGCAGTGGCATTTCATTCCGCCTAGAGATGTTCCCTGTTCTTTGGCATCGATCACAAGTCTTGTAGAACTCGTGTGCATCACTGAAAAGTGTAGGCCAATAAAATCCTGCTTGAAGAACTTTTGTTGCAGTTCTAGCACCACCAAAATGCCCTCCACACGGTGATGAATGACAATGGTAAAGAATGCTATGGTATTCTTCCTCTGGAACACATCTCCTTATAATCTGCTCGGGACATTGCTTGAACAAGTATGGTTCATCCCAATACTAGAATCTTGCATCATGTCAGAATTTCTTGAGTCCCTAGCTAGATAAATCAAGAGGTAAAATGCCACTAACAAGATAGTTAACAATATCAGCATACCACAGAATTGTTGTAGCAGCTAACAATTTCTCATCAGGGAATTCCTCCTTAATCTCAGTTTCACTACCCTGTGTGATAGCATTTTTTAGCCTAGATAAATGATCAGCTACCTAGTTCTCACATCATTTTCTATCTCTAACCTCTAAGTCAAATTCTTGCAGCAAGAGTATCCACCTAATAAGTCTAGGTTTAACATCATTTTTAGTCACTAAGTACTTAATGGCAGAATGATTGGTATGAACTATAACCTTAGTGCCTATCAATTATGACCTAAACTTATCAAAAGCAAATACTACAACAAGCAATTCTTTCTCAGTAGTGGTGTAATTGATTTGTGCATCATTCAAAATGTGACTAGCATAATAAATAACATGAAAGAGTTTACCTCGGCGTTGTCCAAGGGCTTCACCGACGGTGCAGTCAATTGCGTCACACATCAGCTCAAATGGCTCGTTCCAATCAGGTGGAATGACAACTGGTGCTGAGATAAGCTTCTCCTTCAGTTCTTGAAACGTGCTATAACAATCTTTGATAAACACAAATGGTTGATTTTGTTGTAGCAAATTGCAAAATGGCTTTGATATCTTCGAAAAATCCTTGATGAATCTCCGATAGAAGCCAACATGCCCTAAGAAGCTTCTTACTCCCTTAACAGTAGTGGGGGGAGGTAGTTTTTCAATGACCTCGACCATTGCTTTGTCAACTTCTATCCCTTGCTTCGAGATCTTGTGGCCTAAGACCATTCCTTCTGTTACCATGAAATGACATTTTTCCCAATTGAGCACCAAGTCAGCTTTCTCACACCTCTCTAGGACCTTGGCGAGATTTCCCAAGCATGTGTCGAAGTTATATCCAGAGACCGAAAAGTCATCCATGAAAATTTCCAAGAAATCCTCGACCATGTCTGAAAAGATAGCCAGCATACATCTTTGAAAAGTTGCTGGAGCATTGCAGAGACCAAAGGGCATTCTCCGAAAAGCATAATTTCCATAAGGGCATGTGAAAGTCGTCTTCTCTTGGTCTTCGGGTGCTATAGTAATCTTATTGTACACAGAATACCCGTCGAGGAAGCAGTAAAATGCCTTGCCCGCTAGTCTATCTACCATCTAATCAATGAATAAGAGGGGAAATGGTCCTTCTTGGTTGCCTTGTTGAGCTTCCTATAGTCCATGCAAATCCTCCACCTCGTGACGGTTCTAGTAGGCAATAGCTCATTCTCCTCGTTGCTTACCACGGTCACGCCTCTCTTCTTCGGTACGCATTGCACCGGGCTGACCCATGAGCTATCGGATATCGGGTAGATTGCTCCAGCATCGAGCCACTTGATTATCTCTTTCATCACCACATTCCTCATGATTGGGTTTAATCTTCTCTAGGGCTGAACTGAATTGTTGTGACAATCATCAAGAAAAATTTTGTACATGCATATAGCAGGGCTTATACCCTTCAAATCAGCCATAGTCCACCCTATCACATTTTTATGTTGTAACAACATATTTACTAAACTAGTTTCTTGCTTAGGTGTGAGACTAGATGGGATTATCACATGCAAAGTTTCATTGCTCCCTAAGTAAACATATTTAAGATTTGATGGCAAAGGTTTCAGTTCTAAAGTAGGTGCATGCTCAAGGGAAAGTTTAGGAGGTACAAATTCTGAAAAATCAAGGGGTTCAAAATGCGTACCTAGTCTAGCCTCGAGTCGACTAGACTGCTCCAATTCCTTTGAGAGCTCTTCTAGGTCTGACTCATCATCTTTGCAGAGTGCTTCAAATTCTTCCATTTGCATTTCATTGTTACAACAAAACTTATCAATCATATTCTGTGCTGTAGCATCTACATATTGGCATACTCCTGGATTGTCTACATACTTGAGGGTGTCATGAATATTGATAGTGACCGTCAAATCAGCCACTCGCATCGTGAATTCACCCTTCTCACAATCAATCAAAGCTCGCCCGGTGGCTAAAAATGGCCTTCCCAAGATTATGGGTGTATTACTGTCAACTTCACAGTCGAGGATTAAGAAATCGACTGGAAAGATAAATTTGTCCACTTTTACCACGACATCTTCAATTCTTCCTTCTGGACGAACATGAGAATGATCGGCTAGCTGTAGCACAACCTTGGTAGGTTGTAACTCATGAATTCCCAATTTCAAAAAAAATCGACTTAGGCATCAGGTTGACACTTGATCCCAAATCGCAAAGTGCTCTTCCAACAAACTTGTCGCCAATAGAACATGGGATAGCAACACTACCTGGGTCCTTCCTCTTAGGTGGCAGCTTGCTCCACATAGAATAACATTCTTCTGCTATAGTGACATTCTCTTGCTTCTCAACCTTCCTCTTTTTCGTAACTATATCCTTGAGGAACTTGGCATATGTTGGCATCTAATCAATGGCCTATAGAAATGGGACATTGATATGTAGTTTTTCCAAGATATCAACGAACTTCTGGAATTGAAGGTCTTATTTCTGCTTCTTGAATCGTTGAGGAAAAGGAGGTAGGGGTCTAACTTCGTTTGTCTTGATTGGTGGAGTCGCATCTTTTTCTCTAGCAAAAGCAAGCTCCTCTTCTGGCTTTTCTTTTGCCATGACATCCTTACCCTTTTCTTCAACTAGAGGATCTTGTGAGTTATCTTCTTCCTGAGGCAAGTTGGGTGAGATTCCTCCTTCTCTTCCCCCAAACTTGTCTTTCTTTGCTAATTTCCTTGCCACTCCTTAATGTGAGTGCGCTACATTGCTCCTTGCTATGGTGCTTAGTGGCTTCAGTGTCACTAGGTAGACTTCCTTGTGGTCGCGCATGCAAGGTTTGAGCTATCTGACCAACTTGTGTTTCTAAGGCTCAGAGAGAGGAATTATGGCTTTGCAATAAGGCTTCTTGATTTTTAATGTTTGTTGTATGATCATGTAGCAAAACTTTCATGGTTCCCATGAAATCTTTTGTCATAGCCATAAATTCTTTGAATGTAGTCTCCAGCGAACTATTAGATGAAGATGTTGCTCCCTTGTGACCTTTCCATGGTATCATCTGATTAGAATGTGGTGCTTCGATCAGATTTTGCTGTGGCGTTGGCTGTGCAGAATTGGTGTGCCCTTGATTACCCCAACTGAAATTTGGATGCTGACGCCATCCTGGGTTGTAGGTATTAGAGTATAGATTGTTGTTGCGGTTATAATTCCCCACATAGTTGGATGAATCTTGATTGTCGGGGCATTCACTCAAATGGTGATTGCCATCACATCTGAGACATGAGGTTGCGGACTTTACTTCCTTGATTTCGTTGGGACGTTGGAGGTTCTTTAGCATATTGGTGATAGCAGCTAACTGGGTGGCTACCAAGTCATCAGTTTCACTCTCTCGAACTACTTGGGTTATCCTCCCCGTTCCAAGCCTTGTGGTCGGAAACTGGTTATCATTTTTGGCTACCTTATCAAGAATGTCAAATGCTTCCTCCAGTGATTTGTCTAACAAAGTCCCATTTGCTGAAGCATCTAGCATCATCGTTGTAGGAGCATTCACTCCATTATAGAACATAATGTAACACTCGGGTTTGGGGGTCGGGTGAAAATAATATTAAAATAATGTTTCGGGTTTCGGATTTATAATTAAAATAATAAAATATTTTAATGGGCTTCGTGTTGCAAAATAATTAAAGTTTATGTTGGGCCTATCTTCTAAGTCCAAAATCCATGGACTTTAGGAGATGAGGGTTTTAGCCATTCATTAATGGCATAATTGTAATTATGATTTTGGTGAATAAAAATAAAACAAAAACAAAGATGAAGGCATGTGCTCATCTTCTTCCCCACTTCCAATTTTCAAACCAACGACAAAAAGAGCTTCTACTCTCCAAGTTACTATTCCATCTCATTTCTCCTTCATTTTTGGTCGGTTTTGAAAGGTAATTATATCCCCATTTTGCTCTCATCTTCCTCTCTTTGAAAGTACCATTAGATTTCATTTTCATCAATGTTTTAGAAATTTGGTTTTCCATGGAAAAATGTCAAAGGTTGAAGCTTTATGAGATTTTATCAAAGCTATTGATTTATTAATGTTAGATAAGTTGTTTTCAACCTAAGAGGTCCAACATATGTGAATTTTGAAGTGTTTTATATTGATTTTCTTATTTGGGTTTTAATGAGGTTTTTGAAGGGTTTTAAGATGAGTTTTGGGTGTGTTTAATGTTGGAAATGGAAGGCTAATGGTTGTATGTTGGTTGGGGTTTGTTTTAGAAGCTTTTAGAGGTGTTAAAAGTGTTTGAAACAAGAGTTTTGAATTGAGTTTGAAGGCTGCTCGGGTTTGGAGTTTGGGGTGTTATTCTTGGATTGAAAATCATGAGTTTGATGCTTGAATAGTGTTCTGGTTTGCTACATTCTTGTATGAACTGATTTGAGGTTGTTTTGAATGTGTTGAAATGATTAGAGGCAAGAATTTGTGTTGGTGAGACATCGGGAGTGAATCCGGAAGCTTGAAGGTCTTGGTTGCTTGGTTGTTGAGCTTGGAAGTGAAGATGAGTGGTTAAGTGTTTTTAAAAATGGTTTTGAGTATTTGGTTCAAGCATATGGACTAGGTTAGGCTTGGTAGACCAACCTAGGTTGGGATTAGAGTGGTAGCCTAATCTCAAACTATAGTTAGAGACTATGGTTGATCTTTGAATGTGTTTATGCCTCATGTTTAATTGCGATTGTGTTGGCTATGTATATGATGTTATACATGTATGTTGAGGCTTGGATTGATGCATTGATATATACATGTAGATTGTTCATGATGGTGATCATGGTGAGTACGTGCTAAGCACGGAAGATGTTATGAAATAATGTTGTGGATTGTGTTTAATATTGGCACTAGTATGCTTGGGTACAATTGATCGATCATTAGGATGTTAGTGTGCACACGTGAGTCAAATGCGTGTGTGGTCTTTGTGATGGTAGTCATCAAAATGGAGTACGGGTTCGCCCCGAAAACCTTCTTATATATATGATAGTCGATAATGAGTGTAATCCCATCAACGGGGCGTGAGAATGAGTGGAATCCCCTCCGCGTGAACGGTGATGAGTGTAATCCCACCGTAAGGTAATGGTTGTGTTGGACGTGAGTTCCAACGTGTTATCCGCGTATTCGAGTCATAGCTAGGTGCCAATATGATGAGATATGTGATGCCAATATAATATGAAATGTGATTACTATATGGATTATTATGTGTTTACATATGATGTGGATTTGAGCTTGTTGATCATGGCATAATATTGAATATATGTTCATGCATCATGTGTATTTTGGCTCATGTGGATCGAAGGTAAGGTCATGCATTCTACCTTGGTTGTGCTCGTGCTTAGACCCTGCATTGTCGAGGTTTGTTTTATGAGCTTACCCTCACTAAGCTTTATGCTTACACTCTCTTTTGTTCGACAATGCAGATCCGTAGTTCGTGGGTTGCTAGTGCAAGAAGGGCCCTCCAAGTGTGCTTTGTGGTGCTATATTAGCTATCAAGTATGGATATTTTAGTTAAAGGATGTAATAGTCAAGCAATGGGATATGTATTTGTTGCTTCGATGCTTTTGGAGTTTGTTGGTGTTGGTTGTTTGGGAGCATGTTAGACTCCTCTATATGTTGTTGGTTTGGCTTTTGGATGCCTTGTTTGGTTTGTAAACCATGTTTAAATTACCTACCTTAAATGTCTAAGTGTATGTTCTTGTGAAGCATGAATCTTGAATGCCATGTATGATCTTTTAAATGGATGCCCCTATCTTGTATCCTTATGTGTTTTGAGTATGTTTACCATAGGGTGCATGCCTCTAGAGTGTGTTTGTATGTTGTGTATGCTCCTTGGGGTCGTTAAGGGCGTTTGGGATCATTTAGAGATGTTTAAAACTGATTTTGGGAATTCACAGACTACAAGTGTTTCAAAACGGGTTGTGCTATTTCGGAACGGGTCTGGTTCCAGGGCCCCCGTATCGGGACGCGTTTTGGTACGGTTTGGCTACTGTAAGCCCCTGTTCCGATATGAGTTTCAAAACACTTTAGCTACTGTAATTGCATTTTCTGAAACGGATATCGGAATGCCTAGGCGAAATGGGACCCGGTTCCGAAACGGGGTGGATGCGTTTCAGTACGGGCGTTTGGCTTTTTAAACTGGAGCTCGTGTTTCGAAATGGGCGATGTCAGTTTCGAAACACATGCCTGTAAATGGGCTTTTTGACATCTCTAAAGGCTCTCAAGGGTTGGGCTTAAGCCCTATTAGCTGTTAGGATTCTCGTGAGCCTTGTTTCCGCTGTTGTTTCACGCATAGGTTTATTTAACGCATCTAGACAAGATAATAAATGAAAAGTTTTTTTTTGGATCGGTAACCGAAGTGGAGCCTTAACGGGTTTCGCCTCGGTTATCCCCGTGTAGCCCCTTTCAGATCGGTCAAGCGTCCGGACCGGGACGAGGGGGTTACACTTGTTGGTATCAGAGCCTAAGGTTTCCGAGACCTTGGGCAGGTAAGTGAGGTAAGTTAAGTTCTTGTATTGAAAATGCACGGTGTTTGCTTGTTTATTAAGTATGCTTGTTGTTTTGTTTAAAGCATGTTGTGTAGAATCCCATTGCTACTATTACATCAGAAAAAGGATTTTTAAAGTGAGGGAACATACTTGAGCCACTTGGAACCCTTGCCTTGCTAACCTTATATTTTGTGCTTTCTTGTTGTTGTTGTAGTTGTTGTTTGTGAGCACGTATGTCGAGGCCGAGGGGTAGACCGAGAGTGGTTCGTCAGGAACCACGTGTTGCGGCTCCTGTTAATGAGTCGGTGGCTGGAGTAGAGGTTTATGTGGTAGAGCCTGCTGCTGGAGTTGGAGCTCCTCCACCACCTCCTCAGCATGGAGTGGGAGGCGAGGCTGGAGCTGAGGGAGAGGGACCTCAGGGTGGCCAAGGTCCTGCCAGAATAGATATGGCTCCGCTTGTGCAAGATATAGCGGGAGCATTTCAGGCCGCAGTTGCCGGAGCTCAGGCTGCAGCTCAGCCTAGGGGTGATGATGCTAGTCTACCGTTAGAGAGGCTCCGTAGCCTAGGGGATGAAGAGTTCAGAGGGTCTACACCGGAGAGGTCTGAGTTGTGGCTAGAGAAGACGGTCCGCATCTTAGCTCATATGGGTTGTGTGGGTGCTCAGAAATTGGGCTGTGTGATTTATTTGCTACAGGGTGATGCCTACACCTGGTGGGTCACCATTACTACCGGGGTTCCTGAGGCTGAGATTGGTTAGGATTTCTTTGAGTCTGCTTTCCGAAAGAGGTACTTGGGGCCGAGATATCTTGATGAGAAGAAGCGAGAGTTTATTGCTCTTGTTCAGGGAGAGACTTCTGTGACTGACTACGAGATCCGTTTTGTCTGTTTGAGTCAGTATGGACTTCATGAGGAAGTTAAGAGGTATACCTTAGCTTCAGATTATTCAGATTTTGATGTCTTGGTTGCTAGCGCCAAGGACATTGAGCATAGCTTGGGCTGACCAAGCGTTCTGGAGGATCTAGTTCTGGAAAGAGACATAACAACTTTGACCATGGTGATGCCAAGAGGCATAGAGGCGGTGGACAGCAGTTTGACCATAGGCGTGGCAGTGGCCACCATGGTAGAGGCCACCAGGGACATAGAGCTGGAGGGCACTTGCCCGAGTGTACACGTTGTGGGAGACAACATTCTGGAGTGTGTTGGGGTAACTTCCATGCTTGTTGGAACTGTGGTTCGAGGGACCACTTTAGAAGGGAGTGTTCGCATCAGGCGGCACAGGCACCAAACATAGCACAGGCTCTCGCGAGAGCGATAGATTATCAGAGAGGCCGTGGGCGCGGTCGAGGCTACTTCCAACCTAGGGCTGATGCACCTAGGGTAGATGCTCAGAGGAACCTTGCTCATGTTGTGGCAGTACAGCCAGAGGCAGGAGGACCAGCGAGAGTCTATGCTCAGAGAGAGGCTGGGAACGACACTGATGTGATAGCAGGTAATTTTGAGTTACAGTCTATGTCTTTGCTTTCTTTGGTTGATTCGGGTTCTACGCATTCCTACATTTTGAGTGAGCATGCAAAGAAGTTAGATATACCTATTGAGATCTTAGATGTAGGTATGCACGTGACTAGTTCCTTTGGAGAGACAGTTGTAGTTAGACGGATGTATAGGAGGTTTCCGTTGAAGATTCAGGGTCATGTGTTTCCCGTTGATATGATGGAACTTTCGTTTTATGGCTTTGATATTGTTCTAGGTATGGATTGGTTGGTTGAGCACCGAGCTAGTGTAGACTTTGAGACGAAGAGAATTGCTTTGAAGCTTTCTGATGACTACGAGGTAGTAGTGGTAGGCGAGAACATTAAGTTCTTGTCTAATGTTGTGTCAGTTTAGAGGCTCAGAGGTTGATGGATTCCGGATGTGGGGCTTACTTAGATTATGTTATGAATCCGAATATAAGTGAGGCTAGACCGAAGGATATCAGAACAGTTTGTGATTTTCCAGATGTGTTTCCTGAAGAGTTACCAGGTTTGCCTCCTGACAGAGATGTAGAGTTTGTGATTGAGACTGTTTCAGGGTCTACTCCAGTTTCTATAGCTCCGTATCGTATGGCTCCGAAAGAGTTGAAAGAATTGAAAAGTCAGCTGCAAGAGTTATTAGACAGTGGTTTCATTAGGCCTAGTAGTTCTCCTTGGGGTGCTCTCGTGTTGTTTGTAAAGAAGAAAGATGGCAGTATGCATATGTGTATTGACTACATGCAGTTGAATCAGTTGACTGTGAAGAACAAGTATATGTTGCCTCATATAGATGATTTGTTTGATTAGTTGAGAGGCGCTTCAATGTTCTCGAAGATAGACTTGAGATCAAGGTACTATCAGTTGAAAGTAAAAGAGTGTGATGTTCCGAAGATAGATTTTAGGACTAGATATGGTCACTATGAGTTCCTTGTGATGCCGTTTGGGCTCACGAATGCACCTGCAACATTCATGGATATGATGAACATAATTTTTAGAGACTATCTAGACCGGTTTGTAGTTGTCTTCATAAATGATATCCTTGTGTACTCGAGATCAGATGAAGAGCATGATGAGCACTTGAGACTTGTTTTGCAAAGATTGATGAGCAATCAGTTGTATGCGAAGCTTAGCAAATGTGAGTTCTAGATTCGAGAGGTTGTGTTTCTTGGCCATGTTGTTTCAGCCGAAGGTATCCGTGTTGATCCGACGAAGATTAAGGCTATTGTTGAGTGGAAACAACCTAAGTCTGTGACTGAGATTAGGAGTTTCCTAGGATTAGCCGGTTACTATAGGAGATTTGTTGATGGTTTCTCTAGAGTAGCTGCTCCTTTGACTAAATTGTTGCAAAAAGGAGTTAAGTTTGAATGGTCAGATGCAAGACAGAAGGCCTTTGAGAAATTGAAAGAAGCTTTGACAAATGCTCCAGTGTTAGTGCAACCAGTTTCAGGTAAAGAATTTGTGATTTATAATGATGCCTCTTACATAAGTTTAGGGTGTATTCTGATGCAAGAAAGAAGAGTTGTTGCCTATGCTTCGAGACAGTTGAAGGTGCATGAGAAGAACTATCCTACTCATGATATAGAGTTAGCCTTAGTTGTGTTTGCGTTGAAGATTTGGCGTCATTACTTGTATGGTGAGAAGTGCATAGTTTACACAGATCATAAGAGCTTGAAGTATTTGATGACTTAGAGAGAGTTGAACTTGAGACATAGAAGATGGCTCGAACTGTTGAAAGATTATGATTTAACCATTGAGTACCATCCAAGTAAGGCAAATGTAGTAGCTGATGCTTTGAGTAGAAAAGTTGAAGTTGAGTTGCGAGCTATGTTTGCTAGGTTGAGTGTATCCGGTTATGGTGGTTTGATCACAGAGTTGCAAGTGAAGCCTTTTTTGATTCAGTTGATTAGAGAGAAGCAGTTGCAAGATGTGTCTTTAGTTCCTCATGTTCAGGACATAGCCGAAGGTAGACCGATCGAGTATAGCTTCAGTAGTGAGAATGTGTTGTGTTTCGGAGACAGAGTTGTAGTACCTGAAGATGTTGAGTTGAGACATCTGATTTTTAGCGAAGCACATTCGAGTCCCTTTTCTATGCATCCGGGTAATACCAAGATGTACCATGACTTGAAGAATGATTACTTCTGGGTTGGTTTGAAGAAGGATGTAGCCAAGTATGTGAGTCGTTGTATGGTTTGTCAGAGAGTAAAGGTAGAACATTAGGTTCCTTCAAGTTTGTTACAGTCTTTGAAGATTCCGGAATGGAAATGGGAGAGGATCATTATGGACTTTGTGTCGGGGTTACCGTTGTCTCCTTCTAAGAAGAATTCTGTTTGGGTGATAGTTGATAGATTCACTAAGAGTGCTCACTTCTTAGCAGTAAACACTACAAATTCTTTAGACAAGTTGGCGAACTTGTACATTCGCGAGATTGTGAGACTTCATGGGGTTCCAAAGTTTATTGTTTCAGATAGAGATCCGAGATTCACTTCGAGGTTTTAGGGTTGTTTGTATAGTGCTCTAGGTAGCCATTTGCATTTCAGTACTTCTTATCATCCGCAGTCCGATGGACAGTTAGAGCAAGTGATACAGATTTTAGAGGACATGCTTCGTTGTTGTGTGATTGACTTCCAAGGTTCTTGGGAGAAGCATTTTCCCTTAGTTGTGTTTGCTTACAACAACAGTTACCAGGTTAGTATACAGATGGCTCCCTATGAGGCTTTGTATGGTAGACGATGTAGGACTCCGATCTGTTGGGCTGAAACGGGTCAGATATTGTTACTCATGCCGGATTTGCTCAAGGGAACTACAAAAAAGGTGAAGTTGATTTGTGACCGTTTGAAAGCAGCTTCTGATCGTCAGAAGTCTTATGCAGATTTGAAGAGAAAAGAGATTGAGTTCTCAGTGGGTGAGAAAGTGTTTCTGAAAGTATCTCCGTGGAAGAAGGTAATGCATTTTGGCCGGAAACGCAAGTTGAGTCCGAGGTTCATTGGTCCATATGATATAGTTGAGCAAATTGGGTCTATAGCTTACCATTTGAGATTGCCTTCTGAGTTAGAGAAGATCCATGATGTCTTTCATGTAACGATGCTTAGGGGATATAGATCAGATCCTTCTCATGTTATGACTATTTAGGAAATAGAACTGAATCCGGATTTGTCTTACCATGAAGAACCAGTTGAGATACCTGCTTCTGATAGCAAGGTGTTGCGTGGCAAGACCATAGAGTTGGTCAAAGTGATGTGGAGACATAGAGGTGTGGAAGAAGCCACGTGGGAGAGGAAAGCTGATATGCTTGAGCAGTTTACGTACTTGTTTCCGTTAGGTAATTTCGGGGACGAAATTCCTTAAGTGGGGGAGAGTTGTAACACCCGAGTTTGGGGGTCGGGTGAAAATAATATTGAAATAATATTTCGGGTTTCAGGTTTATAATTAAAATAATAAAATATTTTAATGGGCTTCGTGTTTGTAAAAAAATTAAAGTTTATGTTGGGCCTATCTTCTAAGTCCAAAATCCATGGACTTTAGGAGATGAGGGTTTTAGCCATTCATTAATGGCATAATTGTAATTATGATTTTTGGTGAATAAAAATAAAATAAAAGCAAAGATGGTGGCATGTGCTCATCTACTTCCCCACTTCCAATTTACTATTCCATCTCCCTTTTCCTTCATTTTTGGTCGGTTTTGAAAGGTAATTATATCCCCATTTTGCTCTCATCTTCCTCTCTTTGAAAGTACCATTAGATTTCATTTTCATCAATGTTTTATAAATTTGGTTTTCCATGAAAAAATGTCAAAGGTTGAAGCTTTATGAGATTTTATCAAAGCTATTGATTTATTAATGTTAGATAAGTTGTTTTTAACCTAAGAGGTCCAACATATGTGAATTTTGAAGTGTTTTATATTGATTTTCGTATTTGGGTTTTAATGGGGTTTTTGAAGGGTTTTAAGATGAGTTTTGGGTGTGTTTAATGTTGGAAATGGAAGGCTAATGGTTGTATGTTGGTTGGGGTTTGTTTTAGAAGCTTTTAGAGGTGTTAAAAGTGTTTGAAACAAGAGTTTTGAATTGAGTTTGAGGGCTGCTCGGGTTTGGAGTTTTGGGTGTTGTTCTTGGATTGAAAATCACGTGTTTGATGCTTGAATAGTGTTTCGGGTTTGCTACATTGTTGTGTGAACTGATTTGAGGTTGTTTTGAATGTGTTGAAATGATTAGAGGCAAGAATTTGTGTTGGTGAGACATCGGGAGTGAATCCGGAAGCTTGAAGGTCTTGGTTGCTTGGTTGTTGAGCTTGGAAGTGAAGGTGAGTGGTTAAGTGTTTTTAAAAATGGTTTTGAGTATTTGGTTCAAGCATGTGGACTAGGTTGGGCTTGGTAGACCCACCTAGAGTTGGGATTAGAGTGGTAGCCTAATCCCAAACTATAGTTAGAGACTATGGTTGATCTTTGAATGTGTTTATGCCTCATGTTTAATTGCGATTGTGTTGTCTATGTATATGATGTTATACATGTATGTTGAGGCTTGGATTGATGCATTGATATATGCATGTACATTGTTCATGATGGTGATCATGGTGAGTACGTGATAAGCACGGAAGATGTTATGAAATAATGTTGTGGATTGTGTTTAATATTGGCACTAGTATGCTTGGGTACAAATGATCGATCATTAGGATGTTAGTGTGCACACGTGAGTCAAATGCGCGCGTGGTCTTGGTGATGGTAGTCATCAAGATAGAGCACGAGTTCGCCCGGAAATCCTTCTTATATATATGATAGTCGATGATGAGTGTAATCCCATCGATAGGGCGTGAGGATGAGTGGAATCCCCTCTGCGTGATCAGTGATGAGTGTAATCCAACCGTAAGGTAATGGTTGTGTTGGACGTATGTTCCAACGTGTTATTCGCGTATTCGAGTCATAGCTAGGTGCCAATATGATGAGATATGTGATGCCAATATGATATGAAATGTGATTCCTACATGGATTATTATATGTGTTTACATATGATGTGGATTTGAGCTTGTTGAGCATGGCATAATATTGAATATATGTTCATGCGTCATGTGTATTTTGACTCATGTGGATCGAAGGTAAGGTCATGCATTCTACCTTGGTTGTGCTCGTGCTTGGACCCTGCATTGTCGAGGTTTGTTTTATGAGCTTACCCTCACTAAGCTTTATGCTTACGCTCTCTTTTGTTCGACAATGCAGATCCGTAGTTCGTGGGTTGCTAGTGCAAGAAAGGGCCTCCAAGTGTGCTTTGTGGTGCTATCTTAGCTATCAAGTATGGATATTTTAGTTAAATGATGTAATAGTCAATTAATGGGATATGTATTTGTTGCTTTGATGCTTTTGGAGTATGTTGGTGTTGGTTGTTTGAGAGCATGTTAGACTCCTCTATATGTTGTTGGTTTGGCTTTTGGATGCCTTGTTTGGTTTGTAAACCATGTTTAAATTACCTACCTTAAATGTCTAAGTGTATGTTCTTGTGAAGCATGAATCTTGAATGCCATGTATGATCTTTTAAATGGATGCCCCTATCTCTTATCCTTATGTGTTTTGAGTATGTTTGCAATACGGTGCATGCCTCTAGAGTGTGTTTGTATGTTGTGTATGCTCCTTGGGGTCGTTAAGGGCATTTGGGATCATTTAGAGATGTTTAAAACTGATTTTGGGAATTCATAGACTACAGGTGTTTCGAAACGGGTTGTGCTGTTTCGGAACGGGTGTGGTTCCAGGGCCCCCGTATCAGATCACGTTTCGGTACGGTTTGGCTAATGTGAGCCTCTATTCCGATACGAGTTTCGAAACACTTTGGCTACTGTAATTGCATGTTCCAAAACGGGTATCGAAACGCCTAGGTGAAATGGGACCCTGTTCCGAAACGGGGTGGACGTGTTTCGGTACGGGCGTTTGGCTTTTTAAACTGGAGCCTGTGTTTCGAAACGGGCGATGTCTGTTTCGAAACACAGGCCTGTAAATGGGCTTTTTGACATCTCTAAAGGGTCTCAAGGGTTGGGCTTAGGCCATGTTAGCTGTTAGGCTTCTCGTGAGCCTTGTTTCCGCTGTCGTTTCACGCATAGGTTTATTTAACACATCTAGACAAGATAATAAATGAAAAGTTTTTTTTGGGTCGGTAACCGAAGTGGAGCCTTAACGGGTTTCGCCTCAGTTATCCCCGTGTAGCCCCTTTCGGATCGGTCAAGCGTCCAGATCGGGACGGGGGGTTACACATAACGACTTGGGTCCAGTCATGAAAACCATGATTTGTGCTCTTCCTCAATAATCCCTTGAATCGATCCCAACACTTATACATAGATTCGTCATCAGCTTGACGAAAATAAGCTATATCATTTTCTCAACTGAGTGTTTCTATTGGGTGGATTATACCGTAGCATAAAACTTTTGCATAGATCTGTCCAAGTCTCCATTGATCCAGCTGGCACTCCACTTAGCCACACTCTAGCACGATCACGTAAAGAATATGGAAATAGTTTAAGCTTTAGCACATCCTCGTGCATTCATTGTTGTCTGAACGAGTCACAAACTTCCAAGAAAGCACAGATATGTTGTCTTGCATCTTTGTGAGGTGTTGCGTGTAAAATAGTCTATCGCAATTGTAGTGCAAGTGTACACGACGCAAGTAGTAAAGTGATACAAAAGTATCAGATATCGTCTCCACAGGGACTGGGCTAATAGATTCACCTTGAATTACTACACAAGAGTAAAGAAAATATTTAAGAAAGTTGTCACGAGAATAATAAAGAAAACTTAAATAAAAGAGTAGAGAAATCAAGATAGAGAGAATGGGCTGGTATTGAATTGCTCAGTAGTGTAGGTATTGCTAAGTCTAGGAGAATCAGTTCTGTCGTCGTCCCCATCGCGGCAGCACCTGGCGCGGCGGCAGTCTGTTGCTTGTCGCGGCAGCGACCACTCAACTCCGTACTTCAAGTTTGGCAAGAATCCCTGATGTGCCTTGGCCTATCCCTAGGTCCAAGTCTGTCGATGATCACATCTTTGGTGATACCTCCCGGCGTGAATCGAAGGATGAACACCGATGTTGATGAATTCTTCTTTAGCCACTTAACCTCGTCCTATCCCTAGGTCCGAGATAGTTCAACTATAAACTAGAGAACTCGCACTTATTCCTTTCGTATACTTAACTCTCCCGATATTAAGTAAATAGATAACCTCACAATGCTCTCTCGATGCTCTTACAAGATGTTAATAACCAGAATAAGAGAACTTGAAATTTATTTTATTGAACTGAAAATTCCTAAAACAAAAGCAACCCTTGCAACTACTTTACAAATCAACCCGTGGCCCTAAGGGGAATTTAGAACATGATGAGAGGATGAAAACAGCTAGGGTTTTGGGAAGAAGGCTAGAGATGGGTTATCTCCTCCCTAGGTCGCAATACATGCCCTTATATAGGCTTTGGGTCCAAGTTTTCTAAAATAGCAAGAATACAACTTTAAATTAAAGTACAACTCTAATAAATACTAAATCTTCAGAGAATCTAACTTTAAATTGTCCTCCTTCTTGCTTGGGATTTTCTCTCCTTGAACTTTGGGCTTGGCATTCCTTCTGATCTAGGGCTTGGAAAAATATACTGGTTTTCCACGATAGACGGGCGTATTTTTCTCTATCTGTCGAGGTCCACTTTGCTTCTTCTCCTCAAAACTGCTGTCGTCCTCTACTGTCACGGCGGCAACCATGGCAGCATTGTCCTCCTTGATTGCTCGTCAAGTTCTAGCTCTTCTGCTTCACTGCCCAGCGCCTGCCTCTTCATCTGCTACAGCAGCAACCTGCAAAAGCAACCAATTTCAGTAGAAACTGTGCCTTTTAATATATTTGTGATGTCTATCTGTAAACTGACCTAAATGCAATGAATTATGCTTGAATGCAGTAGAAATATGGGTTAAATAGGGGGTAAATAATAGAACTTTTACACACTCAACACACCCCCAAACTCAAGTTTTTGCTTGCCCTCAAGCAATTCAGACCTAAAGAAAAATGAAATATTTTTGTTTTGGCTTAAAACAGTGAACTTTCTCTTACCCTTCATTCGTTCTCTGTGACGGCAGCACCCTGTCGGATAACCTAGGATTTGTCCGGAGTCTCACTATAGTCCCCGTGCAGTGTGTGCATGCTTGTGAACAGTTATATGCCAAGACTCTCTTAGTTTCACTAGAATATTTCAGCCCTTAACTTGAATTTTTATGCCAAAGTTTATTTTTTTTGAAGGCATTTCTTATGCTCCTTTGACTTTTTTTTGTTTTGACTCGATTTCACTATTTTTTAAGCTAAAGTTTCACTAGAGCCAGTTTTAGGCACCTCTAGCTAACTTCCTAGGGCCAGTTTCGGGCACCTCTAGGGCTGTTGAGTCTCTTTTTCTAAACTTCTTTCCTAGAGCCAGTGTTAGGCACCTCTAGGGGCTATTCAAGTGCTAAGCTTCTTATTCTAGTTGACTAGAAGAGTTCTAAGCAGTATAACAGTCACAAATGTGTTTAAGTTTTCAGAACTATAGAAAGGCTCTAAACTTCTCCTAAAACTATCCTAAAGGCACTGCCACGACAGAGCTGTCACGACAGGTAAGTTCAGTTCACAGACTTAAGCCAAAATTTTCATATTTTCATTTTTTTTACCAAAAATAAACTTAAGTAAAAGACACAATTTTTAAAACTAAAATGGACTCCATTAATGGAGGGATGCCACCCCCAAACTCGAGGGTTGCATTGCCCTCAATGCAAATGACAAGATAAAATAAAGGCAGTACATCACAAAATATATAAGCAGACAGCAAAATAAGATAAGAAACTTAAATTTTAAGCGTTGTCGTCACTGCTGCTGCTAACTCTGATCTGGCGGCGGGCACAAGCTTTCGGAGCTGGCTGGAGGATGGGGGAGGCAGATGTGTTCTTCGTTTTAGCCTCCCTTGGTGGTTGAATTCTAGTTGGGGAGATATGAGGAGGTTTCTCCACAACATGGACTTTTGAGCTGCTGTTGCTGTCCTCACCATTGCTGCTGTCACTGTTGCTGCCGCTGGCTCTTGCCATATTGTTTTTGTCTGCCATTCGCTTCTGCCTTTTCACCGGTGTAAACTCCTTCGAGAGATTCCTCTTAATAGATGGTTCATTGTCGCTTGCGGCCCAAACGGAGGAGGAAGAAAAATTGGCAATGAAGGCGTCAAGCTCTTCGGAGGGCATTCTGCGTTTCGTTCTATGGGCAGAAGTCTCGACACGGTTACTGCCAACGGCTGTCGGGGCAGGTGATGGTGTGGATGCTGCAGACGGTGTTCGTGGTGTAACACCCGTGTTTTGGGGCTAGGAGTTAGCCGGCTTATAGTTCGAGTCAAATAAAATCTAATTAAAATAAACCAACTATAAACAATGACCAAATTGAGCTTTAATAAGGAGGGAGGGACCAATGTTGTAATTTGCCCAAATTTTTTAAATAAAGCAAGACAACTTTTAGCAAAAAGTTGTCATCTTCCTCCCAACACCCATTTCCCATGTCAAACCCCTCTTCCATGTTTTCAAACTCTCCTAAAACCTTAGCTACTATTCCATTATATTGCCATTCGATTTCAACACCAAATTAAGAGGTAAATATATTTTCTTAACCTCCTCTCTATCCTCTATTTATCTATAGTCTTAGATTTCGAAAATATTGAGTTTTGGGAATTAGGGTTCATATGGAAATTTGGGTTTTTAATGGGGTTTTTAATTTGTTTTGATAAATTGTATTGGGGTTTTGTTTAATCATGTCAAAATACACATTATATGTTGATTTGGTTGGATTTTGATGAATTTCCGAAGTGGGTTCTTAAACCCATTTTTGAGGTGTCAAAAACTTGATTTTTGGTGGGTTTTAGGGTGTAATTAGAGGACTGATGGTATATGTATGCTAAGGGGATGATTTGGGACCATTTAGATGTCATTTGGGTGTTTAAAAACATGATTTTCTGCTGGGTAAAATATTAGGACGAAAATGGTGTTTTGGAGGGTTTTGGGTGAGTTTTGGGGGTTGTTCTAGGTGGGGTTTGATAGCCCAATGGTAGTAATATGGTTAGGTATTGATTTGGGATCATTTGTGGGTGCAATGGATGTTGGAAACAAGGTTTTTGGAAGAGGTATTGGGGCTGTCAGAAATTGCTAAGTATAGGGTTTGGTCATGACTTGAAATGTTGGGTTTGATATTTGAATTTGTATTCCGGGTTGATATTTTGATGTTGGGCTGATTTGAGGATTATTTGAATTGTATTGAGGTTGTTTAGAAGCGAGAGTTTGCGTTGGAGAAGCTTCGAGAAGAAATCCGGAAACTTGAAGGTGATGCTTGCTTGGAGTAAAGGTGAGTGGTTAATGTTTTTAAATCGATTTTTAAGTGGTTGGTTCAAGCATGTGGACTAGGTTGGGCTTGGTAGACCCACCTAGAGTTAGGATTAGGGTGGTAGCCTAATCCTAAGCTTTAGTTAGAGACCTTGGATGTACTCTTTAATCATTGTTATGCCTCACGATGAGTATGTATAATGTGATACACATGTATGTGAAAGTATGACTTAATGTATTGACCTTATATGCATGTTGATGACAAATAAAATGTAGATATATGATGAGATAATTGTTCGGTTGACATACATGTGGTATTGGCTTGTGAAATGAGGTTATGTTGTGGATTGCATGATTTTGGAGAATCATGGTGAGTACGTACTAGGCACAAAATTTATATTGAAATTGATATTGTAAAAAGTTGTGTAGTTTGATTTATATTGGCACTAGTATGCTTGGGTACAATGATCGATCATTAGGATGAGTGTGCACACAAATTAAGTCAAAACGTACGTGGCCTTGGTGGCGTTAAGGCACCAAGGAGGAGTACGGTGATGTAATATTCCACCGGAAGCTTTTATATATTTCTACGTGATGATGAGTGGAATCCCATCCATAGGGCATGTGGCGATGAGTGGAATCCCGCACATGCAAGGACCGGTGATGAGTGGAATCCCACCGAGGTAATGCTGTTGTTGGAAATGCGTTCCAACGGGTAATCCGCGTATTCGGGTCATAGCTAGGTGCCAATATGAGGTTGTATGTATATGCCAATGTGGGATTATGCTTATGTGCTTATATGACATGAAATGTGATGTCCTTATGAATTGATATATGATGTGGCTAATGCTTTGGATTATGTATCATGTTAAGTTGAGCTTATGGTTGTTGAGCATGGCATAATGTTGACTATATGTTCATGCATCATGTTCATTTTGGCTTATGCGGATCGGAGGTAAGAACATGCATTTCATTATGAAAATTGCTCGTGCTTGGACCCTGCATTGTCGAAGGTTTGTTTTATGAGCTTACCCTCACTAAGCTTTTATGCTTACGCTCAGAGTTCTACAGTGTAATTTGTGAGGAAGAAAGAGTGATAGTACGAGAATGTGTTCAGATTTCATACAGTCGAAACAAATGATAGTGAATTATTAGTATCCGTTTTCGAGTGTCAGTGATTTGTTGGTCAGTTAGTGTGTGCTTCAGTCTATTTGAAGATTAGTTTGAGATCCGTTTACTACCACTTGAAAGTGAGGAAAGTTGAAGTACCGAAGACAGCTTTAGAGGCAAGATGTGATCACCTTGAGCTCTGAGTTATGCCGTTTTGTTTGACTAGTGTATTAGTTACCTTCATAGAGATATTGAACAGAATAATTCCTGAGTTCCTTAATCGATTGTAGTAGTTTTCATAGATGACACGTGAGTATATCCAAGTACCGAGGAAGATCATGACAAGTTTTGAAGTTAGTGTGGTAGATTCTATTAGAGAATTAATTGTACACCAAGTTGCGCAACATGAACTTCGAGTTAATGAAGATGTTCTCCTAGAACATGCAGATCATCCGAGTGTATTAGGGTAAATCTCAAGTAGGCAAAAGAAGACATGAGTTGGAAGAAATTGAAGACTGTGACAGATATCTATAGTTCCTAGGTCTAGCATTGTTACTTTCAGAGAATTGTAAATAGTCTTTTGAAGATATTTGCTCCATTGATAGATTGCTACAGAAGAATGTTCAGTTGTGTGGTTAGATGCGAGACAATGAGCCTTTGAGAAGCTGAAAGAAACTTTGAAGAGAGCTTCGACCTTGATCCAACCTATACTAGAGAAAGAGCTTGTGAACTGTAGTGATGTGTTACATGTAGGGTTAGGTTGTGTGCTTATGTAAGACGAAATGATTTTGACATGTTCATCGAGTTAGTTGAAAGACCGTGAGAAGAGTTATCCGATATGATACATAGAGTTAATTACAGTTGTATTTGCTTCGAAGACTTAGAGACAAAGCTTGTATAGTAAGAAATGCGCAGAGTATATGTACGTATCATTAGAACTTGAAATATTTGAAGACTTGGGAATGGTTGGAACTTGAACAACATGAGTAGTTAGAATTGCTTGAAGACTGTGATCTCAAGATTGAGTACTATCTGAAGAGAGTCTACGTAGTAACCGATGTTCCGAGTTGTATTTGTTGTTAGATTAGTAGTTGAGTTACGAGTTGCAATTGCCGAATCCCGCTTATCAAATGATAGTAGTTTTGTGGCTGAGTTTCATGTTGAACCTACATTGAGTCAAAATGTTTGAAGAGAAACAGTTGCAAGACAGGTCCTTGGCACCTCACGTGCAAGACATAGCGGAAAGAAGACCTTCGGAATACAGTCCAGAGATGATAGAGTTTGTATTGTTAGAGATAGAATTGTTATACTGTTTGGCATGGTATTTTGAGACGTATTGTTTTGGTCGAAGCACATGATAGTTCATTTGTATTGCATCTGAGTTGTATGAAGACGTATTGCGAGTTGAAGATGAGTGCTTCTGAATTCAATGGATGAATGATGTGGTTCTGTATGAGAGTAAGTGCGTGAATTGCCAGTATGTTGAGACCGAGCGTCAGTTTTCTTCTAGTTTGCTACATTCGCGGAAGATTTTTAATGGAAGTGAGTAATAGAGATTCGAGATTTCAACTAGATTATTTTTGAAGACGTTTGTATAGTGTTTGGTTACCTGTTGAAGTCAGATGGTCAGTTAGAGGAAGTTATGAGTCAAGTGTTCAAACAATGTTGTATGAGATTGTGAATCGGGCTAGTATGGTTGTTTATTTGTTGCGGTTACCACCAGAGCTAGAAAGAGGTTTGTGATGTGTTTGTGAACCTATAATTCGGGAGTGTGAGTCAGACATGTTCCGTGCTATGTTTGTTGAAGAGATTGAGTTGAGTTTGAAATTGGCATGCCTTGAAGAATCAGTTGAGATCTTAGTGTAAGATAGCAAGTGTTGTGTGGTAAGTCTTTCGAGTTGGTTTGTACGTTGTGGTGAGAGAGGAAAGCGTGGAGGTGCATGTTTCAATGGCCCTCCGTGATCGATAAATTTCGGGGACGAAATTTCCTTAAGTGGGGGAGAGTTGTAACACCCGTGTTTTGGGGCTAGGAGTTAGCCGGGTTATAGTTCGAGTCAAATAAAATCTAATTAAAATAAATCAACTATAAATAATGACCAAATTGAGCTTTAATAAGGAGGGAGGGACCAATGTTGTAATTTGCCCAAATTTTTTAAATAAAGCAAGACAACTTTTAGCAAAAAGTTGTCATCTTCCTCCCAACACCCATTTCCCATGTCAAACCCCTCTTCCATGTTTTCAAACTCTCTTAAAACCTTAGCTACTATTCCATTATATTGCCATTCGATTTCAACACCAAATTAAGAGGTAAATATATTTTCTTAACCTCCTCTCTATCCTCTATTTATCTATAGTCTTAGATTTCGAAAATATTGAGTTTTGGGAATTAGGGTTCATATGGAAATTTGGGTTTTTAATGGGGTTTTTCAATTTGTTTTGATAAATTGTATTGGGGTTTTGTTTAATCATGTCAAAATACACATTATATGTTGATTTGGTTGGATTTTGATGAATTTCCGAAGTGGGTTCTTAAACCCATTTTTGAGGTGTCAAAAACTTGATTTTTGGTGGGTTTTAGGGTGTAATTAGAGGGCTGATGGTATATGTATGCTAAGGGGATGATTTGGGACCATTTAGATGTCATTTGGGTGTTTAAAAACATGATTTTCTGCTGGGTAAAATATTAGTACGAAAATGGTGTTTTGGAGGGTTTTGGGTGAGTTTTGGGGGTTGTTCTAGGTGGGGTTTGATAGCCCAATGGTCGTACTATGGTTAGGGAATGATTTGGGATCATTTGTGGGTGCAATGGATGTTGGAAACAAGGTTTTTGGAAGAGGTATTGGGGCTGTCCGAAATTGCTAAGTATGGGGTTTGGTCATGACTTGAAATGTTGGGTTTGATATTTGAATTTGTATTCCGGGTTGATATTTTGATGTTGGGCTGATTTGAGGATTATTTGAATTGTATTGAGGTTGTTTAGAAGCGAGAGTTTGCGTTGGAGAAGCTTCGGGAAGAAATCCGGAAACTTGAAGGTGATGCTTGCTTGGTAGTTGAGCTTGGAGTAGAGGTGAGTGGTTAATGTTTTTAAATCGATTTTTAAGTGGTTGGTTCAAGCATGTGGACTAGGTTGGGCTTGGTAGACCCACCTAGAGTTAGGATTAGGGTGGTATCCTAATCCTAAGCTTTAGTTAGAGACCTTGGATGTACTCTTTAATCATTGTTATGCCTCACGATGAGTATGTATAATGTGATACACATGTATGTGAAAGTATGACTTAATGTATTGACCTTATATGCATGTTGATGACAAATAAAATGTAGATATATGATGAGATAATTGTTCGGTTGACATACATGTGGTATTGGCTTGTGAACTGAGGTTATGTTGTGGATTGCATGATTTTGGAGAATCATGGTGAGTACGTACTAGGCACAAAATTTATATTGAAATTGATATTGTAAAAAGTTGTGTAGTGTGATTTATATTGGCACTAGTATGCTTGGGTACAATGATCGATCATTAGGATGAGTGTGCACACAAATTGAGTCAAAACGTACGTGGCCTTGGTGGCGTTAAGGCACCAAGGAGGAGTACGGTGATGTAATATTCCACTGGAAGCTTTTATATATTTCTACGTGATGATGAGTGGAATCCCATCCGTAGGGCATATGGCGATGAGTGGAATCCCGCGCATGCAAGGACTGGTGATGAGTGGAATCCCACCGAGGTAATGCTGTTGTTGGAAATGCGTTCCAACGGGTAATCCGCGTATTCGGGTCATAGCTAGGTGCCAATATGAGGTTGTATGTATATGCCAATGTGGGATTATGCTTATGTGCTTATATGACATGAAATGTGATGTCCTTATGAATTGATATATGATGTGGCTAATGCTTTGGATTATGTATCATGTTAAGTTGAGCTTATGGTTGTTGAGCATGGCATAATGTTGACTATATGTTCATGCATCATATTCATTTTGGCTTATGCGGATCGGAGGTAAGAACATGCATTTCATTATGGAAATTGCTCGTGCTTGGACCCTGCATTGTCGAAGGTTTGTTTTATGAGCTTACCCTCACTAAGCTTTTATGCTTACGCTCTCTTTTGTTCGACAATGCAGATTGATAGCTTGTGGGTGGCAAAGGCAAGGAAAGGTCTCCAAGTGTTGCTTTCGGTGGGCTCAATGTATGAGTTTTAAGTAATAGATTGTAATAGTTAAACAATGGGATAGGTGTTATTGATTTGAGCTTTGATGTATGTCGTTGTTGGCTTGGTTAGTGGATGCCTTGTCTGATTGTAAATATTGCTTATGTTACATGCCATGAATGTCTACGTGTTTTGGTTGCTAAGGCAAGAAATCTTAAATGCTTGTATGTCCATGTATGCATAAATTGCTCTTTATTTGGAATGCTATGTATGGATGCTTTAATCCATGTTCGAATGACTCCCTTGGCTTAAATATGTGTGCTTGCATGATGGTATACGCTTAGGTGAGTCGAGAAATGTATTTAGGGTCGTGTTGGGGTCGTTTTAGTTGATATTGAGGAGTTCCAGTGCAGGGGGTATCGATACCCCTAGCTAGGGTATTGATACTCTCTTGCCCAAAAGGCATCAGATTTTGTCTGGGGTATCGATACCAGGGTATCGATACCCTCTAAAGTTACTAGAATCGGGTGTTGTGGATGAGAGTTGAGCGTATCGATACCCCTGGTTAGGGTATTGATACCCGAGTATTGATACCCCTGGTTAGGGTATCGATACCCGTGTATTGATACCCATGGTTAGGGTATTGATACCCTGGTATTGATACCCCTGGTTAGGGTATTGATACCCGGGTATTGATACCCCTGGTTAGGGTATCGATACTGGCCGTCCTATAAGCTTAAAAATAGACCGTTAAGTATGGCCGTGGTTCGAATGTGTTTTCCCTTGAATGTTTTCCGCTGATGTGAATCACATAGGACTTAATGTTCATCTAGGCAAGATTAAAAAAAATAGGGTTGCTAACCGAAGGGAACCTTAACGGGTTTCACTCGGTTTTCCCCGTGTGGCCCACTCGAACCGGTTATCCGGCCAGGCCGGGACGAGGGGGTTACACGTGGTGTGGCAGCAAGTGTTGGGGTGTGGGCCGGGGTTGGTACAGAAAAATAATGTGCAGGGAAGGTGGGGAATACAACATCAGGGAAATTTAAAGAGTTATGGATAAAGTTTACTGTAGATGCAGTAAAATCCCTAATGAAGCTCATCAGACCGAGCTGTCGTTCCTCCATCTTCTAAATAGCAGCAAGAATCTGGGAGGAGGAGTTAGTGGGGGCGGCTGCTGCTTGTTGCTGCTGGGCTTCTGTGGCAGCAGGTTCAGTCTTTGGCTGCTCTGTCGTGTCTGTTGTCGTGGCAGCTGGATCAAATGATGATAGAGGGGTGGCAGCAGTCAGTTTCATTAGGCTCAGTATGTTCTTGTCCGTCCATCCCTTCCCTTGGACTCGAAGGTCGGTGGTAGCTTCAGGTACGCCATGGCCGCGGCAGAGGGCTGTGATGAGGTATGGGAGGTAGAGCGGTCCTGTCGGCTGGTGTGCGCACTCCAAGATACTCTCACGAATATAGCTGCCCACGTTAATGGGCCTCTCATGTAAAATGGAGTGAATTAAGGCTAACCTGGGCTGGTCGACATTGGTATTGTGTGACGACAACATGATACGCTTTTTGATAAAAGCATTCCATAATTTAGCCTCCGGTAGTAGTTTAGTCCTCTTTACCGTCCTTGGGTTCTTGCGGCTGGTATTCCACTGAGTTCCCTCATCTGTCAGCTCTGCCATGACAGCATCATAGGCAGCAGGGTTAAGGGTGTTGAGGAACTGTTAGTGGGCGTCGTCGTTGCTGTCGTCGTAGAATCCGTATAGTGTGTTAATGTATTCAGCTTCGAACGACACTTCCTTTCCTCGTACGATCATCGCTGTCGTCGTCCTGCTATTAATGGCAGCGTAGAATTCTCGCACCAATGAGACGTTCATCTCCTCAGGTTGTTCAGCAAAGATTTGCCACTGTAGAGCTCAAATTTTTCGGGCTATGAACGGCTTTAGGCCCAGATTTCCTCCTTTGACGTGTAAATGAATCACCTTTCCTCCCACATATCTCTGATCTGAAATGAGCGTGGGGTGGTTGTTGTCGGTGTGGACCTGGAAGCAGCATTCCTACGGGTATTCTTGGAAGACATTGTTGCAAGGGTTGTGAAAATGAAAATGAAAGCAAAAATTCTAGAGGAGTAAGTAAGAAGAGTAGAAGTGAGTGAAAATGAAAAAATGAAACGGGGTTTATATAGAGAAGGATTTGCTGCCCGTTGGAGCTGCAACGGTAGACGTGAATAACGGGGCCAGCTGTTACGCGGTAGCGTGTCTGACGCGTCTATCACGCGTTTTCGTGTCTGCTGCGCGTCTGTAACGTGTTTCCGTGTCTATCATGACAGCGTGTTGACAGACTGTATTTTCCGCGTCTGTCGCGGCAGCTGTAACGACAGACTCCAAAATTTGGGCTTTGTTGGGCTGGTGGATGGATGGTGGGCTGAGTTCACTTCTCCTGTTCTTCTTGACTCCTTTATTTCCTAAGAACAGAAAAAAAATAAAAACATTATTCAAATAAAATAAATCTTATTTCCTAATAAATAATAAGTAATAATAAAACTAAAAATAAAAATATAATTAAAAATTAGGTTAAATTAGGAATGCCAGGTGGGGCATCTCCTAAGGTAACCACTTCCTGCATTCTTGGGGCTTTAGTCCCCTGATAATGCTTTATACGCTGTCCGTTGACTTTGAATTGGTGCCCGTCTTTTAAAGATCTGATCGTGATGGCACCATGGGGAAAAACCTGTACGACTTGGAATGGGCCAGACCATCTAGATTTCAGCTTCCCTGGAAAGAGTTTTAATATAGAGTTAAATAACAATACAAGCTGCCCTGGGCAGAACTGTCGTGGCAGCAACTTCTTCTCATGCCACTTCTTAGTTTTATCCTTGTAGATTCTTGTATTGTCATAGGCCATTGTCCGGATTTCTTCAATTTCGTTCAGATCCAATAGCCTTTTCTGCCCTGCCTTGTCCAAGTCCATATTCACTGCCCTGATTGCCCAGTATGCTCTGTGCTCGATCTCGACAGGTAGATGACATGTTTTCCCATAAATCAATCGGTAAGGAGACATTCCCAATGGAGTTTTAAAGGCTGTCCTATAAGCCCATAATGCATCATTAAGGAGTAAAGACCAATCTTTCCTAGTTGGCTTGACCATCTTCTCAAGAATGTTCTTAACTTCCATGTTGGATATTTCAGCTTGTCCATTGGTCTGTGGGTGATATGTTGTTGTGATCCGATGCTTAACACCATACTTCTTCAAGGCAGCAACAATAACCATGTTGTCGAAATGTCTCCCTTCATCACTGATGACCACCTTAGGGATGTCAAACCTAGAAAAAATGTTTTTGTGTAAAAACCTTTGAACTGTCTTGGCATCATTCTTTTGTGTGGCGATAGCTTCAACCCACTTAGATACATAGTCTACTGCCAGGAGGATGTATAGATTCCCACATGAAGATGGGAATGGTCCCATAAAATCAATCCCCCAAACGTCGAAGATCTCGACTTCAAGAATATTCTACAGCGGCATCTCGTGTCTCCTTGAGATGTTTCCTGTCCGTTGGCACTTGTCACAACTCTTGTAGAAAATTTGAGCATCTTTATACAGTGACGGCCAATAAAACCCTGATTGCAACACCTTGGCAGCAGTTATGTTGCCTCCTAAGTGTCCTCCATACTGTGAAGCATGGCAGTGATGAAGTATGTCTTCTTGCTCCTCCTGTGGTACGCATCTCCTTATAACCTGATCTGCACAGATTTTGAAAAGAAGAGGTCTGTCCCAATAATAATGTTTAACATCATTTTGGAACCTCTTCCTGACTTGATAATTAAGGTCAGGAGGAATTTTACCGGTAACTAAGAAATTAACGAAATCAGCATACCAGGGGAGTTCAAAAGACTTACCTACCGCCATGGCTGTCGCGGCAGTGACTGCGGCAGCAAAGAGTTGCTCATCAGGGAAGGTCTCCAATATGTTTGTCTCATCTGTCGGTAGACTCTTTCCCTTCTCCAACCTTGACAAGTGATCTGCCACTTGATTTTATGTCTCCTTTTTGTCCTTGATTTCAAGGTCGAATTCTTGCAATAGCAGGATCCAACGTATTAACCGAGGCTTTGCATCCTTTTTTGCGAACAGATACTTCAATGCAGAGTGGTCTGTGTGCAGTATGACCTTCGTTCCAAGTATATAAGAACAAAACTTGTCAATGGAGAATACCACAGCTAATAACTCCTTCTCTTTGGTGGTGTAGTTCACTTGGGCGTCGTTCAGTGTTTTGTTGGCATAGTATATGATGTGAAAGAGTTTGTCTCTCCGCTGCCCAAGTGCTGCCCCGACAGCATAGTCACTAGCATCACACATGATCTCAAATGGCTGTGTCCAGTCTGGTGGCTGTATTATTGGGGCTGTTACCAGCTTTTCCTTCAGAACCTTGAATGCTTCAGTACATTCATCGTTAAAGTCGAAGGGTCGGTTCTGCTCCAAAAGATGGCATAAGGGCTTGGTGATTTTTGAAAAATTCGCAATGAACCTCCGATAAAAACCAACATGTCCTAAGAAACTTATGATTCCCTTGACTGTGGTGGGCGGTGGCAGCTTTTCGATCACTTCTATCTTGGCTCTGTCGACTTCTATGCCATGGCAGCTAATCTTATGGCCAAGGACTATCCCTTCATCCACCATGAAGTGACATTTTTCCCAGTTCAACACTAAGTTTGATTTTTCACATCTTGCGAGTACCTTTTGTAGGTTGCCTAGGAAGCTTTCAAAGTCGTCTCCAAAGACTAAAAAGTCATCCATAAAAATCTCTAGGAAATCCTCCACCATATCGGAGAATATGGCCATCATGCACCTTTGGAAGGTGGCTGGTGCATTGCATAGTCTAAACGGCATTCTCCTAAAAGCATAAGTTTCGTAGGGGCATGTGAATGTTGTCTTTTCTTGATCTTCCGGTGCGATAGCTATTTGATTGTAACCTGAATAACCATCAAGAAAACAATAATAAGGTTTACCCGCTAATCTATCAAGCATTTGATCAATAAAGGGTAAAGGAAAGTGGTCCTTTCGGGTAGCTTTGTTAAGCTTCCGATAGTCCATACAAACCCTTCAACCGGTCACAGTCCTGGTTGGGATTAACTCATTGTTTTCATTGGTTACCACGGTCATTCCTCCTTTCAGGGGAACACATCGCATCGGGCTCACCCATTTGCTGTCCGAGATGGCGTAGATTATTCCAGCATCTAACCATTTGATTATCTCCTTTCGCACCACCTCTTTCATCGCATGGTTCAGCCACCTTTGAGCATCAATAGTCGGCTTATGATCATCCTCGAGAAGGATTTTATGCATACATAAGGCCGGACTAATGCCTTGAATATCAGCTATCGTCCATCCAATAGCCTTTTGTGCTGCTTCAGCATCCCTATTAACTAGTGTTCTTGTTCTTGCATCAACTTGGAAGAGATGATTACGGGCATCGTATCATTTAAACCAAGAAAAGCATATTTTAGCTTCCCTGGAAGGGGCTTAAGATCTAAATAGGGGGCTCAACAGTTGATGGCTTTTGGATTGCATGGTTATTCGAGGTATAATTTAAAGGCTCGAATAACTTACCTGGAAGATTGCCTATCCAGTTTACCTCTTCCTGATCTTCAGTATCAGATGTATCAGATTCTGAGGAGTTGCTGTCGTCAGTGCTGTCGTGACAGTCCTGTAAGTGGCTGTCGAGGCAGTGACCAATTTTTATGTCGTGACAGCCCGACCTGATGCAAGGTTGGTCAAGGGTAACTTCAGTGATAATCTTGCATTCTTCTTCTGCATCAGCAAGCTTCATAGCTTGGAGAACATTCAACTTTATCTCTTGATCGTTCACTCTCATGGCGAGTTCTCCTTTTTCCACATCAATCAGTGATATTCCTGTGGCTAAGAAGGGTCGCCCCAGGATGATTGGTGCGTTTTCATCTGCTTCACAATCTAAAACAAGAAAGTCAGCAGAAAATATAAATTTATCCACTCTTACCAGAATATCTTCGATTTTTCCTTCCGGGTGAACGTAAGAGCGGTCTGCCAGCTGCAGAATTACTGTTGTGGGCCGAGCTTTTCCAATACCTAATTTCTGAAAAACAGATTTTGGCATTAAATTTATACTAGCACCAAGATCACAAAGTGCCTTACCCACATATTTGTCTCCGATTACACAAGGTATGATGAAGCTCCCTGAATCCTTCTTTTTCTGGGGTGGATGCTTGTGCAGAATACTCATGCATCCTTCTGTCATCTTAACCGTTTCAAATTCCCCAAGTCTAGATTTCTTTGACATGGCATCCTTGATAAATTTGGCGTAACCGGGCATCTCTCTAACGGCATCTAACAGCGGGATGTTGATATGAACCTACTTAAATATATCATAAATATTTTTAAGCTGTGATTCTTGCTTCAAGTGATGTAACCGTTGAGGAAAAGGAGGTGGGGGACGATAATCAGCAATACGTCCTTCCCACTGCATATGAATCTGAGGAGGTTTGGGTTCATCATCTTTCTCCTTTGTCGCTTCTGCTGTAGTGACAGGCTCATCAGCAGCAGGTTGTTTGTTACCTGTCGGGGCTGTTTTCTTCACTGTTTCAGCTTCCTTCTCTGGCCCTGGTAGTTTCTTCCCACTCCTAGTAGTAATGGCTTTACACTGCTCATGTGTGGGCTGCCTAGCATTTTCAGTATTGCTAAGAAATCCGCCAGTCTGCCTTGGATTGATATGCTGGGAAACCTGACCCATTTGTGTCTCCAACGATTTCAGAGTAGCTTCATGATTTGTCATTCGCATCTCTGTTTTATCCATGAATGTCTTCGTCTTCTTGACAAATTGATTCATGTTCTCAATATAAGTTCCTGTCTGAGACATAAACGTAGCCAGAGTTTATTCCAGTATACTGTTTGTGGCAGCTGGTGGTTGTTACTGCTGTTGCTGCGGTTGCAGTTGTTGTCGAGTCAACAATCTAGGTCCTCCCGATTCTGATTGTTGTATGCTTGAGGATTCAGGGCATTATTAGGATTACTCCAAGAAAACTTGGGATCCTTTCTCCAGCTGCGATTGTAGTTGTTGGAGTTGTAATTCTGCTTATTGTAATTTCCAACATACTTTCCCTCTTCTAACTGTATAGGACATTCATCCGAACTGTGATTTCCTTCACAGATTTCACATACCTCTTCGACAGCAAATGCAGGTTGTGTATCATCGTTCAATAGTTTTTTCATTTCCTTAGTAAGGTATGCCACCTGTGATTTCATCGTGCTGTCAGCCTCATAATCCTTAACAGCTAAGACCTGTTTACCCCCTCTTCTTGCTGTCGGAAACTGCTCCTCATTCTTGGCCAGATTTTTCAATACTTGCATTGCCTCATCTGGGTCTTTGTCCAGTAGTAATCCGTTTGCTGTTGAATCAATTCGAATACGAGTTTGTAAATTGGCAGCATTATAAAACTTGGTTACCTGGTTCCAGACGGGGAATCCATGCATTGGGCAGTTCCGTAGAAGAGTGGTAAATCTGTCCCAGGCCTCGTGCATTGGCTTGTCATCTTCCTGTTGAAAAGTAGCAATTTCATTACGTAATCGCTCAGATAAGTGTGAAGGATTAAAATGAGATAAAAATTCACGAGATAAATCTGCCCAAGTTCTAATTGAACCCGGCGTAAGTTTATTCCACCAAGTCTTTGCTCTGTCCCTCAATGAATGGGGAAATAATCGAAGCCTCAGTATCTCTGGATTAACTCCTGGTAGTCTAAACGAACCACAGATTTACTGGAACGTTTTTAAATGCTCTTTTGCATCCTCTGTAGCAGCACCACTAAATTGACCGGCGTTGTTGATCATATTAAACATAACAGGTTTCGGCTCGAAGTTGTCAACATCTATATCCGGCAGCGTGGTTTCTAGTTCTATATGATCATTCAGCATGTAGTCTCGGCATGACCGTCGTGCGGCAGCGGCAGGCGGGTCGCCGACAGGAGGGATAATCTCTCCATCTCTGGCAGGATCATCACTTTGGGGGTTCCCTTGGTTTTGCATCATCTCTAACTGTTCCTCAAGGTACTCGTTCTTGGCTAGTACGTGACGAAGTCGGTTCCTAAGATTGAATGAACGTTTGATTTCAGGATCTAATGGATACTCAGGTTCTTTTCCTCGTCTCGATCTGCGCATAAACAAGAAACCTTGTGAAAAGCAAAAGTTGAGCAAACCAAATAAAAACAACAAAATAAAAATAAAAAGAAAAGTGCAGTAAAAGATAAGGTAGAGTTATGTTGCCAGTCCCCGGCAACGGCGCCAAAAACTTGTTGCGTGTAAAATAGTCTATCTCAATTGTAGTGCAAGTGTACACGACGCAAGTAGTAAAGTGATACGAAAGTATCGGATATCGTCTCCACAGGGACTGGGCTAATAGCTTCACCTTGAATTACTGCACAAGAGTAAAGAAAATATTTGAGAAAGTTGTTACGAGAATAATAAAGAAAACTTAAATAAAAGAGTAGAGAAATCAAGATAGAGATAATGGGCTGGTATTGAATTGCTCAGTAGTGTATGTATTGCTAAGTCTAGGAGAATCAGTTATGTCGTCTTCCCCGTCGCGGCAGCACCTGTCGCGGCGGCAGTCTGTTGCTTGTCGCAGCAGCGATCACTCAACTCCGTACTTCAAGTTTGGCAAGAATCTCTTTTGTGCCTTGGCCTATCCCTAGGTCCAAGTCTGTCAATGATCACGTCTTTGATGATACCTCCCGATGTGAATCGAAGGATGAACACCGATGTTGATGAATTCTTCTTTAGCCACTAAACCTCGTCCTATCCCTAGGTCCGAGATAGTTCAACTATAAACTAGAGAACTCGCACTTATTCCTTTCGTATACTTAACTCTCCCGATATTAAGTAAATAAATAACCTTACAATGCTCTCTCGATGCTCCTGCAAGATGTTAATAACCAGAATAAGAGAACTTGAAGTTTATTTTATTGAACTAAAAATTCCTAAAACAAAAGAAACCCTTGCAACTACTTTACAAACCAACCCGTGGCCCTAAGGGGAATTTAGAACATGATGAGAGGATGAAAATGGCTAGGGTTTTGGGAAGAAGGCTAGAGTTGGGTTATCTCCTCCTTAGGTCGAAATACATGCCCTTATATAGACTTTGGGTCCAAGTTTTCTAAAATAGCAAGAATACAACTTTAAATTAAAGTACAACTCTAATAAAGACTAAATCTTCAGAGAATCTAACTTTAAATCGTCCTCTTTCTTGCTTGGGATTTTCTCTCCTTGAACTTTGGGCTTGAAATTCCTTCTGATCTAGGGCTTGGAAAAATATATTGGTTTTCCACGACAGGCGGGAGTAATTTTCTCTATTTGTCGAGGTCCACTTTGCTTCTTCTCCTCAAAACTGTTGTCGTCCTCTACTGTCACGGCGACAACCATGGCAGCATCATCCTCTTTGACTGCTCGTCCAGTTCCAGCTCTTATACTTCACTGCCCAGCGCCTGCCTCTTCATCTGCTACAGCAGCAACCTGCAAAAGCAACCAATTTCAGTAGAAACTGTGCCTTTTAATATATTTGTGATGTCTAACTGTAAACTGGCCTAAATACAATGAATTATGCTTGAATGCAGCAGAAATATGGGTTAAATAGGGGGTAAATAATAGAACTTTTACACACTCAACATGAGGCATACCTCCAAATTGACCAATAGTGTTCAACATGTTGAACATAACAGGTTTAAGCTCGAACCGGGCTGCCTGAATATCTGGAGCTACTATTCTGGGATAAAGATCATCCAAAATAGGAGTCAAATGATCTCTAATGGCTCGTGGTCGAACTGCTTCTCCCTGGTCATTTGCCATAGCATCTATGTTACCTTGAGGTGGTGGTACCTCTTGATTCATGTTTCTGGTCTCTTCTATTTGAACACGTCTCCTAAGTCTCAAGAAATGCTCGATTTCAATAATAGGTAATTGTAGGGGTCCTCTAGGTCAGCTTCTGGTCATGCACTAGCAAGACACCTAAAAAGAAAGATGAAAAATCCTAGATAAATATGTACAAAAACAAAAAGAACAAACAATATAAACAAAAAAACCGTAAACAACCAATTGCCAATCCCCGGCAACGGCGCCAAAAACTTGCTGCATTCATGCAATGACTATAAATGATACGCAATTGGTGCAAGTATACACGTCAAACGAGTAATAAAGTGATGAGTGAGTATCGTCTCCACAGGGATTGGAGGTATTCACGTTTTGCTGTAACAATAAAGATTGAACTTTTTGCAAATGATAATGTTAGAGTAAAAGAGATGGTGTAAAATAATGCTGAAGCAAAATAAAGCAGAGAAAGATGAGATAACATATATGATAAACAGGTCCCCCTCCGTATGGGAAACTCACTACAGAATGATTGGCTGGGAATGATGGACAACCTAATTAAGCTTCTTAACGACGCTATAACCTCTCAGTTATCTTCTATGCTAGGCGGGATTTGCTAAAGGTGTTCCTAAACTATCTCTAGCCAGGAAACTAGGAGTCAGAAATGCTACAGTCATACCTCTCGGCATAAACTCTTAACATTCCCCTACCTTTCACGACCAATCTTTTTTAGCCCTTGAAATCTATCACTTATCTCTAAGGTAGGTTAGAGTCTACCTCTCAACAGTCACTTAAAGAACGGCCAACTCTCGAGGGCTCTTACAACTTTAAGGAAATGAGAAATGCGTAAGGAAAGCATAGAACATGATAAACACTGAAAAAGCTAAAGCATGCTTTAAAAACACTTAAAATAAAATCCTCCATCAAACCCAAGCCACCTAAAACAGTTTGTGGTTGGGCAATATCATCTAACGTATCATTGCGACAACATCGCCAAATATAAAGATATAAAAAAGAAATGTTGTAGCAACAGAAAGAAAGGTGAACTCCCTCTCTGTCATGGACTGCCCGACTATCTTAGGCCCATCGCCGCTCTCGAGGCCGGTGAGGCAACTCCTTGGAGCTTCAACGATGGAGGACACCAAGATGAAAAAGATGAAGGTGAAAACTTCCCTCTCCTTTTCTCTCTCTTCCGCCTCTCTTTTTTGTCATTTGCCTTCTCTTTTCTCCAAGCTTCTATCCCTCTATTTATAGTGGAGGCTCCTAGGGTTTTGTGCCCTAAAAATTCTTTGATTATCCCAAGGAATATCCTCTGACAAGGTCTGCTACGAGGGGACAAGGAGAACAGTCTGCAGGTGGGTACCAACTGTTGCACTTGTCAGATCGTCTTTTCTGTGTGTTCACGTACTTCTGCAGCTCGCGTGCTTCTCACGTGTTGGCCAATATCCATTTCCATCAGGCTATAGCAATTCCTGGTACCGGCTTTCTCTCACGACTCCTTTCCTGCACACCACAAACCCAAAAACCAACCCTCCGAGCAGTATCCCTCGATATGGACCAACAACCAGCAAGGATAAATGATACGGACACAACCCCGTATACGCGAACGTTGAACTTGCAGAAGCAGATAAGGATGTTAGCGCGAATGTTGGATCGGTGAAAAGATGGCTGAAGATAGGCGATGACGATGGAGATGGAAGATAAATGGATAAATTTTCCTCGGCACCCTCTTTATTGCAATTAACCAAGCAAGCAACCTCAAGCGGCTCTAACTCACCCTCCTAGACGCAGTTACCTAGGCAAGTAGGAGTGTGAAGATCAACAACAAATTCTGACGAACTTGAAGAATTGCTTCTAAAATAAAGAACACAAGTTATACTTCTTGCAAGTTTGAACTCAAAAGAGAACTTTATTTAATCCTTCAAATATTCAATTACAATGTGGTTGAAGCCTTCTTATATAAGCCTTGAAGAAGTTATAATCCTAGTAAACTTAAGAAATTAAATACAATAAATAAATGCTGAAATCTAATCTCCTAATTACATAAGTAACTTCTAATAATAAATAAATATTAAAAAATAAAATCCTAATTAAATAAATCTGATCCTAATAGATATTGTAGAATCCTATATTGATTTAAATTACAAATAATCAAATAAAATCATGAAAATTTGTAATTATCCAAAAATCTTGTATTAATCCCGTATAGGAAGTTCTGCATGCTTTGTCTTCATTAAAATAGACGTATCTTGAGTTGACCCATAAATGCTGGTATCCTATCCAAAAAGGGTTCGCAAGTTTATTGACGTTTCTGACTTGCAAAATAGTTTTAACTTCTTTTCCAAGATGATTAGTTTCACCCCTCTCATGCATGTATCATTCTCCCACTCCTCAAAAAGATTCACCCTCGAATCTAAACCGGTAAATGGAGGAATTTCATCAAAGTACCAGTAAATGGAAGATGTCATGAAAGATCCTTGTGCATAATCTCTTTTTGCAATGTAATTTACAAGTTCCTTCTCATTGAGATCATCACTATTGTTCTTTCGATTGCAAAGTGACTCGTTCTCATCTTCAAAACTGTTATTAATGCTAGAGGAGGAATAAGCATAAATATAATTTTGAAAACAATCAATGATACCTTTTGATTGTAGCGTACCTTCGTTGGTGTTTGTTGTTTGATGATCATCTTGAATCGGAATATTAGGTTTGTCACTGGAAACAAACACACTACTTACAATTTCTTCCTCATCAATAGGCAAGGTTAAACTCTCGATGGTATCACCTTCTTCATGTTCTTTAGGAGAACAAATTTCTTTATCATGTTCCAAATCACAGATTTCAATATCATTAGAAGGCATGATTTCAGACAACATATCTCTCAAAAAATTTTCTTGAAAATAAGACTTATCTGGACAATCATACCCGGAATGATCTAGTCAACAACAATAATGACATCGAGTCCCCAAAAGAGTAAAATTCAATAAGTTGTTCAATGACATCCTCAAGAACGATCTGACTCTGATACCAAATGATATGGACACAACCCCGTATACGCAAACGTTGAACTTGCGGAAGCAGATAAGGATGTTAGCGCGAATGTTGGATCGGTGAAAAGATGGCTGAAGATAGGCGATGACGATGGAGATGGAAGATAAATGGATAAATTTTCCTCGGTACCCTCTTGATTGCAATTAACCAAGCAAGCAACCTCAAGCGGCTCTAATCCACCCTCCTAGACACAGTTACCTAGGCAAGCAGGAGTGTGAAGATCAACAACAAATTCTAACGAACTTGAAGAATCGCTTCTAAAATAAAGAACACAAGTTATACTTCTTGCAAGTCTGAACTCAAAAGAGAACTTTATTTAATCCTTCAAATATTCAATTACAATGTGGTTGAAGCCTCCTTATATAAGCCTTGAAGAAGTTATAATCCTAGTAAACTTAGGGAATTAAATACAATAAATAAATGCTGAAATCTAATCTCCTAATTACATAAGTAACTTCTAATAATAAATAAATATTAAAAAATAAAATCCTAATTAATTAAATCTGATCCTAATAGATATTGCAGAATCCTATATTGATTTAAATTACAAATAATCAAATAAAATCATGAAAATTCGTAATTATCCAAAAATCTCGTATTATTCCCGTATAGGAATTTCTACATGCGTTGTCTTCGCTAAAATAGACGTATCTTGAGTTCTAGATGTCCGATTGAGGCGTTTCAAGATCCGTTGGAAAGCTAATTGACAGCCTGACCAGTTTCAAGAAGACACGTTGACCCATAAATGCCTGGATCCCATCCAAAAAGGGGTCGCAAGTTTACTGACGTTTCTGACTTGCAAAATAGTTTTAACTTCTTTTCCAAGATGATTAGTTTCACCCCTCTCATGCATGTATCAATAAAGATACACCCAGAAGAAGAAAGAAAAATACAACCTTAATGCAATCTAAATGCTATGGTATGAACTCAAGAACAAGCAAATGCTATAGCAAAAAGGTATGAAAACAATGATATTTAACCACCCAAACGGCTAGAAATCAATGAAAGGGTATAAAAGCAAGCCTCTAAAGCCTCAGCAACAACTATTGAACCTACTTGCAACGTCCAAGCTATAATCCAAACTCTTGTGCTTTTTAAAAGTCATATTGTGTGCCCAACTTGTTGTAATCCTTTTGTAAATCATTAGTTCAAGTTTAGGAGAGTGTTTGATTGTAATTGGGCAAAGTTTTCAGTCTTGTGAGAGATATTTTCATTTGCCAAATTTTATCTTTGCAAAGAGAGCCTTTTGGGTCAGTCTTTTGATAGTAAGATTAACCGATTGTAAAAGTTACCTCATTAGCCTAGAAAAGGGGAAGAACATCTAGGGGAGATTATTGAAAATCCTTAGTGAGAGCTAAGGTAGTGGATGTAGAGCTTGTTAGAAGCTTGAACCACTATAATTTGCCTTGTTCTTCATTTTTCAATTTCCAATTTGCTCCCCCCAAATTTAAAAAGCCAATTCACCTTTTCTTGTCCAAATTATATTCATTTGATCCACTCAACATTTGGTATCAGAGCTTACCTCTTTGAAGGATTTACATCCACAAGAAGGGATCCTAAGAGAGTGTTGATCAACATCTGATCAAAGCCATGACATCTACCTCTGGGCTAGCTTGTACGAGTCACAATCCATCACTAAACCACCATTCTTCAATGGGGATAACTATAACTTTTTAAAGAATCGGATGAGGCTCTTCATCAAATCCAATGACTATGTTCTTTGGGATGTAGTGGAAGACATACTAACAATTCCTATGAAAAGAGATGATGAAGGCAGACTTATTCTGATAACGAAGGTGGAGATGACCGATGAAGATTGGAGAAAACTCCAAGTAAACGACAAGGCTCTTCTCTTGTTGTTTTGTGCACTTGGACCCGAAATGTATGCCAAAATGCCATCATACACAAGTGTAAAGGAGGTGTGGTACAAGTTAGAGACCATATACGAAGGCACCAACGATGCGAAGGAGACCAAGATTGGGATTATCAACTTAAGCTATGAGAACTTCAAGATGGAGCCGGATGAGAGCGTCTCTGACCGGTTCTCGGTTATTGTAAATGGTCTCGAGGGCTTCAATGAAATCATTCTCGAAGATAAACTTGTCTAGAAGCTACTCTATTCTCTTCCCGAATCATGGAATGGGAAGAGAACCCCAATCATCGAGGAAAAAAACTTGAAGACTTTGAAGCTCGATGAATTCGTAGGATCTCTCCTTACTCCTGAGATCATGAAGCAAGGAAGGGAAGAAGAAAAGAAAAGAGAAGAAAAAAGAGTAGAGAAGCTAGAGGTGGAAAAGAAGAAACAAGGGATTGCTCTCAAAGCCTCACTACCACAAGAGAAGAGCAATTCAAGTGAAGAAGATGAATTTGAAGAATTGGCTATGATAGCCAAAAGATTCTCTCTATTCATGAAGTCTAACCGTGGAAGGAAGTTCCAAAGAAGAAGAGGCTTCAAGAATAAGAACAAAGAAGAAGAAAATGATCAACTCATTTGTTATGAGTGCAAGAAACCAGGTTACATTCGATTGGATTGCCCTTAACTCAAGAAGAATGGGTTCGATAAGAAGATGAAGCAAAAGGCTCATGGTGTTACTTGGAGCGAGGAGGAATCATCGTCTGATGGAGAAGAGCAAGAAGTAGTAAATTTTTGCCTTGTGGCCATTGATAACGATCCTAAGGTAAACCTCAACTCATCTAGCTTTGATTTTACATTTGATGAGCTTCAAGAAGCTTATGATGATCAACAAGAGGTTTGTGACGAATTGGTTGAAAAATATAAAGAATCGGTTTTGAAAAAAAAAGGTTGATTTCCGATTTAAAAGCCCAAAATGATTCTTTATCCAAAACCAATTCGGAACTTGAAGAGAAGATTTTGGTTTTAAAAGATGATTTAAAATATTTTTAAGATGAAACTGTTGATTTAAACAATCTTCTCTCCAAAATTCATGATGATCACCACAAGAAGGTGAATGAGCTTAAAGCTTCTCTGAATATAGCTGGGAAATCAAGTTTTGAAAAAGGAAGTTCTTCAATACCCAACTATGTGAAGAGGAACTTTAATGGCTACAAACAAAGAGGCTCTCAAAAGTATCCTAAAGCTAAAAGGATTAGAAGCGTATGGGTTCCTAAGGAACTTGTAGTCTCTAGTAATATGCATGTTATTTCTTCTTGGATTTCTAAGGGAACCAAGTATTTGGGAGCTAACTCACACGGACCCGATATGGTTTGGGTACCAAAAATCAAGAACCAATCTTTTTTGTAGGGGGAACATTGCTACAAGGCCAAAGCTTCAAGTCAAAACACTTGGTACCTTGATTGTGGATGCTCAAGACATATGACCGGCGACAATAGTATATTCATGGAGCTCAAGCCAAAGAGTGGTGGAGTAGTAACATTTGGTGACAACTCCAAAGGCCACATTGAGGGTATTGCTCTATTGGTAATCTCTCATCTATTCTCATTGAAGATGTCTTGGCAATGGTCTAAAGCATAACTTGTTGAGCATTAGTCAATTGTGCGATAAAGGATTTAATGTTCATTTTGATGTTAATTGGTGTAAAATTGTGAACATTAAAACAAATGAAATAATGCTCATTGGTTGCTAGTGATGAAAATGATGCATCTCATGCATGTTTGGTTGCTAGTGATGAAAATGATGCATGGTTGTGGCATAAAAAACTAGGGCATGCTAGCATAAGTGTTTTAGAGAAAGTAGTTTCCCAAAATTCAGTTAGAGGTTTACCTAAGCTAAAATTCTCATTAGACAAAATTTTTGATACTTGTGCTAAGGGTAAACAAAAGTGTGCCTCATTTAAATCCATTAATGATGTTTTTACTAGTAAGGCTTTACAATTAATCCATATGGATCTCTTTGGGCATATTAGGACAACTAGCTTGGGTGGAAAATCATATGCTTATGTTTTAGTCGATGATTTCTTTAGATACACTTGGGTTCTTTTTTTAAGTACAAAAGATGAGTCTTTGGAAAAATTCATCACATTTTCAAAAGTTACTCAAAATGACCTTGGTCAAAACATAACTCATATTAGAAGTGACCTTGGAACGGAATTTCAAAACCTAGGTTTTGTGCATTTTTGTAACTCAAATGGTATTAGCCACAATTTGTCTGCACCTCACACTCATCAATAAAATGGGGTAGTTGAGAGGAAAATCGTACTTTAGAAGAAATGACTAGAACCATGCTTTGTGAAAATAATTTACCTAAGTATTTTTGGGCGGAAGCCACAAACACCACTTGTTATATTATAAATCATGTAATGATTAGGCCAATTTTAAAGAAAACTCCTTATGAGACTTTAAAGTCAAAGAAGCCTAACATTAGCTATTTTTTTTCCTTTTGGATGCAAGTGTTTTGTTTTAAATAATAGAAAAGTTCATTTAGGTAAATTTGATGCAAAAAAGTAATAAATTTATTTTCTTAGGATATTCTTTAAACTCTAAAGCCTTTAGGGTGTTTAACAAAAGAACCTTAGTTGTAGAAGAGTCTATTCATGTGGTTTTTTATGATAACCTCCTTCTAAGGAAGGATTCTTGTGATGATGATGATGTAAGGATCATTGAAGCCATTGGTGGTGAGCAATCATCAAACGTGAATGAGGTTCCAACCAAGGAAGAAGCACAAGATCCTCCCATTAAAGCTTTAAAGGACATGACAATTGAGGAAAAGGAAGTGAGCTACCCAAGGAACTCAACTATGTTAAGGGTGGTGAAATCTTGAGTGATCCATCGAAGGGTTAACTACTGGATCTTCTCTTAAATTAATGAACCATGTTGCATTTATTTCATGCATTGAGCCTAAAAATATCAAAGAAGAATTAAAAGATGATTTTTGGAAATTGTCCATGCAATAAGAGCTTAATTAATTTGAGAGGAGTAAAGTATGGACATTAGTTGATAGGCCTAGTTATAAATCTACTATAGGAGCTAAATGGGTTTTTAGAAACAAACTAGATGAGAGTGACATCATAGTGAGAAACAAGGCCAGACTTGTTGCTCAAGGTTACACTCAAGAAGAGGAAATTGATTTTGATGAAACATATGCAACTGTAGCTAGAAGGGAAGCAATTAGGATGCTTCTTGCATTTGCATGTTATCATGATTTCAAGCCTTTTCAAATGGATGTTAAAAGAGCATTCTTAAATGGTTTTATTAATGAAAAATTGTATGTAGAACAACCACCGGGTTTTGAAGATCCAAGTTTTCCAAACCATGTTTTCAAACTAACAAAAGCTTTATATGGTTTGAAACAAGCTCCTAGAGCTTGGTATGAAAGGCTTTCAAACTTTTTGATTGAAAAATGTTTTGAAAAAGGCAAGGTGGACACTACACTTTTCATTTAAAGAAATGGCAATGACATCTTAGTAGTACAAATTTATGTTGATGATATAATCTTTGGTTTTACTAATGAGTAAGAAGTTAATCTCATCCATCCATTTCTCCATCCAACAATTAAAAAATATCGGCGTTATAGGCGATGTGGTTGGCCCGTAATGACGTCATGTTCAATAATAGACATATGTCTTGTGTAGAGATTTTCTTTATGATTAAGTTGTGCTCTATGTATTGGGTGAAAATGTCGAGAAATGCAGTTTTGGTGATGGATGCAAGTTGGTGGTAATGTCTGAGGGGTTGTGTGCCGCAAGGTGGGGAAACAATGGTGCGATAGGGTATTGTTTGGACTCCCCCATTACATGGTTCTCTCAAATTCAATGTGAATGGTGCCGTGAGAGATAAGCTGGGACTTTCGGGTTGTGGTGGGGTGCTTCGCGATGGGAAAGGTTGTGTGTTGGTGTTGTTTTCTAGTCCTTTGGGGGTCATTGACTCGAACGAGGCGGAGCTTCGCGCGATTGCTTATGCGTTGGAAATGTTGGTTGATTAAATATGGTCCTCGGCTAGTTCCATTATTTTTAGAATTTGATTCAAAGGTGGCTTTAGCTTAGGTGTTGCATGAGTCTCAACGCCCATGGTGTTATTGGCGTTGGTTTCGGGTGATTGATTAGGTGTGTTGTGTGCTTCAGTGTGTGTGTTTTTCTCATGTACTTCATGAATCAAATAGCATGGCAGATTTTTTAGCAAAAGGGGGGTGGGTCGCCAATCTTGGTTCCGTGTGATGATGCCATATATGGGTCTTGGTTGTTGTAGGGGATTGGGTATGGGGTTGGCAAAGGCTTGCATTTGGTGTTGGTGTTTTGGATTGGCTTGGGGTGCTGGCAGTTTCGATGGTGCTCGTGTGGAGGAGATTGGCGTTACTTGTTGTTGTGTTGGGTGTGTGCTGCTTACACTATGTCTGGTGATTGTGGTGTGCATTTTATGATTGGTTTTTGTTGATCCTTTGTTCTTTTGTCGTACATCGTCGTGCTTGTATTCTTTTCCTCCACTTAGGATTATGGAAGTTTTTAACGAGGCACACGACAATGTCCTTTGTATGATTGCACATCAATAAAAGCATCGTTGGATAAATATGTGTAAGTCAATCATAACCCTATATGGGATATGATTCAGTTACACAATGCAAAACTCTCTAAGTTTTACACGTTTTTGGATCGTTGGATGGGTGAAATGGATGAGTGAGATTAACAGTAGAATATATGAAGATTATCACTTGTGTGAAACGGATGCCAGTATTTTTTAAAAATAAATTTAACATTTTGTAATTTTTATAATTCTTAAAAAATAATATTTAATATTTAATATTTTAAAGTTTTTAAATGTTTTTATACTTATTATTTTTTTGAATTTTTTTATCGAAGTGTTTTTTTTAAAGGAGAAACAGGCCTCGTTAAAAACCCCCACTAAACCTAGATTGGGGGAAAAGAGTGCCCTTGCATTTTATTAATTCAAACCATACAGATACACTTAGCAATTGTACCATACAATCGATCATGACTCACAATGAAACATAGAAACAACACATAACCACTTGCCTAAGGTCTACTGCCACTGAGAAAACAGGGAGCAGTGAAACAAAAGGGGAAGCTTGAATCTTTACGCCTTTGCTACTATGTCGATTCCCACAAGAAATCAGATTGACTCTTTAAACCCCTTATCGTGAGTCTGTAAGCAATCGTGTTTTTCACACTGTGTGCAAACATAAATTTCCAGTGAAACTTCCTACCTGCAGATTTGATATTCATTAGCAGGTCCTGAAAACACCCGGCAGAGCGGTTTGGGTTGTCTATCCATTCCGAAGCTACGCTGCATTTGGATTCGATAATGAGACCATTGATCCTCCTAAACCTCGGTTTTGAAAACAGAACCAACGCTTCATTAATGCTAGACAAATCAGCAGAAGTCGGGTCCGCAACCCCTATACTCTTGGAAAACTGGAGTAGAATTTTCCCTCTCTTCTCTTAACACACCCCCGATCCCAGCTTTTTCAAAGTTTCCGACAGTAGCCGATTCCACATTGAATTTGAGCCACCCTTTGCTAGGAGCTTCCCACTTAGGTACCCTATGCTCGATGTTCAAATTTTTTTTGTGTAAGAGTTCCTTAGGCCGACTCGCGAACTCAGCCACTGACAGAAAAGATGTTGGCCATTTGCTCATACACCAATATCCGACTCGGAGGAGAAGCAGCTCGAACAGCATATCCTCCGTAAATTGCTTCTTTTTGAAAATAATTTCATTGCGGCACAACCATATAGTCCAGCAACAACCAAACAATAACATGAACCAAATTTGTGGGGAGTGCTTAAAGGGGAGATGTTATACCAGACCTGAATTAGTGATGAAACGTCAGCTGGCATTATAAATGCTAGGTTCCACAAGTTGCAGCATCGCTGCCAAATCTTCCATGAAACGGAACAGTGACAGAGCAGGTGAACTATTGTCTCATTTTCAGCGCCACATAGCACACATATATTGGAATTTGACACACGTATACCTCGTTTACTTAGTTCGTCATATGTTGGGAGTCTCATAAGAACAGCCCTCCAAAGGAAATTTTCAATTTTGGGTGGCACTAGCTTGGACCAAACCAACTTCCAGTTGAAGGTTGATGGAATTATTGCTGCATCTTTTAGCGCACAAAAAGCCTTAGGTGCGTAATAGCCAGTCGAACTCCCCGACCATCTAATTGAATCCTTGTCGAAACACGATTGAGAAACTTTGTTGATGATGTTAACAAATCTGACCCACAACTGCTCTTCCCACACAAAAAGATTTCTGCGCAGTTCAATATTCCAGGCCCATGTGTTATTCACTTTGCAACCGAATTCACAGATTTTACCAGATTTTTTTATGGCAATCAAAAACAATCTCGGGAATTCCGCTTTGAGGGAAGGGACTTCGGTCCACGGGTCTGACCATAACTCAATGTATTTCCCATCACCGCATACCATTTTGACATTCTTCGTGTAATCATCATCAGTGTTAGTAAGGGGGATGGTTATATTTTCACATATCCAAGATTTCCTGACAGCAGTGCCGCGGCTAGGGACCAGCGAATTCTGGTTATAGTTGTACTTCGCGTCAACAGTTTTTCTCCACGGATTACCTTCTTCGCAACCATACCTCCAAATCCATTTATTCAACAAAGACCTGTTTTTGACTCTGATATCCACCATCCCCAATCCGCCTTTTAACAGTGGTGAACACAAGCTGTCCCATTTAATCCAATGGATTTTTCTACCTTTGATCGCCCCCCAAATGAATTTTGCGATTAGCATGTTGATTTTGTGCGCTACCCCTGCTGGCATCAAGAACAAGGATAAATAGTATACCGGAAGGTTGTTCAGGACAGCTTTAACTAAGGTTATACGTCCGGCAATAGATAGTAATTTGCCTTTCCACAGCTCGAGCTTCTTTTGTATCCTGTGGATTATAAGCAACCAGATTTCCGCGGAGTTGCGTTTAAAACCCAGTGGCATTTCGAGATAATCCGTTGGCAAAGCACCCCCAACTTACATTAATAGTTATGCTCCAGCCACGGATCTATTCTGCTGTCACATTTATCCCAAATAATTTGGTTTTTTGCGCGTTAAGAGATAGCCCAGCCACCAATTCGAAAATTCTAAGGAGTCGCTTGATGTTTCGCAGCGACTGCTCCTCCGCTTTAGAAAAGATAACCAGGTCATCGGCAAATTGTATGTGACTTACCAGTGTTCCCGAGCTACCCATCTGAAAGCCTTGAATAAGCTGGAGATTAACTGCTTTCGATAGGATTGAGCTGAGGGCCTCGCCCACTAAGTTGAATAGTAGAGGTGATAATGGACAGCCTTGACGGATCCCCCTTTTCATCCAAAACCGATTCGATGGTGATCCTTTTACTAGTACCGATAGGGATGCGGATGAGATACACACATGAATCCATTGCCTCCATTTCACGCCAAAAGCCATTTTTCCATTACGAGGTTTAGAAACTTCCAATCGACCGTGTCATAGGCCCTTTTAAAGTCGGCCTTGAACAAAACCACCTCTTCTTCTCTTCGTATCGCTGCATCGATGACCTCATTAGCTATTAGGGCACAATTCGCAATCTGCTTCCCCGGGGTGAAAGCAAATTGGTTCTCGCCTACCACTTCCGAAATGCATTTAGCTAGCCTCTTAGACAGGACACAAGCTAGGATTTTGTAGAGACTGCCAACAAGCGAGATAGGTCTGAAGTCATTGATCTCCACTGTTGGGACTATCTTTGAGATGAGTGTTATAAAAGCATGGTTGATCGATTCGTCGAAATTTCTGCCTTTGTAGAAATTTGAAAAGAACTTCATCACGTCCTTTTTCAGCACACTCCAGAATTTCCTGTAGAATTCCAAGTTGAATCCATCAGGTCCGGGAGCTTTTGATCCATCTGTAGAAGCTATGGCATTCCAAGTTGAATCCATCGAAGTGTTAAATAAGATCTCAAACTTTTTCAAACAATCAAGTAAGTTCTTTTATCATATTACAATTAGCAATCATTCATATGTGAACAATCATGTCTATAGACTAATAATCAAAACGAATTATATTGGCCAAAAACTTAACTGATTACAATTTTCGAATTTGAGGGTACAATTGAGTATATTTTTAATGAAAGACTTAATTAATTTGGAGTATATTGCTTTTTTAAGCTCCCAGAATATGTTGGCATAAAATCCATGCACCCCAATTCAATTTCTTTTTAACTTGAAGAAAGAGAAAAGAAAAGTCTTTGAAAACCTAAAGGAGATTATCAGAAGAGAAAATTAGAAGCCAGGAAACTATAAAATTTGGTACTTGTTAAAGACTTTGAAAGCAAACTAAAATCTAATTTCACTATTTGTTTTTCTTTTTCATTTTGAATGTACTTAGAGGTATTTTCTTTTTAGTATTCTGCTTCAATTACATGGTAGCATCTTAGAGCTTAAGTACAGAGGTAATTACATTTTTAAGGATAATTTTAAAATTTAGACTCATACAAAATGAGATAATATTAAACATTATTGATCACTCAGTCAATTAATGAATCTATTAAAGCTCTATCTTTTTTTTAAAAACCAAAAAATACTCATGTTTTTTAATTTGATTAACACCATATTTATTTCTCCAACCGTTACACTCTCAATCCAAGATGAATTGATTTGGATTTAAATTATTTAAATTTATCATAAAAATATATAAACATTAATATAAATATAATTCTAACATTATAATATTTTGGATAAACTATTTAAATGACCACCTAACTACAAGGTGATTTTGATATGACCACTATACTTTTAATTTTTTTATTACGACCACTTAACTATTTAAGTGGTGACAATCAAACCACATACCGTTACAACCTAACGAAAAGGGTAATGTGGTAGTTAACAATAATTCTAACAATATTTTTTTCCAGTCAATATTTTTTGTTAACTACCACGTCATCATTTCCGTTAGGTTGTAACGGTAGGTGGCTTGATTGACACCGCTTAAATAATTAAGTAGCCTTAATGAAAAAATTAAAAGTATAGTCATATTAAAACCACCACATAATTAGGTGGTCATTTAAGTAGTTTACCCAAATATTTTTTTGTTGATAAAACACACAATTTCTTTTGTCATCCAAATTCACTCATAAATAGCCCCGTTCTCTTGATAACTGAAAATAAATATCCAAATAAATGCAATAAGTAGGCATCATGGGGGAGTATATGTCCATCATCACCAGCACCATAGATGAATTCATTTTGTAAAGATATAAGCAACCATGAAACTAATTTAGGGACTCACAAATGAGGAATTTGAGTGGGGAACATTGAAATGCAATTACAAAGCCAAACACCACTATCCACTAGGGTCTAGGGTTCATTAGTGGGTGCTTTTTTCTAAAATCTATGTTTTGATAGGGACGTAAATACACCCACTAATGCAAATGAAACAGAAAATATTATATAAATAATTTCTTTTTGGTGGGTCTACTTAGCATTTAAGTGTCCCTAGATATTGAAATTATTTTAGTTTAATATTATAACCATATGTAAATTTATGGCTTAACCCTTAAATAAGGGTTAAACTATGTTAATTTTTTAGTTAAGTGTTTAAATTATTTTTTGGATCAAATATGTGCTTAATATTTCATTTTGTAATTCATTTAAGGTTTTTTCGTCAACAACCGTTAAAAAAAATTCTATCAACCGATCAAAACATGACACGTGGTCTATTTTCTATTTTTTTAATTCCTGAATTTCTTTAGAAATCTGAATATCTTTAAAAATCCCTAAGTTTTAAATTCTTTTCAATCAAACCCCCAAATCACCTCTCCCTCACCTTCCGACATTCCCTACACGTCGGTGGTTCACCGTTCACCGCCCAAGTGTTGGGTACCTCGCCGTTCAACATTCCCCACCCTCTAGTCGTCGATCGGAACTCAATTGACCTATTTTTTCTTCATTGTTGGGTGTTCGTTAACGGTGAAATCGGTGGTTCATTCGTCAATTTTTTATGACGAGATGATGGGGCTTTCGGTAGATAGGGTCCGATGAAGACAATGGTGGCCGGTGGCGGTTGAATCGGTGGTCGAAGTGGAGGAATTTAGGGACTTAGGATTAGGGTTGGGTTTTTTTAGAAAAATTAAAGATTGTTGGGTTAATTAATATATTTTATTATTTCTTTTTTTTATTTTTCAAATTTTAATTTCAGAAAATGATAAATCATGTAATGTGTTCGAATTTCATTGGATAATGGAAAAAAATAACGTTTGTCACGAAAAAATCTTAAATGAGTCACAGAATAAAACGTTAGGAAAACCTATTTGGCCCAAAAATAGTTTGGCCACCTAACTGAAAAAAAAAAGAATTTAGACACTTATTTGACGGTTAAACCTAAATTTATTTTACTTTTGTGAATAATGATTAATGAATTTAATTCGAATGTGTAGACAATAATAATTATAAAAACAAAGTCCCAATATCCAACCTGCTATAGTCTTTAGATTTAGGATGAAGTCCTACCATTTTTTTTCTCAGTCCCAAGTTTATTGAAACCTTAACATAATTAGTGGATTAACACTCAAATTAGTGTCTAAACTATATTTTTTTTAGTTAGGTGTATAAATTTTGTTTGGGCCAAATAGGTGTCTAACCTTTTCAACGTTACTTAAATAAGCGCCCCGCCGTTACTATCCGTTAACTTTTATGGTTAACTTTCGTTATCTGACATGTGTAATATTCTTAAATTTTTGAAATTATATTTAAAAGTAAATAAAACAAAATAACCTCAAATTTTGAAATCTCTAACACCCCAAAACTCAAATTCGAGTTGAGTTGATTTCGCCGCCGATTGCCACGCCGCCGCCTATCACATATGCGGCTAGACCATTTACCCCACCACATTGTCGCCGGAAATCGACCGAAGCCGTGCAAAACGCCGAAATCGTCGAATGGTTTATTCGAATGATTCGCAACGAGTGGGGGCTTAACGGATGATAAACGGTGTGTGGGTCGTTCAGCGAGGGGAGGGTGCTTCATTCCGACACCGAAAACGCGACCAACGTCGGTGAGAGTGGTCGAATTTTGGGGTTTATGGTTTTTGTGAGCTATTTTGGGATTATTTGAAAATTTCAAGATATTTTATAAATTTTGATTTATTTTAAAAATATAAAATTCAGAAAAGGTTTAATATAGCCACGTGTATGATTTTCATTGGATAACGACAGAAAATTAACGTCTGTTACTGTGAGGCGCCTATTCGGATTACGGAAGAAGACGTTAAGCACTTAATCGGACTAAAATAAAGTTTAAACATCTATTTGAAGGGGGAAAAGAGGTATAATTTGATGAGGGAGGGTTAAGCGTAATTAGTTTATGGAGAATTGGACATTGAATTTGCTTTGGTGGGGGAATTTGAGTGTGCGAACGTGAGATGAAATGATTTGAAGTTGCATGATTGAATTGTGATGTCATACACCAGAATTGCACACTGCTTCACAGTTTTGGTCACTGAGATATTAAAAGAGGAAAAGGTTGTAAATTGTAGAAATGTGAAATACTAGGTTGAACATGTTGATATTACTATGGTTGTGGCCTTCTGCTGAACCTCATGAGTTTATGAATTAGGTTTTTGTTTTTCCAAGAATTCAGCAGAACGTGTAATATAGGTGTAAGCTGTCTAAATTTCAACTTAATGCTTAATCATACTCAATTCTTAAGCATGTTCTGGAAGGCATCTTCTTCTTGGTAAACTGCTCTAATGAATATTTTTGGTAGCAAGAAGTCCAATGCAAATCATTCCATTTTAGACATTCAAGCCGTAGATGCAGTGCCAGAAAAATCGTATCCAACAACTGCTGCAACTTGAAAGACTCCTTATCACAGATAATGCAATTTGTCATCATAACAACAAAACTTTATTATTTCTTCAAAACAATTGGATTATGCAACTTTGTTCCTGTAACTCACCACTCTCATCTTCTGAAAATGGCCATGCAAATGCATAAAGTACACCCACTACACTTCCTTTCTAATGTTTCAATGCTGATGCCCAGTTTTTTTTTTTTTGTTAGTGTTAGATTAATTATAAAATTCATTAGAAGTGAAGTGCATATACAAAAGTTTTTTTTTCTTCTCAAAGTATTTATTGAAACGAGTCTAGTAATTAATCTTCTGCGTTCAGTTTGTTTATATTCAAAAGCTTGTTGTAAAGGTGATATTACACCAAATATTAATTAAATTTAGTTGAAAATGCTCTTGGAGCTCTTAGAATATTTGAAGAATATACTCATTCCTTTAACTTAAAAGAGTGGTCTAGTGGCATATTCTTAGATAGTCTAAGTTCAAACAATACTATCTACAGAGAAAATGAAAAGGTTGTGTAGCATAAGACTTAAAAAAATTAGTTATTAATGTAACATGTGTTAAGTCTAGTGCTTATTTTTTAATTCATAAATTAAATATGAAATAATATAATTCACATTGTTAAAAATAATTAAAATATGGTGATGATTTTGATTATTGAAATTTCACAACAATAAAAAAGTTTAAATTATGGTTGAAATCTAATGAAAATAGTAATAAAATTTAATATATATTTTTTAAGTTTTTAGCTATTGATCGAATAAAAACACCCAAACATACTAGTGCATTAAATTTATCGATGTAATTTTTTTTATTTATATGACTGAAATACCAGCAAAAGTGTAATTCAAAGTTGATTTTTTTTTAAACCGGAGGGAGAATGGTTGTTTTAGATCAAATTTAAAATTTAATGTCAATTATGAACTCGGGGAGTGGTCTTAGTGGTAAATGATGATGTACTTCATCTAGGTGATCTGGGTTCAAGTACCATGTGTGCACAGTGTGTGTGCGTTATTAAAGGGCTAAAAATTAAACAGATATTACTTTGTAATCATACCAACATATTCAAAAAAAAAAATAATGTCAATTATAACTTTATTTCATAAAAATCTTTTTTCCACCACGAGTTTGATTGACTTCAAAATTAAATTGTTTATATCACAATGAAAGTGTAATTTAACACGTATATGAAATATAATTAAAAAAGACTTGTTTTTTGATGTAGTGGGGAGTAGGAATTCATTAATTTTGATCTCCAACAATAAATTCAATGGTTTATTATTTTAGTTTTCCGGATTAAGAGTAAATTTGCTACCATATTGCACTGGATATTGAAGTAGTCATTCTATTTTTTATTTATTGAATTTTATCAGTTAATTTCAATTTTGTGTGTATGATTTAAAGACAAAATTTAGGGAAATATATTGTTTTAAAAATTTCACGTTAATAATTAACTACAATAAATTAATTTATAAAGAATGGAAAAACATTTCAGCTTTAATTTAATAAATAAAAAATGATATTAATATTTTATTTTTATAAACTACTTTAACATTAATTGCTGAAATAATATTTTAATATATATTAGTATAAAATTAAGGTCTTGGAAAATTTGAATATAAAAAAGTTGTTTGAAAATTAAGCATTCTTTTTGAAAATCACTAGGTAAGAATTTAAAGCCCATGTAGATAGTTAACTGGCAAACCCACTTGAAGTTTATCATTTTTATGTTAAAAAGTTCAAATTTGAGCCCACTTCTTAAGCTCTCTCCATTAACTAGCCCAATAGTATTTAACTGATCCCAGAATATTCCTGGATTCTGATTGTTTACAATCATGGATATCCGGCTCGTTGACCGAATACGTCGGATAGAGTACTACAAAAGCTCATTAGGAACATTGTTAATCTCTCCTAACATTTAATCCTAGCTCTTGTCGATCTTGAAAATGGGTTGAAGGCAAACAAATTTGATAGTTGCTGTGTTTCTACTCTGTTAATGAAAATGGTGGTTTTGTTTTGCCGACTTGATTCTGAAAGTTGTAGGTTACATGGTGTGTTCCTCTACAAGTGATCGACTCGGCACTCAATTTCTTGAGAGGGGTAGACTAGATCATTCGTGTCTGAATTTGGATGCAACACAAATAACTGAATCACGAACTATTTATGTGTCAAAACCTGGAACACGATTATTTGACAAGAGAATGAAAAGTTTCCCCTCCATTGTTTTATGTTACATGCCAAAGAGGAATGGAATGTAGATGATACTTGTCAGTTATCTGCATTGCAATTTGTAATCATGCATGGACACACAGATTTTTGCAACTGAAAATTCTACTATGCAATTATCTTAAATCAAAATAAGGGGAAAACAATTGGAATTAGCAAAAGGGATTCTGTTTTCTCGGAAACAACTGGAATCTAAAATTGAAGTACCTTATCATTTTCCTTTTTTTTTTTTTTGGTTCAACAAGTAGCTTATCATTCCTTGCGAAGATCTATTCCAGCCTTTTTAGCAACAGCATCCAGTCCATTCTTCTCTATGGTCTTCAACGCCTTGGTTGACAAGCGCAGCTTCACATAGCGTTTACCGGCTTCCCACCAAACCTTCTTGTATTGGAGGTTCACAAACTGCAACTTCTTTGTCTTGTGGTTGGAGAAAGAAACATGGTTAGCTTTGTTCGCCTTCTTTCCGGTGAAAGGGCATATTCTGCCTGTAAATCATGGATCCAACATATCAATCACTCTCTAACTAGTACAATTCAATGAGGATGAGAGTATGTGTTTCAACCCAACATACTTATGACTAGTTTTACCATTTACACTTCTCATGTCCACAAAAATAACTCATCAACTTCACTCTCATAAATTCTAATTTTATCAAACTCAAAATGCAAGCAATTCAAAGATTCCAGCTTCGGATTTTACATTTCTCCAACATGCAACTTAAACTAATCAACTTCACATTCAAGTAAACAAACCCAGATATATCATTACAAAAATTCACAAAAACTCTTCTAAAAACACACACTCACATTAAGCAACAAACTTCAGCATTTCAATACCACAATGGGATATCACATAATTGGAACAGAAACATAGAGAAAGGAGCAAAATTGAAACCAACCCAGAAATTTAATTATAGAATCTGAAAGGAAAATAAAAAAAGAGAGAGAGGAAGAATCTACGAGCAACAGGCTGAAGAGCTGGAGAGAAAGGCGAGGACACGGGCTTTATAGGAGGCAGGATAGGGAGGTTGTAGGAGATTTTGATGCCCCTGAGTTGAGAAGAAAGAGAACCCAGAAGTTGTGGAGATGGCTTTGCCTTTAGAGGCTCCGGTTTGGTAAACCTAAGAAGTGAAGCAGTTCCCAAAGTGGCCAAGGTTGCCATTGTTGCTTTCTCTGGGTGTTTTTTTTTTCAGTTTATCTGCGCGTTTAGACTTGTGGATAGAAGAATTGGATGGGGATGGGATAATAATATTTTGGGTTTAGGGTCGAATTCGGCCTTTAGATAAAATAATATCGAAAGTGCCACAAATACGTTAATTTTAGGTTTAATTTTAAATTTTAAAATTTAAAGCTTAAATAGACATGCTTGTAAAAAAATTATTATCTGTACATCAGATATTAATCTGTAAATTTATATTTGTATATTACTTTTTGTTATTTTATAAAATTTATTTCATTTTAAAAAAGATAAATATTCTATACATAGGCGGTGGAAACTAAAAGTTTCCACAAGCGCCTTAGTTTTAGGGTATAAAGAGTTAGTTTAGGGTATAAAGAGTTAGTTTAGGGTATAAGGTTTAGGGGTTTAGGTGTAGGGGTTTATAATTTAGGGATAGTTGTTTCAATTTAAGGTTTAGGGTTATAATTTAATGTTTATAGGTTAGGGTTTAGTTTTTAGGGTAATATGGTGAGGATTTAGGTTTTAACCTATAAACCCTAAATTATAACCCTAAACCTTATATTAAAACAAATATCCCTAAATTCTAAACTCATACACCTAAACCCCTAAACCATATACCCTAAACTAACTTCATATACCCTAAAACTAAGGCGCTTGTGGAAACTGAAAGTTTCCACCGCCCGTGTATAAGATATTTATCCATATAAAAAAGGGATATGTTGTATTTAAACATTGGTTGTGATAGTATATCAAATATTAATAATTTTTGAGTAATTATTCTATGTATAAGTGAATGTAGAAATTTTGTTTTCACAAGTGTTTTGGTTTTAGGATTTAGGTAATTTGTTTAGGATTAAGGTACTTGTGGAAATCAAAAAAAAATCACCGCATATGTATCAGATAATAATCCATATTTTTTTAGATTATTATCAAGTGCATTGTCAGTGTATTTTTTATATCACGATAAGGCTTATCAATATTCTAGAAGATTGGTATTTAGTTTCACGTGACAAATTCTAAATTCTCTCCCGAAAATCTCTAGGCTCTGTCTCGGTCGATGGCTGACTCCTCTGCCGGGGGTTGATTGGAAGAACTACGGTCGAGGTATCCTCACCGGTTCCTCTGTCGACGACGTCAGTGCCGAGAGCGCTCCCCTAGGTGGTGGTTTCCAGGTGGCCCTTTTTCGCGGCTGATTTGGAATTGGTGGTTCGGGGTCAAGAAGCTCGTCTCCACTTCGCCGGAGGTGTCGGAGCGGCGGTTTGCTTCCAACAGAACTGATTTGCAGGCCCTGCTAACCGAGGTGTTGTTTGTTTTCTTATTGATCGTTTTCCGTCCTTTGTTGGATTGAGTGATCGTCGATACGGGGCAATGATTCTCCGGTACGGTCCGCTAGAGATTTCTCCGGTTGATGGATAAAGGGCGAATTTCCCCAGGTAACCTGCTTCCCCCCTCCGTCCAAAACCCATCTCTGGTTTCCCAACCCTCTCTTCTCGTGGCTCTCATTTTGCCCCCTTCTGGTGCCTTTTCCCTTTCTATGTGGCTCTAGTTTAATGTTTTGATTTATTCGGGCTAAGGAGACTTTGGTTGACTATCTGGTTGTGATATCGACGGGTTTCATCCATCGATTTTTTTTGTTTCCTTGGCTTGTTATTGGGTTTCTCTGTTTTTTGCACTTGTCTCTGTGATTGGCTCTTTTGTCGTTTGTTTGTGGTTGTCTCTGTTTTCAGCGTTTCTTTCTCAAGGCGGTTTTGTGCTTGGATTTTCGCTTTGCCGGTGATTCTGTTCAGTTCGGTGCTAGTCACTGTTTTTGAATTATGACCATCCTTGCTTGGAATGTTAGAGGCCTGGGAAATAAGAAAACTGTGAGAGCTCTTCACAACTCAGTGTTATAGCACAAACTGACTATCATCTTCCTCAGTGAAACGAAGCAGAAGAAAAGATACCTTGAAAAAATCAAGATGAAAATGAAGATGGAATCTTCGCTCTATGTTGAGCCTCAAGGAAGCGCAGAAGGCCTTGCCCTCTGGTGGAACCCTGATACACAGATTACCATTTTAAAATATGATAAAAATTCTATCGATACGAAAGTGATCTACCAAGACGGGGAAGAATGGTTTGGTACTTTCATCTATGACCCTCCTTATAGAGAAGATAAACAAGCTTTCTGGGAAGGTTTAACGACTTTAAGGAGGTCCTCCAATGCTAAATGTCTTATTATTGGGGATTCCAATATAGTGACTTGTCATGAGGAAAAGGAAGGAGGAAATCATTTCAATCCATCAGAAGCCACTTGCTTCCGGAATTTCGTCAACGCCACCGGCCTAATTGAAGTTCCTATCAAATGAGGATGTTTTACTTGGTGCAATCGGAGAAGTGGCGAAAGTTCCATCCTGAAAAAATTAGACCGAGTCCCATGTCAATGAAAATAGAGCTTTGCTTTTCCCAAAGTGGTGGGGCTGATGAATGTTGCTTTAGTGTCTGACCATGCTCCTATTATCCTATTACCTTTAGGATTCTCCGGGAAATATAAGAAAGAGTTTAAGTTTGAAACAAAGTGGCTTTTGGACGAAGAGTGCCCCCAGACGATCCAGAAGGGTTGGGATTCTCAGCAGTAGATAGAACCTACCTTAACTTTGGGAGAAAGATTAGAAGAACGAGAACTGCACTAATGAAGTGGAGTAAAACAAAGGCAAAACAGAAGAATGAAAAGAAGCAGGTACTCTTGACCAGGATCAAATACCTCTAAGGCAGGAAACTTTTCGATCAGGAGTTTGATGAGTATAAGCACCTCCAGAAAGAATTGGATGCAGAATGGGAAAACGAAGAGAGATATTGGCACCAACGTTCCAGGGTTAACTGGCTAAATTGGGGAGATAAAAGCACCAAATTCTTTCATGCCACCACGATTCAGCATCGAAGAAATAACTCTATCATCAGAATAAAAAAGAAGATGGAAACTAGCTTAAGGAATCGGAGGTTATTGCAAACTTCATTCTGCAACACTTCCAAGCTCTATTCTCTAAAGACCATTCTATAGATTTCCAGTGTCTAGGTGATCTCATTCCCCACTTGGTTACGGAATGAATGAATGCGGAACTTAGTAAAGTTGTTACCGAGGAAGATATTAATAGAGCGGTGTTTGACATGAGCGCTACTAAGGCTCCTGGCCCTGGCGGTTTCTCGGGTTGCTTCTACCAGACTTACTGGAAGACTATTAAAGGTGATCTCATAGGGATGGTGTCAGCATTCTTCAGAGACGACTGTCTAGATCACGAACTAAATAAAACCAACATTATCCTAATCCCAAAGAAACCAAATCCTTGCGAAGTATCTCATTTTCGGCCGATTAGCCTATGCAATTTCTCTCTGAAGATTATTACAAAGATCCTTGCCTCAAGACTTAAAATTTTTCTCCCGGAAATTATCCCACACTACCAATCAGCTTTCATCCAAGGAAGATCTATTCATGACAATATCATCATGGCCAATGAAGCTTTTCATGCTGTCAAAAGGGCAAAAAAGGGGAAAAAGGGTTCATGTTTCTTAAAATTGACCTGGAAAAAGCCTACGACAAAGTGGACTGGGATCTTCTCCGCTTTGTAATGAACATGATGGGTTTCTGTGATTGGTGAATCAAGAGAGTGATGGAATGCGTCTCAACTACTTCCTTCTCTCTGGTCCTGAATGGAGAAAAATTCAGGAGAGGTCTACGATAGGGTGAACCGCTTTCCCCCTTCCTCTTCACCTTTGTGTCCAGCATTCTGTCCTGGATTACGGAAAAAGAAATGGAAATTTCCAGATTCGAAGGCATAAGGATTAAAAGGCGCTGCCCAATTCTCAGCCACATCTTGTTTGCTGACGACTGCCTTATGTTCTCCAGGGCGACAAAAGAGAGTTGTGATGCAGCCCTTCGTATTCTATATCTCTTCCAGTAAGCAACAGGTCAAACGATTAATTTTCAAAAGTCTTCAGTTTTATTCTCTCCTAATGTCAGTGATCGACTTCAGGCCCACCTCTCAAATATCCTGAACCTCAAGCAAATGAAGGAGGACAACAGATACATTGGGCTTCCCTCCTTCTGAGGGCTGTAGTAAGAAGGAAGCACTGGCTTTCATAAAGGAGAGAGTTCAGAATAAACTCAGGAGTTGGAAAGCAAAATTCTTAAACCAAGCAGGGAAGGAGATTTTGATCGAGGTAGTTGCTCAGGCCATCCCCACTTATGTGATGCAATGTTTCCTCCTCCCCATCACCTTTAGTGATGAACTCTGCTTGTTAGTGGCTAACTTTTGGTGGAATAGCAGCAGAAATAAAGAAAAAAGTATTCACTGGATAAATTGGAGGGACCTCTGTCGTCCTAAGGATAAGGGAGGTCTTGGATTCGGGAACCTGATGTCGTTCAACAAAGCTCTCATCTCCAAACTTGCTTGGAAACTTGTAAAAAATTTGGATTCCTTCCTGGCTAAAACTCTTCGGGAATCTACTTCCCAAATGGAAACATCTTCGAAGCCTCGAGATGCTCAAATCCTTCTTGGGCTTGGACAAGAATTAGGGAAGGAATTCAAATAATTAAGAAAGGATCCTTATGGAGAGTTAGAAATGGCAGAAGCATTTCTACGTAGAATGATAACTGGATTCCGAAACTCCCGATTATCGACCTTACTCTCAGCCCCCGCCTCAACATCCTTGTTCGTCAATCTCCTCTCTTTTGAACACAAAGCAAAGGTCGTGGAACAAGACTAAGGTTGAGGAGTTGTTCTCTCAAGACGAAGTTAATGCGATCCTGACCATTCCTATAGGGGGCCTAGAAGTCAAAGACTCACTCATTTGGGCAGGTACAAAAAATGTTGACTATTCGGCTAAATTAGGATATAGATTCATTGAGGAGATTCAAAGAATATATTTTGAGCCTTCTTCTAGCGAGGCCCTGGGAGACAACAAATGTAACTCCCGAGTTTAGGCCCGGGAGTTATCGGTTTTGACCTAGGACTAGTTTCGGGTTAAAATTAGGTTAAAATGTTGATTTTATAAAGAAATGCCATTAATTACAATAACGCCATTAATGAATTTGAAAAGAGGATTTTTAGATTGAAGGGTCATTTTCATTTTAAAAGAACAAAACCTAAAAAGCTTTAACTTTCTCCTAAAAGCTCTCCACCACCATCTCTCCTTGACTCAAAGGTTTTCCATAGAAGATTTCAAAAGGTAATCATCACTTTTACATTGGCTTTTAATTATTGAATCTTATCCTTTCGAAAACCTAGAAAAGTATTGATTTTTCTCTTAGGGTTCCAAAGTTTTGGTGGAAAAGAGATGGGTTTGTGAAAGTTTTTAATGGGTTCTTGGTGGGATGTTTTTGAACTATTTTTGGCTGCTAAATAATGTTAATAAGTGGCTTAAATCCATAAAACCTGAAACTAGGGTAGTGGGTAAGTTTTGAAGGTGAAAAGTGGGGTTTGTGTCTTAGTTTCAGGGTAAAACGAGGGCTAGAGGTATACGGATCCAGGATGGGTGTTTTTAGATGATTTTGGTGTGTTTTGGATGTTTAATTTGATGGGTTGCTGCTGGGTTTTGCTTAAGAATGGGTTTGATGGTATTTTGATGGATTTCGGCTTTGAATCGTTGAGAGAATGTTGTGGATTTGTGAACTGATGTTTGACAGTGAATTTATGGAAGAGTAGGGGAGTAATACTTTATTTTTGGTTGTTTAGAAACAGGGGAAACGAGTTTGGGTCCTTTGGAAGTGATACCGGTGTTACGGAGGCTTGAGATCGGTGTTTCGGATTTCGTTTGGGCTCTATCGGTGAGTGGTAATGTTTTGAAGTTTAAAATGATTTCAAAGTGGATTCTTGGGGGTTTGGGTGGAGCCTTAAGGGCTAACCTAAACCCAAGCGTAAGTTTGCCTATACTTGCCTTGCTTGGTTGCTTGTTGATGTACGTATTTATGCGTGTTATGATGTTGATTTCAGAATGCTTTTATTCCCGTTCTAATGTTGTTGTGTAGTCGTTGTGGATCTCAAGCCTCACGTGATGATTGTCGTTGTTTACGGTGACGTGTAGTCTCACCGGTAGTAACTAGTAGATGAGTACGGTGATGTGTAGTCCCATCGGAAAATGCTAGTTTTTGTGTACGATGATGTGTAATCCCACCGGGATGGTTGTGCATGTGCAAACCATGTCTAGCCTATGCTTGTGTTGTTACATCTCTTACATAAATGGTTTTGTTTCCAAAACTAGAATTTATGTTTTGAACTGCATTGTTGTCGTGTTTTAGAGCTCCGCTCACTAAGCTTTAAGCTTACGCTCTCTTTTTCCAACAATGCAAATCATTAGAAGTTCCGGGAGGCAAGTGGGAAAGGGAGGAATTCTTGGATTTCTTGCTAAGCTCAAAGTATGGTTTTTATGTTTTGTAATAATGCTTAGACAATGAGAATACTAGGCTTTTGTTGTGGAGTTGGTGTTCAAACTCCTAATTCTTGTTATTGTTAATGTTGTTAACATGTTTAAATGTTGAAGCATGTTTTATTTTGGCCCTTGACTCTTTTGATGGATGTTAAGCATGTTTGGTTGCTCGTTATACCTTGGTTGATGAATTGAGCTTTGTTTTGTGCTTGAATGCCTTAAATGAATGTCTCTTGTTTGCCTAAAGTTGTATGCACGTTTAAATGATGATCTAATGCCTGCTTAAGTTGTTTAGGATAGTCCATTGTGCTTAAAAATCAAAATCTATAGACTTTTTGTACAGGGCGTATCGGTACGCCCAAGGGCAATATCGATACGGTCCCTTGTTTTTAGGCCTAGCGTACCGATACGTGGGGGCGTATCGATACCTAATTTGCTCTCTGGAAATCTGAGAATTTGACGAGAAATTGGGGTATCGGTATGAGCCTTAGGCGTACCGATACGGTCTTAGGGTTGACTTTGAGTTTTTGACCATTGAGAGCGTATCGATACCAACCTTGGAGGGTATCGATACAGACTCTCAGAGTTGATTCTGGGGAAGGTTGACCATTGAAGGCGTATCGATACAGTCCTTTGGAGTATCGATACGCCCTTAGCTAAATGGGTAAAAATTTTGTCTTAAATTGTTAGCTTTGTTTGGATCGAATTAGTGGTTGCTTTTCTATTGTTTGCTTATCTCATGTATGGTCAAATAAATCATTTAGATAAGATAAATTAAAGAAAAAAATAGGGTTGCTAATCGAGGTGAGATCTTAACGGGTTTCGCTTCGGTTTTCCCTGTGTAACCCGTTCGGTTCGGTCTATTGGCTAGACCAGGACAAGGGGGTTACATTTGGTGGTATCAGAGCCTCGGTTACAAGGTCTCGTGGGGTGGTAAGTCAGGTAAGTTGGCTTGTTTGGATTGATTTCTATTGCACAGTGTATGAAAGCATGCTTTATTGTTATTGTTGTTGGTTGAAGTTTAGTCGAGTGTTCCCATTGCTAGGTGTTGTTATTAGAAAATGGTTTTTGTTTAAAGAGCTTGAGAACTTGGATCCTTGCCCTTTCTAACCTCATGTTTTCTTGTGTGTGACGTGTTTGTTGTTTTAGATTTTATCTTCGTTAAGGTAAGACCGAGAGGACGACCTAGAGCAGGTGACCAGGCACCCGGGGATGTACCTCATGTTCCTCCTGCTCCCGATGGTAATAGGGTGGGTGACGAAGGTAATGTGCCTCAGACCGGTGCGAATGCCGGAGGTGACGATAATGGACCTCAGGCATGTGCAAATGTTGGGGGTAATGGAGCTCAGGCGGGTCAGGGTTCGGCAGGTGCGGACATGACTCATTTGATTTAGACTATAGTCGACGCTTTTCAAACAGCTTTAGCCAGTATGCATGCTGCAGCACCACCTCAGGGTGCGGGGACTGGTTTACCCCTTGAGAGGTTGGGTGGAGTCGAGTTCCGTTGTTTGACTCCCAAGGGTTCAGAGGCTTAGCTCGAGAGTACTACACGCATTTTGCGTCAGATGGAGTGCTCAGACACTCGTAAGTTGGGTTGTGTTGTCTCCTTGCTTCAGAAAGATACGTATGCTTGGTGGACTACCGTTACTTCGGGTATGGCAGAAGCAGATGTCACTTGGGAATTCTTCAGAAATGCCTTTAAGAAGAAGTATCTTGGAGTCCGATATCTGGATGAGAAGAAGAGAGAATTTATGGCTTTGGTTCAAGGTAGTAAGACGGTGTCCGAGTATGAGGTTCAGTTTGTGAGGTTGAGCCAGTATGCTCCCGAGTTGGTTCCCGGTGAGAGGGAACGGTGTGAGCGCTTCCGTTATGGTTTGACTAGAGATGTGAATACTTATATGCTTACCTCTGACTACATCGAGTTTGATGTTTTGGTCTCTAGGGCCAAGGATATTGAGCAGAACTTGGGCTCGAGTACCCGTGCTAGTGGGTCTGATTCCGGAAAGAGACATGCAGATTGGGACAGAGATCATGCCAAGAGGCATAGAGATAGGAGGTATCAGCCCGATTCGAGACATAGGGGCGGTAACCATGGACGGGGCCATCAGGGCCAAGGAGTTGTTGTTCACACTCCTTAGTGCACTAGATGCGGGAGACGCCATCTGGGCGAGTGTATGGGTACCTTTGGGGTATGTTAGAACTATGGTTCTCGAGATCATTTGAGGTGTAACTGCCCACACCCGGCTAGGGACAGACCGACTCCAGCTAGGGGGTTTGAGCATCAAAGAGGCCATGGGCGTAGTCGAGGTAATTTTCAGCCGATGAACGATGATCAGAGGAACTTAGCTCATGTGGTGGCAGTTCAGCCCGAGGGTGGAGGACCGGCTAGGGTGTATGAAGAACAAGAGGCTGGGAATGACACGTATGTCATCCCAGGTAATTTCTCGTTACAGTCTTTGACTTTGCTTTCTTTGATAGATTCGTGTTCGACACATTCATATATTTTGGGTGAACATGAAAGGTCTCTAGGTTTACCGTATGAGTGGTTAGAAGTGGGTATGAATGTTACTAGTTCTTTCGGTGAGACCGTAGTAGTTAGGTAGATGTATAGGAGGTGTCTCTTGTTGATTCAGGGCCATGTGTTTCCGGTTGACATGATGGAATTGTCGTTCTATGGTTTTAATGTGATTTTGGGCATGGATTGGCTCGTAGAGCATAGAGCTAGGGTAGACTTTGAGACCAAGAGAGTCTCCTTGAGGCTTACGAATGATTTTAAAGTAGAAATGGTGGGCGAGAACATTAAGTTCTTGTCCAATGTTGTTTCTGCTTTAGAAGCTCAGAGATTGATGGATTCGGGTTGTCAGTCGTACTTGGCTTATGTGATGATTCCGAATATGAGTGAGGTTAGACCGCAAGATATTAGAACAATTTGTGATTTTCAGAGTGTTTTTTTGGAAGAGTTGTCGGGTTTGCCTTCTGATAGGGAAGTTGAGTTTGCTATTGAGACGTATTCTGATTCTACACTCGTGTCTATTGCTCCGTAAAGAATGGCACCGAAAGAGTTGAAGACACAGTGTAGAACTAATGTTTTGATATAATAATTGAAAATTGTTGGGAAAACTACACCGGTGGTCCCCAAACTATTACCGTTTTCCTATTTTGGTCCCTAAACTATGTTTTTCGGCAAACCGTCCCTTATGTTACATAGTTTTCCTGTTTTGGTCCCACGACATTAAATAGCTAACGATTTTGCTAATGTGGCATTTTTTAAATATTTTTTAATAATTTCTCTCCCCTCTTAAAAAATGCCACGTCAGCAAAACCGTGAGCTATTTAACGCCGGGGACCAAAACAGGAGAAATATGTAACAGAAGGGACGATTTTGCCGAAAAACATAGTTTAGGGACCAAAATAGGAAAATGGTAATAGTTTGGGGACCACCGGTGTAGTTTTCCCAAAAATGTTTTGGACAAAGTTAAAAAGAATTCAAAACCATTTCTAAAGTCCAAACAACTTGAAACTATATTTATGGGATATTTCAAAAGGTTTTCAAACGTTTTCAAAGCCAAATCTAACAAAACCACCCAGGCGTTTCGAAACGCCCCTAGGTGTTTCGATACGGGTATTTACAGTGGCAAAACGTTTCGATACAACCTTAAGCTGTTTCGAAATGGGTTTCAATCTGGGTGAGCATTTTTTCTTGGCGTTTCGATACAGTGTTACCCGTTTCGATACGCCTATGTGGCATGACCTTACCGATCATAAAACTCCCAACGACTATTTCCCAACTACCTTATAAATACAAAGCGTTTCGATACGGGAACAAGTGTTTCGATACGCCGTTTCAAAACGGCCAAGGGCGTTTCGATACGGGTGCTGCATCAGACTGCAACGACTCTTTCTATTTCAAGAGTGTTTCGAAACGGGGTCGAGCGTTTCAAAATGGGGAGCTGCAGAACTGCATTTATAGTGAGAAATGAAGTCTCCAACGGCTCCAATTCAACCCCAACGGCTAGTAACGGCTACAAACTCATAAAGGAGTATAAAAGGGACCCCCAAGCATCTAGTAATGGTTAATGCTTCATTTGTAATTCAACATATGATCAAAATGTGTCTTAGTGCTTAATTGTCAATACCTTGTATAGACAAACACTAGTGAGCCAAAATTGTTAGATTTGCTCAAGTGTTTTAGGATTGGGTGAGAGCTTAATTGTGCAAACAAATACCTATTAGAGGGATTTGAGTTTGCTTATTTTTATTTCTTTGTAAAGAGGGTTTGATCAAAGCTTTGGGTAGAAAGCTTGATCGGTTTGTAAGGGTTTCCTTCTAAGCCTAAAAAAGGGGCCAAATCAATAGTGGATTGATTGGAAATCCTTATTGCGAAGCTAAAGTAGTGGATGTAGACATTGGTTAGAAGGTTAAACCACTATAAATCATCTTGTCTTTATCAATTTTAGCTTCCACACCTCTATCACCCAAAATCCCACTTCTCCGCCACTTGGAGAGCAAGAACGTTTGAAGGAATTGAGCACCTAAAAACCCAACAATTAGTATCAGAGCTTGGCTCAATTGAAGAGGATTAACATCCTATTAAGAAGATCTGGCAAGCTCGATCAACTTTTCAAATAATTGACTCAATGTCACAATTCATCGACAAACCACCCTTCTTTGACGGAACACACTATGCCCATTGGAACACAAGGATGAAGTTCTTCATAAAGTCAAAGGACTACAAGCTTTGGGACATAGTAGAAGATGGTTCGTTCGTTCCTCAACAAAGCAAGGCGGATTGGAGTGCCGAAGACCGCAAGAAGATGGAGCTTAATTGCAAAGCCTTGCACATCTTTTTTTGTGCATTTGGCCCCAACATCTATGCGAAGATGTTTTCTTGTGAGAGTGCCAAGGAAGTTTGGGACAAGCTCGAAGTTACATACGAGGGGACAAACAAAGTAAAGGAGACCAAGATCGGGCTCCTCAACCTAGCGTATGAAAACTTCAAGATGAATCCGGAAGAGGACATTGAGAAGATGTTCGATAGGTTCTCCACCATCACCAATGGACTTAAAGGTTATGAAGTAGCCATCCCGGAAGAGAAACCTGTCTGAAAGCTCATCTACTCCCTTCCTGAGTCATGGGACTCAAAAAGGACCGTCATCATCGAAGCCAAAAATCTCAAAACTTTGAAGCTTGATGAGCTCATGGGGTCACTTCTCACTCACCAAATAATGAAGAAAAACAAAGAAGAGGAGAAAAAGAAGGAAGCGATTAGAGCTATGGGGGAGAATAAGCTCAAAGGGCTTGGCATCGACACAAATTCCATTGCTCTCAAATCCTCCGCATGCCATCATGTAGATTCAAGTGAAGAGGAGGATGAAGAATAAGAAATAGTTCATCTCTTCAAGAAGTGTGCCCCTTACATGAAGAAAGCCTTGAAAGAGCTTGAACGAGAATCCATGAAAAAGAAGAGGGCAAGCACTTCAAGCCATAAGAAGAAGGCATATGTGGCTACTTGGAGTGATGAGGACTCCACCGATGATGAACAAGCCAACCTTTGTCTTATGGCCATCAAAGAAGATTCAAGGGTAACTTCTAATTCATCTAATTCATGTTCATATTCTTTTGATGAATTACAAGATGCCTATGATGATTTGGTTTTAGAATTTAAAAATCACATTTTGAAAAACAAGAAAGTGATTTCAAATTTGAAAATTCAAAATGACTTAATTTCTAAAACAAAAATTGAACTTGAAGCAAAACTCAATGAGTTTGAACAAAAATGTTTTGATTTACAAAATTTGCTTCATAAAGTTCAAGAAGAAAAAGATTTGATTTCCAAAGAACTTGAAAAGAAAAATAATTTTGGAAAATCAAACTTTTATGTAAGACAATCTAGTGCCCCTAGATTTGTAAATGGTAAATGTTTTAGAAGTATTTGGGTCCCAAAAGGACTAAGTACTTCAACTAAAAAGGATAAAATTGAAAAATGGATTTCTAAGGGGACAAAATTTTGGGCTACTAACGTCTATGGATCCAAAGCAATTCGGATACCAAAAATTACTTGATTGTCTTTTGCTAGGTGTGATGGAGAGTGATCAACAAGTCAAACATTGAGGGGGAGCTCCATGCACACAAAGAAAGACACTTGAAGAAGGAAGGCTTCACATCCTCCCTTGTGTTCAAGTGTGGTACAAATCTAGTTGTTTTATTTGTTTAATTTGATTTATTTGTTTTCAACTAGATTATGACATATGTTGGACTAACAATGTGATGATGCTTTGAGTAAGGGGGAGCCATTTTAAAACCAAAATTCTAAATTTTTTTCATCTTTTCAAACCTCCTAAGTTATTTTGAACTTAATGTCTTTTGAATTTTTTTGATATAACAAAAAGGGGGAGAGTTAGGTTTGAAAAATTGCATTTTCAAATGAATAAGGGGAAGCTTTACTTTATTTTAAAATTTTCATCTCTTATTCACATTTTTAAACTTAAAGGGGGAGAATCCCAAACAATTTTTCAAGTTGTTTTATTATATCAAAAAGGGGGAGATTGTAGAACTAATGTTTTGATATAATAATTGAAAAATGTTCTGGACAAAGTTAAAAAGAATTCAAAACCATTTCTAAAGTCCAAACAACTTGAAACAATATTTATGGGATATTTCAAAAGGTTTTCAAACGTTTTCAAAGCAAAATCCAACAAAACCACCTAGGCGTTTTGAAACACCCCTAGGTGTTTCGATACGAGTATTTACAGTGGCAAAACGTTTCGATACATCCTTAAGCTGTTTCGAAACGGGTTTCAATCTAGGTGAGCATTTTTGCTTGGCGTTTCGATATGGTGTTACTCGTTTCGATACACCTATGTGGCATGACCTCAACGGTCATAAAACTCCCAGCGGCTATTTCCCAACTACCTTTTAAATACAAAGCATTTCGATACGAGAACAAGTGTTTCGATATGCCGTTTCGAAACGGCCAAGGGCGTTTTGATACGAGTGCTGCATCAGACTGCAACGGCTCTTTCTATTTCAAGAGTGTTTCGAAACGGGGAGCTGCAGAACTACATTTATGGTGGGAAATGAAGTCTCCAACGGCTCCAATTCAACCCCAACGGCTAGTAACGGCTACAAACTCATTAAGGAGTATAAAAGGGACCTCCAAGTATCTAGTAATGGTTAATGCTTCAATTGTAATACAACATATAATCAAAATGTGTCTTAGTGCTTAATTGTCAATTCCTTGTATAGACAAACACTAGTGAGTCAAAATTGTTAGATTTGCTCAAGTGTTTTAGGATTGGGTGAGAGCTTAATTGTGCAAACAAATACCTATTAGAGGGATTTGAGTTTGCTTATTTTTATCTCTTTGTAAAGATGGTTTGATCAAAGCTTTGGGTAGAAAGCTTGATCGGTTTGTAAGGGTTTCCTCCTAAGCCTAAAAAAGAGGACGAATCAATAGTGGATTGATTGGAAATCCTTAGTGGGAAGCTAAGGTAGTGGATGTAGACCTTGGTTAGAAGGTTGAACCACTATAAATCATCTTGTCTTTATCAATTTTAGCTTTCACACCTCTATCACCCAAAATCCCACTTCTCCACCACTTGGCGAGCAAGAACGGTTGAAGGAATCGAGCACCTAAAAACCCAACACACAGCTTCAGGAATTGTCAGAGAGAGGTTTCATTAGGCCTAGTATTTCTCCGTGGGGTGCTTCGGTCTTGTTTGTGAAGAAAAATGACGGTAGTATGAGGATGTGTATAGACTATAGACAGTTGAACAAGGTAACAATGAAGAACAAGTATCCTTTGCCTCGGATAGATGACTTTCTTGATCAGTTGAGAGGTGCTTCAGTGTTTTCGAAGATTAGTTTGAGATCCGGTTACTATCAGTTGAAGGTGAAGGATGTGGACAAACCGAAGACAGCTTTTCGTACACGTTATGGGCACTATGAGTTCTTGGTAATGCCTTTCGGTTTGACTAATTGTGAAACCGATATTTTAATTTTGAAATAACTAAAGAACCTAAGGACTAAATTGAAAATGTGAAAATGAATTTTTAATTCCTCAAACATCCCTATATGATTTAAAGAATATGCCTAAGTTAAAAACTAAGTTTATCAAATATTTTCTAAGTATTCTTAAAGCTAAAACGGTGATTTTCGAGTCCCTGTTTCGAAATGGCCTAAGGCGTTTCGAAACAGTTTTGAAACTGTCTACCCATGTTTCGAAACGGGTATCGAAACGATTTCAACACTGCCAACCCGTGTTTCGGAACAAGTATCGAAACAGCTTTAGAACATAGAGAAACCGTATCGAAACGACATTCAGTGTTCCGAAACGATTCTTCATTTGATTTGAAAAATATGACCGTTGCAAGTTTTTAACTGATTTTTTACAAACCGTTAAGGCGTATCGAAATAATTTCATGTTGTTTCGATACGACCCTTGATAGTGGCAAAATGTTTCGAAACGGCTCTTAGCGTATCGAAACAGGTCGAACTGTTTTGATACGGGCTCTTTAATGCACCCCAACGACTCTTTCTATTTTGGTATGTTTCGAAACAGGGTCGGGTGTTTCGAAACGGTTGGTTGCAGACTGCATTTATGGAGGGGAGATAACACCCCCAACGGCTCTATTGATGATTGCAACAACCACAACGGCTAGAAATCAATGAGAAGGTATAAAAGGGACCTCTAAAAGCTTCAGCAACAACTATTGATCCAAAAGCAAACATCCAAACATCAAATCCAAGCATTTGTGCCTAAATCCCATTATTGTCTAGAAACCCCAATTGTATTTTTCATTCTTATCATTTCAATTGGGTTGAGTGCTTGAAATTGGGCTAGTTTATGTATTGAGATATACTTGTTTAGCCAACAAATTCTTTGTTTTATTTGTGTGAGGATTGGGTCAAATTTTGGGTAGAAAATTTGACCGAAAATAGTAAGGGTTACCTCCTTAGCCTAGAAAAGGGGAAGAGCAATTAATGGAAATGTTGCAAATCCTTAGTGAAGCTAATGTAGTGGATGTAGAGTTCATTTGGAACTTGAACCACTCTAAAATTCCTTGTCAATCTTTTTAATTTGCAATTTCCACCACCTAGAACCTTAAAAATCCAATTCACCCCCTCTTGGTTCATTTCGATCATTCGATCCACTCAACAATTGGTATCAGAACCTACCTATTTGAGGATTAACAACCACAAGAGGAGTTCCTAGGAAGAGTGTGATCATCCAAAAATCAAGAGATGGCTTCTACCTCCGGTTCGAGCATTTATGAGTCTCAATCCACTACAAAACCTCCCTTCTTCAATGGTGACAAGTATCCGTTTTGGAAGAATAGAATGTGTCTCTTCATCAAGTCCAATGACTACTTGGTTTGGGATGTAATTGAAGATGGCCCCTACATTTCATTGAAGCAAGATAGTGAAGGGAATATGGTTTTGAAGAAAAGGGTGGAGATGAGTGAAGAAGGAAGAAGAAAGATCCAAATAAATGACAAAGCTCTCCACATGCTCTTTTGTTCATTCGGTCCGGACATCTACTCCAAAGTATCATCCATTGAGAGTGCCAAAGAAGTGTGGGACACTCTTGAGACTACTTATGAGGGAACCAATGATGTCAAGGAAACTAAGATTGGAATTTCCAATCTTAGTTTTGAAAATTTCAAGATGAAGCCCGATGAGACGGTGTCCAAGATGTTTGATCGTTTCTCCACCATAGTCAATGGGCTCAAAGGATTTGGAGAGACAATACCGGAAGACAAGTTTGTCTGGAAGCTACTCTATTCACTTCCCAAATCTTGGGATGGGAAGAGAACCGCCATCATAGAAGCTAAAAATTTGAAGACTTTAAAGCTTGATGAGCTAGTGGGTTCTCTCCTTATGAGATTATGAAGCAAGAAAGGGAAGAAGAGAAGAAGAAAGAAGTGAAGAGAGTAGAAAGGCTAGAGGTAGAAAAGAAGAAGAAGATGAGAATAGCTCTCAAAGCTTCATTACTTGAGGAGAGCTCTTCTAGTGAGGAGGATGAGCTAGAAGAATTGGCTATGATAGCCAAACGATTCTCATGCTTTATGAGGTCCAACCGGGGAAGAAAAATTCAAAGGAAGATGGACTTCAAAGGTAAAAACAAAGAAGAAGCAAGGGATCAAATCATTTGCTTCGAGTGCAATAAACCCGGCCACATACGTTCGGAGTGCCCTCAACTCAAGAAGAAGGGCTTTGAGAAAAAGAAAAAGCTCAAAGCCAAGCTTGCTACTTGGAGTGATGAGGAGTCATCTGAGGATAATGAACAAGAAATGGCCAACCTTTGCCTCATGGCACTTGAGGAAGATTCCTCCATGGTAACCTCTAACTCATCATCTTTGGATTTTACATATGATGAATTAAATGATGCATATGATGAGTTACAAGAGGTCTATGATGAATTAGTTGAGAAATATAAGGAGTCGGTCATTAGGAATAAGAAAATCATTTTGGAACTAAATGATAAAAATGACTTACTCTCTCAAGCTAATTTAAAATTTGAGAAAAAGATATTAGGGTTGAAAGATGAACTAAAATTTTTTCAAGATGAAAATATTGACCTTAATAATCTTTTATCTCAATGTAATAGTGAACACCAAAAGGTGTTAGATGAGCTAAATAAGCTCAAAGAGTCTTTTAAAAATGTTAGTAGTGTCAAGCATGAAATAGGTGAATCTTCAAAAACAAACCAACCTAAGAAAAAGACTAATTACTACAAACAAGGTAGCTTTCCTAGACATAGTAGAACTAAAAGGATTAGAAGTGTATGAGTTCCTAAGGAACTTGTAAAATCTAATAACATTGTTGCTATGTCATCTTGGATTCCTAAGTGAACCAAGGTTTTGGGAGCTAACACTCATGGACCCAAAATGATTTGGGTACAAAAAACAAAAGCTTAATATCTTTGTTTGTAGGGGGAGCATTGCTACAAGGCCAAAGCACAAAGCCAAAACTCATGGTACCTTGATAGTGGATGCTCAAGGCATATGACCCGAGACAAGAGTAGATTCATGGATCTAAAGCCAAAAAGTGGAGGAGTGGTGACATTTGGTGACAACTCCAAAGGCCACATTAAAGGTATTGGCTCCATAGATAATCACTCTACTATTCTCATTGAAAATGTCTTGTATGTCAATGGTCTTAAACATAACTTATTGAGCATAAGTCAATTGTGTGATAAATGATTTAATGTTTTATTTGATAAAAATGGGTGCAAAATTGTTGACATTAAATCTAATAATATTATGCTCATAGGTCATCGCATAGGGAACATATACATGGTGCATCTAGATGACATACATACATCTCATTAATGCTTAGTAGCAAAAAATGAAAATGATGCATGGTTGTGGCATAGGAAACTAGGACATGCTAGCATTAGTGTTTTAGAAAAATTAGTTTCCCTTGATCTAGTTAGAGGTTTACCCAAGATTAAATTCTCAAAAGATAAAATTTGTGATGCATGCTCTAAGGGTAAACAACATAAGTCTTCCTTTAAATCCATTAATGATGTTTCTACAAGTAGATGTTTACAACTTATCCATATGGATTTATTTGGGCCAATTAGGACTATGAGCTTGGTTGGTAAATCTTATGCATTTGTACTTGTTGATGATTTTTCTAGATTTACTTGGGCTCTATTTTTAAGTACTAAAGATGAGACTTTAGAAAAATTCATCACATTTTCAAAACTAACCCAAAATGATCTTGAACTTAGAATTTCACATATTAGAAGTGATCATGGAACCGAGTTTCAAAATTTAGGGTTTGAAGATTTTTTGAATGAAAATGATATTAGCCACAATTTTTCGGCTCCTCGAACTCCTCAACAAAATGGGGTAGTTGAGAGGAAAAATAGAACTTTGCAAGAAATGGCTAGAACCATGCTTTGTGAAAATAATTTACCTAAATATTTTTGGGCGGAAGCCACAAACACCGCTTGCTATATTGTTAACCGAGTAATGATTAGGCCAATTTTAAAGAAAACACCTTATGAGATTTTAAAATCTAAAAAGCCTAACATTAGCTATTTTCACCCTTTTGGTTGCAAGTGTTTTGTTTTAAATAATGGAAAAGACAACTTAGGTAAATTTGATGCAAAAAGTGATGAATCTATTTTCATAGGATACTCCTTAACCTCTAAAGCCTATCGAGTATTTAACAAAAGAACTTTAGTAGTAGAGGAATCTATACATGTTGTATTCGATGATAACCTCCTTCCAAGGAAGGATTCTTGTGATGATGATGATGTAGGAATCATAAATGCCTTTGATGGAGGATAAACTTCAAAGGAGGATGAGATTCCAACAAAAGAAGAGGACACACAAGATCCACCTCTTGAAGCCTTGAAGGACTTGGCTCTTGAGGAAAAGGAAGTGAGCTACCTAAGGGAGTTCAACTATGTCAAAGATGGTGAAATCTTGGGTGATCCATCCAAGGGGGTAACCACTCGATCTTCTCTTAGATTAATGAATCATGTTGCATTTATATCATGCATAGAGCCTAAGAATATAAAAGAAGCATTGAAAGATGATTTTTGGATTATGGCTATGCAAGAAGAGTTAAATCAATTTGAGAGAAGTAACGTTTGGACATTAGTTGATAGGCCTAGTAATCAATCTACCATAGGAACTAAATGGGTCTTTAGGAACAAGTTAGATGAGAGTGGTAACATTGTGAGAAATAAAGCTAGACTAGTAGCACAAGGTTATACTCAAGAAGAGGGAATAGATTTTGATGAAACCTATGCACCCGTAGCTAGAATGGAAGCCATTAGGATGTTGCTTGCATATGCATGTTATCATGATTTCAAGCTTTTTCAAATGGATGTTAAAAGCGCATTTTTAAATGGTTTTATAAATGAGGAAGTGTATGTGGAACAACCACCGGGTTTTGAAGACTCAAAATTTCCAAATCATGTTTTCAAACTCTCTAAAGCTCTTTATGGTTTAAAACAAGCTCCTAGAGCTTGGTATGAAAGTCTTTCAAACTTTTTAATTGAAAAGGGTTTTGAAAAAGGCAAGGTAGACACTACACTTTTTATAAAAAGGTATAAAAATGACATCTTAGTAGTACAAATTTATGTTGATGATATTATTTTTGGTTCTACTAACGAATGTCATTGCAAAGAGTTTGCTAAGCTAATGCAAGGTGAATTTGAAATGAGCATGATGGGGGAGCTCTCATTCTTTTTTGGACTCCAAATCAAGCAAAAGAAGGATGGCACCTTCATCAATCAAGCAAAGTACATAAAGGACATGCTCAAGAAGTTTGGCTTGGAGAATGCAAATCCTCAAGCCACACCTATGAGCTCATCTACAAAGCTTGACAAAGATGAAGGAGGTAAGTGTGTTGACTCTAAGCTTTACCGTTCTATGATTGGATTATTGCTTTACCTTACTGCAAGTAGACCGGATATCTTGTTTAGTGTTTGCTTGTGTGCTAGGTTTCAAGCTAGTCCTAGAGAGTCTCACCTGATAGCCGTTAAGAGAATCTTTAGGTACCTTAGAGATATTCCTTTTTTAGGTCTTTGGTACCCTAGAGACTCCACCTTCAACCTTCATGCTTATTCGGATGCGGATTACGGGGGATGTAAAATCGATAGGAAGAGTACTTCGGGAACTTGTCAATTCCTAGGTAGTATGCTCATATCTTGGTTCTCTAAGAAACAAAATAGTGTAGCCTTATCTACCACCGAAGCCGAGTACATATCCTTAGGGAGTTGTTGTGCTCAAGTCCTTTGGATGAAGCAACAACTCTTAGATTATGGTATTAAAGTTGAAACCATACCCCTTAAATGTGATAACACTAGTGCCATATGTTTGACAAAAAATCTCATCCAACACTCTAGAACCAAACACATAGAAATAAGGCATCATTTCATTAGAGATCATGTTCTTAAAGAAGATGTGGTTATAGAGTGTGTTGACACCTTAAATCAATTAGCGGACATATTTACAAAACCTTTAGACAAATAGCGTTTTTGGTCCCTTAGGAGAGAGTTAGGTCTAGCTAGCATATTTTGACCTTTTAGGACCTCTTTTGTGCTTAAAATTGCTTGATCTTGTGAAATGCCCTGTTTATGTGTTTTTACTCCTAATTTCATCCATGCCTATAGCTAGGGGGAGTATGTTTATGTTTGCATATGTTTTTCCTGCTCATTCATGTCATTCATGCAAGTTAGGCATGAGAAAAATTCATTTTTCTGCACTTTTAAAGCCTCATCTGCACTTCCAGGCCCAGGTGTATCAAAACAGGTGAACCTGTTTCGATACGGTTGCTTTAAATTTCTATCTGAGAGAAGGGCGTTTCGAAATGCCTTAACAGGGTTTCGAAACGTTTTGGCTACTGCCAAAGGGTGTATCGAAACAAGTTTCGATACGAGTCAACAGAGATTCGATACGGTCAAACCCGTATCGAAACGGTCAGCTGGAGTTGAAAAACGGTCAATCTTTTGTGCCTGCGTTTCGTAACGGTCAAGACCGTTCCGAAACGAATTCGCGGACTGCTTTAAAAGGGCTTTTAATGATAAAGTTTAACACAAATTAAAACTCTCCCAAACCCTAAAAACCTTATACTCGAATTTTTCCTATAAAAACCCTCTAAACCTCTTTGTTTTTCACCAAATCTTGAGGGGTTTTTCTCTTAAACACAAGTCTAAGCAAGCTTCAACAATATTGTGCAAGGATTTTCATCCATTCATCCAAAATCCCAATCTAAGGTATTTTTCACTTTTTCTTTTTCCTTCAATTTGTATTCGAATCTTAGGTTAGAAAGTTTTATTTTTGTATAGTTTATATGTTTTGATACTTGGGTTTTACAAATCTTGTAAAAAAAATTCAAAATCTTCAATTTTTTGATTCAAATATATAATTTTTCTCTCGTATTTTTATTTACTGTTTTTCTCTTAAAATTTTTTTGTTTTGTTTTGCTTTGTTTATTTGATTTTAAAACTAGTTTTTAAACCTAAGTGGGATTTAGCATTGGATTGAATTACGAAATCTCATGCATACACTTAAATTTCTTTTCGCTTGCTTAATGTTTTTAGGATGGCTACGAACAATATTCACAAAAAGCGTAAGACCAGTCAAGTTAGTGACTCGAGTATTCGTCCTAATCTCACTCAGCTTTTTCAAAAAAGTCTTCGAACTCAAGAGATGAGGGATCGGTTCGCTTATGTCAAGGAGTATGAAGTTCGTCGTGAGCGTGTTATTGATCTCAACTTCCTTGACTCCGAGCGCTTTCTTTTTCGCTACCTCGACCGTTTGAGAGAATGGGGTTTTCTTGGTCTTTTGAGCATCCCGGACATTTGCTACAAACACATGGTACTTCTCTTTTACTCCAATGCTCAATTTATCAATGATGAAGACAACTCCGAAGTTGTTGGCCTTGAGTCTTTTATTTTGGGGAAAAGGATTGTCGTTAACATCTCTCTCTTGGAGTCTACATTTTCTCTCAAGAATGAAGGAATTGAGAGTGAGAGTCACTTTGGTTCTCACACCGGTTCGGTGCTTACTTTGGATGCGCTCGATCGATTCCTCCATTTGATGGTCTCATGGTTCCTTCGCCCCTCCGGAGGTAAATATTCTCACATTCGTCAAGTAGACTATTTTTGGCTTGAGTGTTTCCGTCGTGGTGAGCGCCCTAATCTAGTTAAGATCATATTTGCCGAAATGGTTAACAATGTCAAGCTTCGTGACACCGATGCACTGAAATCCTTCACTTATGGAACGGTTTTAAGTCACATCTTTAACACGCTTAATCTTGATTGCACCTACGACTCTCCGGAACCCCGCAAGTCAAAAATTGGTGAGTCCTCTCTCCGTAAGTCTGGTTTTCGCTATGTAAACAATGGACATTGGGAACGTGTTGATAGGGAAGCACCTCCTCCTCCTCCTCCTCCCGTTGAACCTCAACCACAAGCTCAAGTTGCGAACAATGAAGCTCTCACGGCTTTCCTTACCGAGCGGTTCAACGCCATGGACACTAACATGGCTTCGGGCTTTGGTGCTATCAATACACGTTTGCAAAATGTAGAGGATCAACTCCAATCCCTTGAAAATCAACACTCATCCATGGATATGTCCTTCTCCACCTTTAATGGCCAATGGATGAAGTTTCGTCAATCTCAAGTCAAGAGTGATGATGAGACCTCGGATGATGATGGTGACGACGAGGCCTAGGATATTCATGACATATCATATTAGCTATGCATTTTAGGATTAAGTTTGCATCTTTATTTCCATTATGTTTTATGAACCTATGCTTTTGATTTTTTTTGGGGATTATGCTTTGAACTTATTGTTGAAGATTTATGTTTTGGATATTTTAATTTTATGAATTAATATTATTGTTGCTTATTGCTTATTGCTTAATGATTATTGCTATTAACCCTATCTCTTCTCTATGAGCCTTGTTTATTGTTTTTGATCTAACAAAAAGGGGGAGAAAAAATCTAAGAGCCAAATATTCGTTTTAAATGTTTAAAGTGTTTTTAATTTTTAAACCTTGAAATTCAAAGTTAAATCCTTTTAAAACTTTAAAAACCTATCTTAAATTAAGGGGGAGTTAGATTGTATTCAAAATTTTCAAAACTCTTAGAAATTCTAACTTTGGTTTTGTTATATCAAAAAGGGGGAGATTGTGAAACCGATATTTTAATTTTGATATAACTAAAGAACCTAAGGACTAAATTGAAAATGTGAAAATGAATTTTTAAGTCCTCAAACATCCTTATATGATTTAAAGAATATGCCTAAGTTAAAAACTAAGTTTATCAAATATTTTCTAAGTGTTCATAAAGCCAAAACAGTGATTTTCGAGTCCATGTTTCGAAACGGCCTAAGGCGTTTTGAAACTGTCAACCCATGTTTCGAAACGGGTAACGAAACGATTTCAACACTGCCAACCCGTGTTTCGAAACAAGTATCGAAACATCTTTAGAACATAGAGAAACCGTATCGAAACAACATTCAGTGTTTCGAAACGATTCTTCATTTGATTTGAAAAATATGATCGTTGCAAGTTTTTAAGTGATTTTTAACAAACCGTTAAGGCGTATCAAAACGATTTCATGTTGTTTCGATACAACCCTTGACAGTGGCAAAATGTTTCAAAACAAGTTTCGAAACGGCTCTTAGCGTATCGAAACAGGTTAGACCGTTTCGATACGGGCTCTTTAATGCACCCCAACGGCTCTTTCTATTTTGGTCTATTTCAAAATAGGGTCGGGCATTTCGAAACGTTTGGTTGCAGACTGCATTTATGGAGGGGAGATAACACCCCCAATGACTCTATTGATGATTGCAACAACCACAACGGCTAGAAATCAATGAGAAGGTATAAAAGGGACCTCTAAAAGCTTCAGCAACAACTATTGATCCAAAAGCAAACATCCAAACATCAAATCCAAGCATTTGTGCCTAAATCCCATTATTGTCTAGAAACCCCAATTGTATTTTTCATTCTTATCATTTCAATTGGGTTGAATGCTTGTAATTGGGCTAGTTTATGTATTGAGAGATACTTGTTTAGCCAACAAATTCTTTGTTTTATTTGTGTGAGGATTGGGTCAAATTTTGGGTAGAAAATTTGACCAAAAATTGTAAGGGTTACCTTCTTAGCCTAGAAAAGGGGAAGAGCAATTAGTGGAATTGTTGCAAATCCTTAGTGAAGCTAAGGTAGTGGATGTAGAGTTCATTTGGAACTTGAACCACTCTAAAATTCCTTGTCAATCTTTTTAATTTGCAATTTCCACCATCTAGAACCTTAAAAATCCAATTCACCCCCCTCTTGGTTCATTTCGATCATTCGATCCACTGAACACTAATGCTCCAGCCACATTTATGAATATGATGAACCGAGTGTTCCACGAGTTTTTGGATAGGTTTGTGGTAGTGTTCATAGATGAAATCTTAGTGTACTCCAAGACCGAGGAAGAGCATGATGAGCATTTGCGGCTAGTGCTTCAGACTTTGCTTGAGAATCAGTTGTATGCCAAGTTGAGCAAATGCGAGTTTTGGGTTAAGGAGGTAGTTTTCTTAGGTCATGTGATCTCGGCCCATGGAATTAGTGTGGATCCCAAGAAGATAGAAGCTATAGTGAGTTGGAAACAACCGAAGTCAGTGACAGAAATTTGTAGTTTCCTAGGCTTGGCGGGGTATTATCGAAGATTTGTCGAGGGGTTTTCGAAGATTGCGGCACAGTTGACTAAATTGCTTCAGAAGAATGTTCCGTATGAGTGGTTGGATGCAAGAGAACAAGTGTTCGAGAAGTTGAAGAAAGCTTTGACCGAAGCTCCTATTTTGATTCAGCCTAAACCAGGGAAAGAGTTTGTGATTTACAATGATGTCTCGTATGTAGGTTTAGGTTGTGTGCTTATGCAAGAGAGTAAGGTTGTAGCTTACGCTTCGAGACAGTTGAAGGTTCACGAGAAGAACTACCCCACTCATGATATTGAGTTAGCCGCAATAGTGTTTGTTTTGAAGATTCGGAGACATCACCTTTATGGTGAGAAATGCACCATTTATACCGACCACAAGAATTTGAAATACTTGATGACTCGGATTGAGTTGAATCTTAGACAACGTAGGTGGATAGAACTTCTTAAGGACTATGACCTTACGATAGAATACCATCCGGGTAAGGCAAACGTAGTGGCCGATGCTTTGAGTAGAAAAGTGGCAATTGAGTTGTGAGCCATGTTTGTGAGATTGAGTGTGTCAAATGATGGTGGTTTGATAGCCGGACTACAGGTTAAACCTTCGTTGGCTTAGTTGATTCGAGAGAAACAGTTGCAAGACGAGTCTTTGGCACCTCACGTACAAGATATAGCCGAGGGTAGACCCACAGATTTCTGCTTTGGTGAGAACGGGATCCTATGTTTCAAGGATAGGATAGTAGTCCCAGAAGACGCCGAGTTAAGGCGTACTATCCTGAATGAAGCACATAATAGTCATTTTGCTATACATCCGGGTAGTACGAAAATGTATCATGGGTTAAAAGAAGAGTACTACTGGATTGGGTTGAAGAAAGATGTGGCCGAGTTTGTGAGTAAGTGTATGGTATGTCAGCGAGTTAAATCCGAGCATCAATTTCCTTCAGGGTTGTTACAGTCATTGAAGATTCCGAAATGGAAGTGGGAATGTATCACCATGAACTCTGTGTCGGTTTACCGTTGACTCATTCGAAGAAGAATTCAGTGTGGGTGATAGTCGACAGATTCACTAAGTGTGCCCATTTCATACATGTTCATACTACCTACACCTTAGATAAGTTGGCTGATCTGTACATTAGTGAGATAGTGAGATTGCATAGGGTACCAAAATCGATTGTATCAGACTGAGATCTGAGGTTTACAGCTAGATTTTGGGAGTGTTTGCATCGTGCCTTGGGTATTTGGTTGAACTTCAGTACTTCGTATAACCCGAAGTCAGATGGCCAGTCGAAGAGAGTTATTCAGGTGTTGGAGGACATGTTGAGGTGTTGTATCATTGACTTTCAGGGTTCTTGGGAGAAACACCTACCGTTAGTAGAGTTTTCATACAATAACAGTTATCAGGCTAGTATTCAGATGGCACCGTATAAGGCTCTGTATGGTAGGAGAAGTAGAACACATGTTTGTTGGGCCGAGGCCGGACATAAGCTTGTACCGATGCCAGACTTGCTTCAGGGCACTACTGAGAAGGTAAAACTGATTTGTGATCGCTTGAAGATAGCTTCAGACAGACAGAAATCGTATGTCAATTTGAAGAGAAAAGAGATAGAGTATGTTGTGGGCGAAAAGGTGTTCTTGAAAGTCTCACCTTGGAAGAAGGTGATGAGGTTTGGTAGGAAGGGCAAATTGAGTCCGAGATTCATTGGTCCTTATGAGGTGGTTAAGAGAATTGGTCATGTTGTTTATAGATTGAGACTACCGACAGAGTTAGAGAAGATTCATGATGTGTTCCACGTTTCGATGCTTCGGAAGTATAGATCGGATCCATCTCATGTAATGCCAGTGGAAGAGATTGAGTTGAATCCCGACCTGTCGTATAATGAAGAGCCGGTTGAGATTCTTGCTATGGACAGGAAAGTGTTGCATGGGAGATCTATCGAGTTAGTCAAAGTTTTGTGGAGACACCGAGGTGTAGAAGAGGCTACTTGTGAGAGGAAGGAAGACATGGAAATACAGTTTCTGTATCTTTTTCCGTCAGGTAATTTTGGGGACGAAATTCCTTAAGTGGGGCAGAGTTGTAATTCCCAGGTTTAGGGCCCGAGAGTTATCGATTTTGACCTAAGACTTGTTTCGGGTTAAAATTAGATTAAAATGTTGTTTTATAAAGAAATGCCATTAATTACAATAACGCCATTAATGAATTTGAAAAGAGGATTTTTAGATTGAAGAGTCATCTTCATTTCAAAAGAACAAAACCTAAAAAGCTTTAACTTTCTCCTAAAAGCTCTCCACCACCATCTCTCCTTGACTCAAAGGTTTTCCATAGAAAATTTCCAAAGGTAATCATCACTTTTACATTTTCGGCTTTTGTTTGGGCTCTATCGTTGAGTGGTAATGTTTTAAAGTTTAAAATGATTTCAAAGTGGATTCTTGGGGGTTTGGGTGGAGCCTTAAGGGCTAACCTAAACCCAAGTGTAAGTTTGCCTATACTTGCCTTGCTTGGTTGCTTGTTGATGTACGTGTTTATGCGTGTTATGATGTTGATTTTGGAATGCTTTTATTCCCGTTCTAATGTTATTGTGTAGTCGTTGTAGATGTCAAGCCTCACGTGATGGTTGTCATTGTTTACGGTGATGTGTAGTCCCACCGGTAGTGACTAGTAGATGAGTACGGTGATGTGTAGTCCCATCAGAAAATGCTAGTTGTTGTGTACGGTGATGTGTAGTCCCACCGGGATGGTTGTGCATGTGCAAACCATGTCTAGTCTATGCTTGTGTTGTTACATCTCTTACTTAAATGGTTTTGTTTCCAAAACTAGGATTTATGTTTTGAACTGCATTGTTGTCGTGTTTTAGAGCTCCGCTCACTAAGCTTTAAGCTTACACTCTCTTTTTCCAACAATGCAGATCATTAGAAGTTTCGGGAGGCAAGTGGGCAAGGGAGGAATTCTTGGAGTTCTTGCTAAGCTCAAAGTATGGTTTTTATGTTTTATAATAATGCTTAGACAATGGGAATACTAGGATTTTGTTGTGGAGTTGGTGTTCAAACTCCTAAGTCTTGTTATTGTTAATGTTGTTAACATGTTTAAATGTTGAAGCATGTTTTATTTTGGCCCTTGACTCTTTTGATGGATGTTAAGCATATTTGGTTGCTCGTTATACCTTGGTTGATGAATTGAGATTTGTTTTGTGCTTGAATGCCTTAAATGAATGTCTCTTGTTTGCCTAAAGTTGTATGCACGTTTAAATGATGATCTAATGCCTCCTTAAGTTGTTTAGGATAGTCTTTTGTGCTTAAAAATCAAAATCTGCAGACTTTTTGTGCAGGACGTATCGGTACGCCCAAGGGCGGTATCGATACGGTCCCTTGTTTTTAGGCCTAGCGTACAGATACGCGGGGGCGTATCGATACCCAATTTGCTCTATGGAAATCTGAGAATTTGACGAGAAATTGGGGTATCAGTACGGGCCTTAGGCGTACTGATACGGTCTTAGGGTTGACTTTGAGTTTTTGACCGTTGAGAGCGTATCAATACCAGCCTTGGAGGGTATCGATACGGACTCTCAGAGTTGATTTTGGGGAAGGTTGACCGTTGAAGGCGTATCAATACGGTCCTTTGGAGTATCGATACACCCTTAGCTAAATGGGTAAAAATTTGTCTTAAATTGTTAGTTTTGTTTGGATCGAATTAGTGGTTGCTTTTCCGTTGTTTGCTTATCTCATGTAGGGTCAAATAAAGCATTTAGATAAGATAAATTAAAGAAGAAAAGGTTTCTAGTCGGGGTGAGATCTTAACGGGTTTCGCTTCGATTTTCCTCGTGTAACCCGTTCGGTTCGGTCTGTTTGCTAGACCGGGATGAGGGGGTTACAACAAAGGCCTATGGAATTCCATTTAGGGATTAAGTTCCCCCAAAAATTCGCTTCTTCCTTTGAAAACTCAGTCACAACATCCTTCCCACCAAAGGTAACCTTGCTGCCCAATTCCATGGCAACTTCCGAGACTCAGCTTGTTGTCCGAGATGCGGAGATAAGGTGGAATCCATCGAACATCTCCTTTTCTTTTACCCTTTTGCAGAAGCAGTATAGAAGCCTTCAGGTTTCAATTACTCTCATTCTCTTACTTGCTTTCCTGGCTTTTCGCGCTGGTGGTTAAGAATTAATGCTTTTCGACAACTGAGGTGTTTTGAAGAAGGGTGTGCTCTTAGCGCCTTTCTTCTATGGACCATATGGAAATCGCGTAATGCTTGGATTTTTAAAGGAAGGAAAGACCTACCGTGGGAAGTCTGGCTTCGTGCTGAACGGGCTTTTCAAGAATTCAAACAAGAAACATTTCAGGGCTCCCCGGGGAAGCCCCTCCATTCACAGGAAGTAAAAGTTGGACTCCCCCCCTCCAGGTGTATTCAAAATCAATTGTGATGCTGCCTTTGACAGAGTTAGCGGAAGAGCTACATTGGCGGCTATTGCTCGCGACTCCTCGGGTAGTCTCATCCAAGACGTTTCGGCTCCTACTTTAGCTCCGTCAGTAGCGGCGGCTGAAGCATTTGCTATAAGACTAGGAATCTCCTTAGCTTCTTTCAGAGGCTTCTCTCACATTATTATTGAGGCTGGTTGTCAAACGGTGATTCAAAAACTGGGCTCGAGCTGTCGTTCTGATTGGGTCTCGTCAGCTATCGAGGAGGACATCATTTCCGAGGTCAAATCTTTCACCTCTTGCTCGTTCGTGTTTACCCCTAGATCTTGTAACCAGGTCGCGGACTGGCTTGCTAGACACGCCAGGGACCTTCTGACTCAAGTGTTTTGGGACCCCCCTTCCCTCCGGGTCTTTCCTTGTATTTGTGACTTTGAATGCAATGAAATTTCAATCTCTTTGAACAAAAAAATATTCTACATCTACTTCCAATCAAAAAATATTCTACATTTACTTGTAAAAAATATTTTTTCCAGCGACATTGCACCAAATAATTATTCATGTTTAATTTGTTTTAAAATATATTAGTGCATCTTAATCGTGAATTTTTTTATTCCACTAGTTGTATATAGGATAATTATTCTATTTATTATTAGGTAATTATTTGATACACTGACGGTGTAAACTAAAAGTTTTCACAAGCGCTTTAGTTTTAGGGTTTATGGACTTAGTTTAGGGTATATGGTTTAGGGGTTTAGGTGTATGGGTTTTGAATTTAGGGATAATAGTTGAAACTAATAGTTTAGGGTTATAATTTAGGGTTTATAGAATAAAACCTAAATCCTCACTATATTACCCTAAAAATTAAACCCTATCCTCTAACCTCTAAATTCTAACCATAAATCATAAGTTATAACCATTATCCCTAAATTCTAAATCCCTACACCTAAACCCCTAAACCATTCGCCCTAAACTAAGCTCCGAAACACTAAAACTAAGACGCTTGTGTAAACTTTTAATTTCCACCGCATGTATATAAGATAATAATCCTTATTATTATGATAATTATGTGGTACACTAAAACTTTTTTCCTCTATAAAAGCTTTAATCCACCTTATATGTTCTTATTTATTTATTTAATTATTTGTTTAAATATTAATTAAGAACATTTGATATAGGTTAAGCCTCTTATGAAAAAAAAACATGAGTGTATATTAAATAATTATCCTTATTATTATACAATAACCAAAGTACACACCTGCTGAATTTCATTTAATATAGCTACGAAACTCATAACTTCATTTTACCAAAAAAAATTAATTAATTAAAAATGGATTTTCGTATTTTATAATAATTGAAAAGTTAATTCAATTAAATAATATTATTAAACCTTTAATGTTCGTCAACCTAAAATCAACAATATGATAATTTAAATATAATTTATATTGAACAAATTAATAAAATTCAACCATCGAAAGTAGGGATAGTAATTTGACCCATACTCGACGGGTTTCAACCCGACCCGGTTCTTTAGGGTTAGATATTTTTAAAGAATATTTCGGGTTTAAGTCGCGTTCGAACGAATTTTTTGAGGATGAAATTAGGTCGGTTTTAGGAGGAAAAATACCCGACCCGATCTAAAACAATAGTTTAATTTATACTAAATATTTAAGTATAATTTCTATAATGTTAATCTCTTTATATATTTTTTTCAATTATCTCTCCATTTTGTCTAATAAAAATAGAATAATTATTATAATGTCTTCTCTATTTGTATTTTTTTCAATTAACTCCCTATTTCATGGAAAAAAAAATAATAAATAATAATTTTTTTTTACGTATATCAGGCCAGGCCAGGTTGAGTTCGAGTTTTTATACTAAAATTTGGATCGAGTTCAGGTGAAATATCATAAAATGTCAGATGTATTAAATTTTCAGATCGAGTGTGAGTAAGCCAAAAACCCAACTCAACCCGACCATCCCTAATTGAGAGTCATATATTTACCAACTGAACTTATTTCTCAACATCTCAATACTTGAAAAGGGGTTGAAATTCATTGGAACAAGCTAGAGTCGCCAAATTCATTGAATGCATGCCTAACAAAATAATCTGCAATGTAAGCAAAGATATCATAGATTACCTCTGCATTAATGGTGATCAAAGGGAAAAAGTAGCCCTATTCGTACAAGACTACAAAAATACCAGTGTATAATACACAAACTTCTAACTATCCTTGAATCTTGATAATATATCTACTTTTACAGTAATGTCAAATAAAAGTCAGAAAGTTCAAATGGAGATACCATCACCAAAGCTGGCCAGATAGATTTAGCACCTCTTCCTTCCAGTGCCCCCCTCGTATATTGCATCAAAGGCTCCTGTACAAGTTAAACCAAATCGAACGACCGAATGTAACGATCTGTAAAACTTCATTGTAGCATGATGATGCAGAATATACTTAAAATGATAAGCATATGTGGAGTTTAAAAGTTTGATGAAGCAGTTTTATCTCCAATTGCAGTGATCTGAATTATTTTGGAAATTTCACCCGGTAAAGGTTCGGATCAACGTACTCTACTGTCACAAACCGGTTATCAAATAACCGTCCATGTATAGAATGTGCAGCCGCACATGATGCTTCTGTTCTTCTATACTCTACAAACACACAACCAGGCTCAAAAATCAGTTTCAAATTGTTATTCTTGCTATTTTCATCCTTCGCAATGGCATCTAATTCCGTTCTCACACTATCAGCAGAACTGTTGATGGCTTCTTCTGGCTTTCCATCACCTTCCTCCTGGTGCGAATCTTCTCTGGGAACCACATTTTTTACTTCATTATCAATATTATCAGCAACCATGTCATATCGAGCGTCTGGTTCCTCTTTTGGGGTATTCAGCAGGGTAGGGATCTCTTGAAAACTAGTTATTGACTCACTCTTAAAGGCAGGATCTTTGATTGCCACCTGAATATGACCTGGTAATTTTCCGTTGATTTCCTCCAGATTTGCATTTTCTTCAGCTCCTGATATCTTATCAAGATTTTTGGTTTCACTTTCAAAATTTTCATCAGCATACATATCAGAATGATAACTTGGTTCCTCTTTTGAGGTATGGGTCGGATTAGGGACCTCTTGAGAACCTGTCTTGTCTAAAATCTCCAAGGTCGGATCTTCCACAGCCATTTCAGTATCAAGCTGAGCTCCAGCAGAACTGTTGCTATCAAGTCCTCCTGGCTGATCTGGCTCATTATCCAAATTCCCATGGTTGTCTTCTCTGTTAATATTACCTTCGAATCCACCTTGTCGGCATAACTCATTGTCCAAAAGGTTGCTAACAGGGTTCTCATTGTTATACCTGTTGCCTGCCACTACCTCAGGAGTGTTACACGGAAAGGTTATACCAGCAGTTCCTCCAGAGCTTCCATCTGCAACTTCTTTAGCAGTATTGGTTTCAACATTTATTTCATCGTCTACCATGTTCAGTACGTTTCCAGCTTCCCTCGTATTATCATCCATTTTGTTTTCTCCATTTCTAACGATACCGTTTGCATGCTTGACAACATTAACAGATTTAATAGCACCAAACCTGCAGGATTGATATACAAAAATATATATTTATTTAGGATTAACCCAACAAAAGAAATATGAACGTGAAAGGAGATAAAATTCAAATAGGGATTTTGTAAGACCTTGAACACTCTAACCGTACATCTTCTAGTACTTCTTCCACCTCAGCTTCAGATAAAGAAGAAAAGTTTTCTGGGAACTGAGCCACAAAAACAATGACAGATAATTATGATAAGGAATATGGTTTTCCTTCCAGGAAAAAAGCATCAGTAAGTGGACTACAATAAACTTGTCTACTGCACATCAAAATTAGATCATTTTCCAACATAACCACAAATGGATCTAAGCCATATACTTTACCAGATTTTTAAGCTTAAGGACTTGTGTAGGCTTCTGAAGAAGAGGCCTCGCGAGTTCAGGAATAATACAGGAATTTTGATCTCCACCATTTCCCTAGTACAAATATCTTCTAGTTAGCACAAATCTCAACATAATATTACGCCTAATCAGAAAAAAATAGAGCTGAAGCTAGTTAGAAAAGCAACAGTGCTTGTGTAGTACCAAGGAAAAGCCATCAACAGCCTCCACTGCAGTGATTACTTGCCCTCCCAACTTAATTCCATTCAGACCAGCACAGGCTTTGTGAGAAACAGATTGGTAGACATACTGTTATATTAATTTATCAGATATTCAAGTCAGGCAGAGTGGATTTGTTTACACGTACAAAAGAAAAGAATAGAGGTAAGAAAGAGTTGAGAGAACAACAGCAGTGATGTGACAATCATTTTCACAAAAGGTTTCGCTCTTATCTGCACAAAAAAAACACTAAACATGAATAAATACACTTCATGTTACCTCGAGCATAGCATATTGTTCACTGAGATCCTTGTTCATATCAAAGCGATATGCCTTCAAAGGACCAAAGGCATTAGCAATCTCCACGAACTGAAAATACAAACCCTAGTCAGTTTAAAAGAGTGATAAAATTGTAAATGAAAATAAGAGAGAGGGATTATTATTAGAGAAGAGGAAGAAGATGAAGAAATATAAGAGCTCTAGCTAATCTCTGGGCAGCATTGGGAATTTTATGGTCATATTACCATTTCAGATGTAAGAGCCTTTGAAATTCCACCAATGAATATCTGCAGCAAACTCACAAGAAAAAGGAAATAATATAAAGATTGCCACAAAAAAAGAAAAACACAGTAAGTAGGTTGAATGCAATCAGCAAATGGTGCATGCCAGAATATTAGGGGGAAGGGGATTAAAAGAACAGCAAAATGGGTTATAAATAAATTAGAAAAATGCCGGTAGCATGCAATATAAAACATTTACGCCAAAGAGTAGCAAAGACTCAAATTATGAATACATACCTTGTGATGTGAATCCTCCACAATATCATCGACTCTGGCCACTGTTGCTCCTGATTTCTCCGGTTCACCAGTCTGCATGAAAATAGCAACTGTCTGAAAACAACCTGCTACGATGGTAACCACAATAGACCTCAGAAACAGAAAAGCAGTAGAAATGTACTATTCTGGCTGAAAAGAAAGCACTAATTAAATTATAAGATATTCTATCTAAGACTATGTAAATGAAGGCGAAGCATATAAAATTTATCCAGGTTAGTTGATGTCTGAAAGTACAACTACAACAATATTCTGAACTGCATAAATGCACCACAATGAGCAGAAACATTTGACAATGAAACTTTTTAGTCTTCATCAGTTCGGAAATTATCCAGGTTAGAAAAGGTGCATTTGGAACGTGGGTCTAGTGGAAAATAAGAGTTTTAAGTGTGTTTGGGAGGGCTCCCCATTGCACCACACCGGTGTGCCAAATGGCACCTTAATTTACGTCCCATGTATCAGTGCAAGCAAAGACCCATACCCCAATGTGTCAAGCTTATGGATTTAAATGGGTATTCCTAAATCCAAGTAAGAATGTAAGATATTGTAAAAGCTACTAGAGTTAAGAAGCATTTTAAGAATTGCACACTAAACCTTAGGTAAAGGAAAATCATAATTACTTCTGTAAATGAAAAGAAATAATTAAAAACATTGCATACTTTCAATCAGCATGATCTACAAGTTATACGGTACCAAATGTATATAATTGCAGACATCTGAAGTAGATTAAGAGAACATAAAAATTCCAGTAAGTCATTATACCAACAACAATAATTACAAAGACTAATTATGAAATATTTAGTCATATAGATATGGTTTTTGAGCCAAAAGGTTGCAGTCTATCAACGGTTACGCAAAAGAGATTCCTAAAGATTCTCCATAAATAAATTCAATATAAACAAAAAAGAAAGAAAACTGTATAATAGATCTGAAAAAGAAAACAAGAATACATATATACACAAAGATTAACAATTAAAACAATAGAGTTATTATTTGTACTACCACTTCAACAAAGTCTTTAGGCCGTCTGATTTTGAGAATGGAACCAGAGAAAGTACTGCCATCAAAAGAAAGAGCTGTGGAAGCATCCTCTGGTGTAAGGAATTCAACAAGAGCTTGGCCCTTCCCTTTGTGTATCTGCAATTTGCAAGGCATAACATGACATCCTCATCTGTTGCATTCGTATGTTTAGCAGGAGTAAAATGTACACCATTCGAATAATATACCAGAGACTTACAATGCAGCTAATACATGGTTTAGTCCTACGGATATGATTAATGCCAGATGAAAGCAAAAAATTATTGAAGGATTCCATCATAGCTTTTTCAGAGGCTGAAGCTGGTACATTTTCTACATAAAGCCTTCTCGTAGGCCTGGTAGCTTCTGTTAGCTGAACTGAGTCTAAGGATAAAGAGCTGGTTGAAGCCACAACTAGAGGCTTCCCTGTCGTAGATACACTATGAACAGGGTTGACCATAGCATGCATGTTTAAGGAAACCATTTCACTTAATGCTTGTAAATTAGAAGAAGCTGAACCAGAAACCATATTTTCTGCTTCTGCAGGTGCAAGATCCCACTTAGCTGTTCTCTTCTCTGTCGAGCGATGAACTGGGGAGGGCGTAGTAACAGCAGCTTCGGTCTTTCTCTTCCTTGGAGAGTAGCCACCAAGGCCACTAGTGGTCCAACCATGTCGCCTATGGTGGCCACTTGAACCATTACTTGTCATTCTGCTCCTGCCATTAGAATGTTGTCTTCCAGACCTCCCTTTTACACCATGTGAGGAAAGTTCATGCTCTGACGCATGATGAGATGCACGCTTGTGCACCCTTGGTGAGAGAGAAATAGATCTTCTAGGCTTGTCCTCACACTCCCGACTCTGTGACCGTCTCCTTTTATGGTGTGAGTCCTCATGATGGGATCTCGATGGCTCTTTCTTCTCCTTCTTGACACTACTTTCTGAAGGCCCCTTTCTTGTCTCACGTTTTTTAGTAGTATGTCTTCCTTTATTTTGTTCATCATCTCTAGTTTGATGTTTTCTCTTGTCATCTCTCTCAGATTTCCCCTCACTTCTACCTACATGCATATCCCTATCTGCTATGTCTCTAGAATGCTTATTTGCATCTACCTTTTCTGAACCACCAGCTGTTTGCTCAGTTGCTCTCTTCACACGAATTTGTTTCTCATGTTTGCCTTCATCCTTAATGTCCGTATCTTTTCTCACTTCAGACTTCAATCTTCTTTCAGGCTCATGCTTCTCCCTAGTTTTCGGTTTAGAGATGTTATCGTTTCTCCTATACAAATTCTCTATTCTCTTGTTGGAACTTCTCTTCTCCATCCCCTCCAATAGGTTCTTTTCATGACGAAGAGAAAAATCTTGGCCGTGCCCATTCCCTCCCTCAGATTTGTTACCATTAAATTCATTCAGGATAAGGCTGTCCTTTGCTATCTTCCTCACTTCTATATTGCCTTCATTGACACTTTCAGCATTTTCACTAAGTTTTTTACTATTCCTCTTGAACACAACCTCCTCACAGTTGAAAGGCCTAGTCTGGGCAGAAGTTCTTTCATGGGAATCATGTGGGAGTTCCCCAACTTTTTCATGCTTTTCCTTACGCCGGCTCGATCTGCCCATCTTGCCAAGTATCCTAATTATAATTCTTACTTCTCAAATTTACTAAACGAACACACTAAGCACTCAATCCAATAACCAAGATGCATATCATAACCAATCTTCAATACCAAATTCTGATAAGTATCCCAAATCTCTTTATTTACTGCAAATAAAGTAACACAATAAGAAAAACAAACATGACCTTTACCATAGATTTATGGAGAAAAAAAATCCACAAATGGCAACCTATTTTACTATGTAGACTTCTAAATACCATTTTCATTGCTAGAAACAACTACTAAAAGAACCCTAACAAAATTTTACAAAAGAACACTATTTTCCCAACCATTTAAAACATTTTAGCCTTCAAGGAATCATTTTTGTTTGACAAACTAAAACAATAACAGAAACCCAGGAATTCTATTCTTTAAAGTTCCGTTCTAATAAATAAGTGAAATTATAAAAAGTACCCAGAAGAGGAAAAATACGAGGTTAATTACAAACTTCCACCCAAATTCCATTTTTTAACCCAAAAAAGAAAAGAATCGGCACGAGACCTAACAAAGCAATAGAGAAAACAGAGCAAGTAAAAAGGTTGAACCTTGAAGAAAAGCCAAGATCAGTCGGGGTACAGAGCTATCCGCCTTTGGATGAAACATGAAAACCTAGAAATTGAGCTGAGCTGGTATAGCTATCGTTAAATTAAAGGGTGAAGTAAACTAATAGTCACTAAACGATGAAAAACAATTGTTTTGATCACCATCCTTTTAAAAGTTATAAAATGGTCATTATATTTATCAAACTATTATAAAATGGTCACCGTATTTTATAAAATAGTTCAACAACTCACCAAAGTCAAATATACATGCTATAGAAAGTCTATATAAGGTGGAAAAACCTAAATCGGCCTGAAAACCCAACTAAACCCGATCAATCTCTTATTAACCCGATATTGAAATCAATCGACCTAAAAATAACAAATTCGAATGTTGGAGTATGCCCAAAGACCAATTATAAGATTATTGTAAAAGACATACTTATTTTATCTTGTTTATTAATATAAAGCCATTACTATTATTTCACTCTTATTCTGTGCATTTATAAATAAATTGAATTATAATAAAGTCCTTAGAATAATATGGTTATTCTTGAATGTCCTTAGTCGAGTATTATTACGGGCATGAACAATAATAATATATTAAGACTAATATGTAGTTGATTTATGACAAAGTGTTGTCATTAACATGGAGATATCAAAATCAATACATAAATATGTGTTAGAGAACGACATTCTGGACTGACCCGCTATGAGCATGTTTCTTGGATTATTATGTGACAGTCACAACATTGCTCATAGTGATAACTACATGTATGATCCTCAAACGTGAGATCATCATTATTTCAACATTGTGAGTGACATATTCTGATAACTGACTACACTATAAAGACCGATATTGAACATGTCGCAATCTATGTAGCGGGATATGGTTGATCAAGATAGGATTTGTCCCTCCTACATAATATGAGTAATATCATAGGCCACTTGATTGAGTGAGACCAGAAATGCATGGCTATGCTCGAATAAATTGATATGAGATATCATAGTTATTCGTTTATAATAGTCTACTCAAGATATCAAGAAATATTAGACAGACTATACAAGTGTGACTCTTCCATGACTTGTGTCCTATCTAGATATAAGGACAAAAGGTTGTAATACATTAAAAAGAGTTAATCACGAAGAGGTTATGTCGAACCATGACTTCTTGTAACTTAGGTAGCAATGATGTATTGCTAGATGCCATTCATTGCATGTAATATTAGAATTGTTCTAGATATTACTGCTAACGTTACATGAACCTACAAGGGTCACACCCTATGTTTGAAACGAACAAATATCAATTAGATAACATGTGTACAAATTTGTTGTACAGGAAATTAGTAAAAAACTAAAATTATTATAATTATTGTAACTATAGGATAATTTCGTTTATATATTATAATGCTAGATAATTATTGTAATTATCAAATATTGTTAATATATATATATATATATATATCTTTAAAGAAACTTAATTAAAGTAGAATCATATTCTATATATTTAATTATATTCAGTTAAATATATTGTATATTTAATGAATCCGATTTTAATTAGAATTAGGTTTTTGAATGCTATATAAAAGCACAAGGTCTAGCAGTCAAAAGATGTGCTTATTTGCGAAAAATCTCTCTAACAGTTAGAGAAGTAAAATGTTGTTCGTTTCATTTAGGTGGACTGCATAGAGAAGTAAAATATTGTTCTTTTCATTTAGGCGAATGCTATATAAATGCTTTTTGCAACATTTGATTGAATCTAAACATTTATGTATTGTCTTGATATGGATTTTGGCTACTATGTTGCTTTATGATATTGTAATTGTGTTGGTATAAACAATAATTTATGGGGATTGTAATTATTTTGGATTCATTAGCACAATGTCATCATTAATTAATTTATTCTCGTATCCTATCCATCAGGTTTTTAAAGTCCATTGTTTAGTTAAACTATATTATATATGTCCATTTTCGTTTAGAAAAGCACTCTAAAATCATTAAAATGATTTTTTATATTTATACTTATATCTATTACAATAAGTTGTGCGAGTGTAAAAAAATTTCACGACCGCGACACCTGCAGTGACCGCTATAGCAACCATTATGACTGCAACCGCGATAAACACAACGCGCTGAAAACGTGATTTAAATCCCTGCTCACGTTAAGAGCTATATATACATTCTTTTTCACTTTTCCCTAAATTTCTTATAAACCTAACCCTAAAACCACCGTTTCCTCTCAAATCCTCTCGATTTTCACCAAAATACTTCATTTCTAGTCGTTTTTCGTCGTTTTACTTCAAGAAACCATGGAAATCATTCCCCCTCTTCATCAGATTCGTGCAAACTCTTTCATTTCTCGTCTAAATCCTAATCTTTCAAGGTAACATCTATTTTTCTTTCAATTTTTGTTCGAATATAAGATTTTTAGTTGTATCTAATGTACATGTTTCTAATTTTTTTACAATATATATTTTTTAATTTTTTAAAGATAAGTGAGATCTTGTTAACCCCCTTTATCTTCAACATTAAGCCGAGAAATGAACGAAAAAAGGGTACCTGGAAGATCTTATTAAAAATAAACAAGTCAATAGTACACATTCTAGAAAAAGTAAAACCATCATCAACAAAAGAATAGAATTATAGAAGACTATTACAAAAAGGAAGTGTGTCCATTCTTCCATTTTTCTCTAATCGTCCTCCCTCTCTCTTATTGCTCTCAAGTGATTTTTTCTTTCCCTCTACGACTTTGGTTTTTTTGAGAGGTGCCCTTAGGCAGCTCGTTGGAGATTTTCTCTATCGGCGCCTCCTAGCCTTATCTTCGGAGTAATGGTGGTATGGAGGATGTGATCTTCTACTCGACAACGATTTTCTTCAGGGTCTGGCGAAAGTTTCGTTGGAAAGAGGCGAATATGGCTCCCGTTTGACTCCCCCTCTACGACTACAACCAAGACGCCCTCCTCCGAAACACCTGTTCTCTATGAGTTTTCTTTCCAATGAGGATCCTTGCATGGTTTGGGGAGGAAGCTTTCACGACTTTTTGCTTGGTTATTGCTTCTCCTTTCCTGCATGTGTTAGTGTGGCTCTTGGATGCCTCTCATGGTATGTTGTGCCTAGGAAAAAACCCTCTAATTTGCAAAGATTCTTCTTCAACTTATGTTGCTGATGATCATATCCTCTTTGTCCCAAATAAAGAAGCCTATCTCTGGTGATGGAGCTCTCACAACTGTCTTAGGTTGGTCACAAAGGTTATCTTATGTTCGATGGAATGGTTTTTAAATTTTTTCCGTTTTGGTTTGGGATCGTCTTTGGTTTTGGTGTTGTTGGCAAGTTTTTTTTTGTTTCTCTGTGTTTTGTGGCTTTGCATGTCTTTTGCTGCTATTCTCTAGATGTTATGGAGATTTTGTAAGTCAGCTCATTTAGCAGCGTCGGCTTGTGCCGTTGCGTGGGCACATGTTTATCTTTTCAGATATTGATTATGAATTTTCCTTTGTTAAAAAATTCTAGAAGATTATTACATATGTTGCGAACTAAAAACAGAACTACAACAACAACATTCTTGGGAAACACAGACCATCTCACAATATAGTATTAAATTATAGTTGTGGTCACGGTTGCAGATACAGTTGCAATGTCGCAGTTGCGATCGTGACAGTGTGATTTTTCTCTTAAATATAATTATGATTCTAAATGCGGTTGCGATGTGCAATGTCGCGAGGACCTCTAAAACCGTTACACAATGTTTCTGCCGCGACATAGAAAAGAAAACCAAAGATTATCTAAACCAACCTTCACATGATCTAAAATTGATACTTAATTTTTAATTGTTTATATACATTTTTATACTTATTTTTTCGTATCTATATCCATATATAAATATTGTTTTCATAATATGTCTATATACTATCAATACATACTGTTTTAACTTTTCTATATATTTATACTATTTCCATAGGGATGACAATATAATCTGAGTCCGAAGAAAAAACTCCAATCCAAATTCGATAAAAAAAAGTCCGAATCTGAATCCAAATACGAAAAAGGTCGGAGTCTTGTAGCGAGTAAATTTTTGGAAAAATACATCTCGGTGTCACTTGGAAGAACCGGGTTTTAATTAGTTTTGAAAAGTTAATCGGATTAAAGAAAATAAAGAGGACGAGTTGCCACCGGTCATTTAAAAATGGTAGACCAGACACCGAATGTAAAACTAGAGATTTTTTCTTTAAAAAAATGGGTTCGAGAGTCGGTTACATGCGAGGAAGGATGAGCACCCCCGTCGTGCCCTAAAATCGGCACCAAAACAATTACCGCTTAGTTAATATTAAATTTTGTGAATTCAAGTGACGATTCGTATCAATATTTGGTTTTACGAGTGAGTAAATTTTAAAAGCGTTAATATTCGAGAAGGAACGTCCGAACCACCACCACTACGACTGGTACTGGCCTCGTTCGTTCCCGAATAAAAAGATACCGCATTATATTTTAAGTTTCGGATGCAACTTACAAGAATAGATTCATAAGCGAGATAATTAAATCATACGATTAACGAAAAAAACGGGACATAAAGAGCAAACGACATGACATGTAATGATATAAATGACATAAACAACGTATATAAGAAAAACATGGTAAGCAAGCAAAATCAATACTCCGTATAAAATATACGATTGACAAAAACATGCACGAAAACATATGATACATATGTAGATGCACAACTTTACAAAGTCATGAAACACGAACAAAACCACATGAAAACTATATGTTATATGTGCATACACATTCATTATCATATAATCCTAGATAAAAAAAAAACATGTAACATTTGCAACAATAAGGAATTGATATGCGCACCAATGTATCCAAATGAAAATCATGATGAAATCAAATTAAAATAACATGATCAACAAGCAAATTGAAATCTAAGCATACTCAAATTACAGGACAACACATGTAAATAAACCACTGATTTGGGGATGAAAATTAAATAAAAACCAAAGACATGAGGATTCGATGGGAAATTTCCCCCGAAAGATGTTTCACATGCTTAGGATGAATTTAAAAGATTACGAAAAGATTGAAGGGCTCGAAGCGGGATTTATCCTTCAGGGATTTATTAACACAAGAACAATGACTAAAATGTGAGCTCTCATGAAGCTTAGGGGATTGTGGGATGGTTTTTAAAACAATTGAATGGCCGAAATGAAATTAGCCAAAAATCCCCTCCCATATATACTAACCTAAAAACGCGGAAAACCCTAAAACATAATGAAACGGCGGCCACATCCCCCTTTTTACTCTGAAACCCTGATAGAAGGAAATTTTTTATCTGCCTCCCCCTTTCTCTCGAAGCAAAACCTCACCCTTGTCCCTTATCTGTTTTTCAGAGTAAAAGAAAAGAACTCGAAACGGAAAACCCTCCCTTTTCTTGAGTGATTCGAGTCCAAAACCATGGTTCTCCTTATGCGTTTACGTTGTAACCAAAAGACGGGGTGGAATGGAGCCTTCCCTAATGGCTCACCATTCGCGATTCTGGAACGGAAGCCGCTTGGATTATCGTCGCCAGAAGTTTGGAAGGCCAGGAACGGAGAACGCGAAAGGGGAAACGACGGTAAAAAGAAACCTTTTTTCCTTATTAATTTTTTTAGCATGCAAACTGGAAACTAAGAAATGCAAAATATACCTCTGAAATATGCTCTAATCTTTGTATTTCCTTTTCTGGATTTTTGAATCCGTTACAACGATCTCGTTCTCTCTCTCTCTTTTACAACTTCCTTTCGGTTTCCTATATAACCGAGTTTACAAGGAAAAGATAAAAAATGGTACACTAATGCATGTACATTTGGTTGGTATTTGTCTCCATTGACTTTGCATCCATCTTTATTATTTTTTGTTTCTATTGTGACTTTGGGACACTAACTTGTTTTCTTTTTGTGTCATTTGTTGGTCTTGGCCGAAACGAGGAGAGGCACGACGTCGTGGTGGCAGATGATGTGGGCGCATGGTGTACGAATGCGGCAGAGGGGTCAGACGTTTCGACCTCGCACGCGCGCGTGAGGATTTCGAGGAGTCACACGTGGGAAGGTGGAACTCTAGAGGATTCGTCATCTCGATCTAAGACTGTTAGATCGACTCGATCTAACGGCCGACGTTGTGCGACGCTTGGGAGTACCAAAGTGGCTCTCTCTAGGGTTTTCCTCGGGCTTCATCTGGACTATACGATCGTCTTTGAACCAACGCACCAAATCGAGCGGCTACAAACGGAGAGAAGGGGTGATCAGATTTTCTTTAGGGTTTTGTTAGGTTTGGGCCTAGAACGGGCCTCATAACTATAATATTATTTTTATTATTTTTCGGGCTTCAAGTGGGCTGAGCAATGTAATTTGGACTTTATTTTTTTTAATCAATGTTATGTTTTGGGCTTTTGTTTTTAATCAAGGTTTAGTTTTACTTATGCTTTATTTTCATCATCATCATCATCATCATCATCATCATCATCATCATCATCATCATCATAATAATAATAATATAACAATAACAAATATTCAATGATAATGTAAATAAATGATATAAATAATAATAATAACAATAAACGATAAATACAATAAAATCAAACAATAATAACAACAAAAAATAATAATAACAATATACTAATAAAAATAATAACACTAACACACAATAATATTACTAAGCTATTAAACACTGATGCTAATAGTGTAAAATAATAATAATAAAAAACAATAAAAGGATCATAATAATTATAAAGATAACATAATATGTTAGTACTGTTTCGGGGTTTTTCAAATAAATAATGTGACAAATAATAATGATAGTAATAGGTAATAATGGTAGTGATATTTATTTATATATACATATAGGTGCATATTTCTTCTTCTTTTTTTCTCTTTTCCCCATTTTTTGTTTTTCTTTTCTTTTTTTTTAAAAATACCTAACCGCCCAATAAGCCCAAGATAAATACTAACTAGAGGGGTTCGAGGTCCGGACAAAATTAGTGATTACAGCTGCCCCCTTTGCTTATACTTGTGGAACAAGAATAAAGAAAAGGCCATAAACACTAATTTTGTCCTACTTCCCTGTTGGACGATTCATTTTCCTGAAGTAGCCACGCGATTCCAAGTAGCTCCTATTCCCAGTCTTTCGATCATGAATTCTCCCCCAGATGCCCCGAACAAGTAGACAAAGAGTTTTGTTTGTTTTTGTTTGTTTGTTTGGTTTTTTGTTTACTTTTGATTGCCCGAATAGATGGGCAAATTTCCATTCCCCAAGTGCCTGAACGGATAGGCGGGTTCTATTCTCCAAGTGCCCGAATAGATGAGCAGATTTCCACCCTCTAAGTGTCTGAACGGATAGGTGGGTTCTATTCTCCAAGTGCCCGAATAGATGAGCATATTTTCATTCTCCAAGTTCCTGAACGGATAGGCGGGGTCTATTCTCCATGTGCTCGAATAGATGAGTAGATTTCATATATCTTTTCCTCGAGGTTTGAGTATCTGCCTCCTTTGCTCTAAAATCTTTTGGCTTTGAGTTTCTGCCTCCTTCGCCATGAGCTTTGAGTATCTACCTCCTTTTCTCTAAAATCTTTTGGCTTTGAGTTTCCGCCTCCTTTACCATGAGCTTTGAATATCTACCTCCTTTGCTCTACAATCCTTTGGCTTTGAGTTTCTTCCTCCTTTGCCTTGAAATCATGACGTGGCGAGTCTGAAATCCTTCGCCTGAAATCCTTGAGCTTTGAGTATCTGCCTCCTTTGCTCCGAAATTTTTTCTAGGTTTTCGCTTTGTCGTTTACTCCTCATCCCAGGAAGTACCTGATTTGTCTTTCAAAAATCTGTAAAAAGAGATAAAATGCCATGATGGTATGAGTTAACATGATCCTAACCTGGGGATGCCTATCTAAATATGAAACATGAATGAAGTCTTTTTTTAGAGACGCGGGGGAAAACCCTTGCTTTCTGGTCGATCACCCTTAACTTCTACGGGTTTTCTATCTTTGTTAAGTCTTCATTTCTATCTTGTCTTTACTTATATCGAGTCAACTAAAATTTGTCACCTCATGACGTTCTCTTTCATTGCCCCATTCAACATAGGTTTAAGCACCATCTTTTTCTCATCGGCTCTTCATGACGAACCCCCTAAACCTTCTAAACCCCTCTTATTTCTTCAATTTTCTTCGCTGGATCTTCCTCCTTCGTTTCTCCTTGAAAGGAGATGTTGAATTATATTGGTTAAAATCCCATTACCCTCATCTAACTCGGGCTTATCTGTTACTAGCAATGTCTCTTCTTTGGTTGGATCTTTTTCTCTATCAAAGCTCCATAATTTAAAATTGCTCATCTCAAAGCGTACTTTCGGGCATTTACTTTGTATCCCTTTTCTTAAAATTGGGGGACTCATGCCTAAAGGCTGCCAGTCGACCTCTTCAACATGAAGGTGCATAACAAAATCTTTGGTAATCTTCATATACTTTCTCTCTCTCTTTCTCTTTAGGCACCCCTTCGGGTTCTCGCCCTGAAATCAACTTCTATCCTTGACTCTTCACGTTGAATTTTCTTTTCACATCTTTAGGGTGTCCACATGTCTCTAAGTCTTTTGAACTTCTCATTTTCCATAAAGCCATGTCTCTATTTGCCTTCATTCTTTCCCTTCTTCTTGAAGGGATGACTTACACTGATTAGAATTCCATTGCCCCCACTTACTTTAGGCTTATGTACCTTCTGACTGACCTCCGGTTAATGTTGGCTGCTTTAAATGGTGTCTTCTATCTAAAGATGCCACAACTTTTTGGCCCTCGTTCCTCTAAATTTTGGGTCAAAAGCGTCTCCTCTGAATTTCGCTCCGTTTCCCTGGAGCGCCTTCTAGGTTTTCGCCTTGGCTCTTCTTCTGTATCTTCTTTCTTTTCTTAGGCGTACTTCCGACTTCATCGCCCTTTTGTCGAGTTGATTTTAGATCATACTTACTGTCTCATCTTGGTGCGCGGAGCACACGGTCCTTCTCGGGACATTCCTTTCGGCAAGATGCTAGTCCCTGAGGTTAACTTTCATTCCTCGATTCTCTACGTCAAATTTTCTTCCCTCATGTTCTATTGACCTTAACAACACTTCTTAGCGAAGGTCTACTTCACATCACGATATTTCACCGAAGGCGGTCTTGATATTTCAACTAGTGACATTAGTAGCAATGTTTGACCCTTCGAGGGCTCCCCTCCGGGTACTATTGGCTTTAGCTCGAGTCATAGTTAGTCCGCTTGTCCATTCCCATGTAGGAGACTTACAAGAATGATAGGGTAAAAATAATTTTATTATGTATAAATATACATTTTAAAGAATCACGATAAGTGATATTTAAGAAAATCAAGTTTGGCATCTTTGAAAAAGGTCGACCCGAGTGACGTTTTTTCGAATGTTGCGGGGATACACATATGAAATCACTTTTGGGCTATTAGGCTTCCGGGAGGAACAACTCCCCAAACCTAATTTCTAACCAATTTTAAGGTGGCTCTCTTGAACTCACTAACTCACCATGCCCCATCCTTCCCTCTTTTCTAATCTCAATCAGGCATTAGAAGTGTGACAATCCTTGAAGAAAGGTTAACCCTGATAGGCGGGATGTGATCTGAAGACAAATTTATCCATCCGTGTATGGTCCAAATGGTCTTTTGAGGCTTGTAATGTAGGCTAAGGCTCACGGCTACGGAAGAGAGGGTAAATAGGCCCAAACAATTGTTTAAGGGTGGTGAAACCAAGGATCAATTCTTCCAACCGAAAGTCTCAATTATGCTTAGATGAAACATTATTCCTTCTCTTATTTCTTTGGATCGCTCTAGACTGCCCTTTTTTGGGTTTTCACCTGTGGATTGTGTGATTGCAGAAAATTAGGGATGTAAATTCCCTAATATCAAGTTGCTATTAGTTAGCAATTATCTTCCTAATATCTTGTTAATAGCTGTAAATAAGGAATTAGATTCTTGTAATTTATTTGTAATTCCTTTTTCCTAGTTTAGGCTCTCTCTTGTAATCTATAAATATGGTCTTTCTTTATGAAATAAATAACAGAAATTAGAGTACTCAAACAGAGACTCTTTTCAGTACCTTTCTACATCACCCTAGAGTTCATTTCCTTTCATCAAGTGTAGTTTCAGACCAAATTGCGCATTCGCATTGTATTGACGCATATCTCCATTCGAAGGCGATCAATCTTTCACGACCTTTCTAGATAGCGATTCATTTGGCTAGGGAATTCTTTTATCCATTTTCTTTATTTGCCTCTCACTCTCTTTCCTTTTACAAAACTACACTTCTCACTTTTGACTTTTTCCACTTTTATGTTGGTAACTTTCGACTTGATTTGGGTAGCTCTTTGAGCACCAACTTTTTTCGTTGTTTCCTTTTGATGTCACTCTCGGTAAAACTAGATCAAGTATTCAATGTATCCACCCTTCTTTATTGCACTCAAATTCACAAGGCATCATTTTCATCGTATAATCTGTATCCAATGTCAATTACTTGTCCATAAACTTCTACCTCATTTGCCCCCGGTGTAGGGGTGATCCTTGGTTTGGGTTCGATCAGAAGAAATAAAGTTTAACAGGCTCAAACGGGGTCAACAATAGGTATTTTTTTAATTTTCTTTCTATGTGAAGGGAATTTAAGGAAAGCCAAGTGTCCTCCCATATACGAATATCAAAATCGGTCTTCAAGTGGTAGAAATTTTAGGGTTATCACTTCATTCAAGGACCTTAGACAACAATTCCCGAGAGGAAAGTTTACTCAATGAGAGTGGCCCATTATTCCTGAACATTCGTTGTCACCCCTCCCTCGGCCTAAGTAGAACAAATAGTTCTTCCATTGGTATCATTCCTACAACATTCAGTTTTTTTAAAAGTGTTAAGGTTATTTTTGTAATATATATATATATATATATATATATATATATATACACGTGTATGTTTCTAATAAAAAAACAATAGGGTTGTAACCATGTAGAACAAAGGAAATATCTAAAAGGGACCAAAGAATATAAACTGCTTGCAAAAGTTTCCTTCATTGAAAATAGAACAAACGGACACCTTAAAAGCCCTTACAAGAGACGCTATCTATCATGGGCCAACAACACAAAGTTAAACATGCACATCAAAGAGGAAAAGATCTAACAACAAAAGGTAGGACGCAACAGAAATTCCCTACCACCATGACATTGAACTTTCATCCCGGTTTCTCAAACACGACTTTCCTTCTTAAATTTATGTCTTCCATTCTCAAAGGAGAGCACTCTATTCTTAACAAGTTCATAGATCCTACCCTTCAAAAACACGCACTCTTCCGTTGTGTGGCTGAAATCTCCGTAATGTTATTCACATGGAACCCTGGCACCAAACACATTGGCAAATAGGTGTACCGTTTCGGGGGTGGTGGCCTCAAAAGTTTGTTCTGAATCAACAGAGGTAACATCTCTGAATTGGTCATCGGGGAACACGCCTTCGTCTTCTTGTCAACCCCTCATACATCGTGCTTTTTAGCTTTCCTTTTTCCCCCTTCCTTAGATAGGCTCACTTTATTCAATATTATCGGGGTCTATCGCTTTTGTGGGCTCTTTTGGAACTTCTTTCGACCCCATAAGCAAGTTCAAATCTTCCATAGCACGATCGTGACAGCCCCTGACGTTCGTAGATTTCGCTGATGTCTAAGACTTTGCCTTATCCACCTCTTTCACCACAACAATCTGATATCCTCCTAGCTTCACCATACTAGCCACAGTTGGAAACTTGACTATCAGACCCGAACTTTTTGTCTCAAATTCCAACACCCTAAGGTTTAGGAGAACCTGGATTTTGCGCTTAAAACTCGTGCATTTCTCGATCGAATGCCCCTGAATTTTGGCGTGGTAATCACAATGCTCTTCCTCACGGAACCAACTGGGATATGGAGGTGACGGGGCATTAACAAAGCAAGGTGCCACCTCGAGGACTCCTGACTATAGTTTGGGGTTGCGAAGTCGTAACGCTCTTCGGGGTTTCCTGGTAGTCTTGTTGCTCTTGAAATGATTCTTCCTTCGTTGGAGAAGACAAGCTTCTCCTAAGAGAATCTTCGATCTTATCTAATGCCAACTCAACGGGGCATTTTGAAACAGTGCAGTTCACCTCATACTGGCCGATGAAGGTCTGGTCTTCTTCAGACAAATCGTCTCTCATCACAACGTCATGGCCCACATTCTCACTTTTCTCAGCCCGGGGGTTTCCCCTCATGCCGCTTCCTCCGGTCACCACATCTATCATAACCCTCAATTCATTGATTTGCCCCATCGTTTCATCTTGAAACGTCTTCACATTAGTGATCATCTCCTTCTGATTTCTAACCAACTGTTCGTGAAGTTGTTCAAGCCTGTCCACCCTTGCTACTAGGTCATTCATACTTCTAAAGCTATACTGGCTGGAAACCGTTCCTTTGTCCATTCTCTTTATCTCTCTCTCTTTCTCTAACATGAACGTTTTCCCCAAATTAGCGATGATGCGATGAAAGGCCTTAAGCAAGTTTTAATGATGGATATATTATGGACTCGAATCAATTTCTAGTGGGACGGTGTGACAGATGCATGATCATGTGATGGATGCATGGCTGACAATTTTAACGCTGCTTTGAAATGATAGATTGGACAAATGCTACAAATGTACGCAAGTCAAAGGTGTTGGTCATATAGGTGATTCCCCTCATGTAAACCTTCATTTGGACATAAAGGAGGTTCCTCATCATAGGATGGTCATAGAAAAAGTCCTACGAATGCTCTTCGGATCTTCAAACGGTGTTCAAGGAAATGAAGGTTTTGGCCAAGGTAGCCGAGGCCAGATTTGCTTTCTTCTCTAGCAATTCAAGGACACCTAACACTGTCGGTACCAAGTCTCAGAGGTATTCTAAAAACTAACTATCTCCTCGAAGCTGAATCAATATCTTGACCTAATCCATGCTCTTTCCGGCCGCCACGCTCTTTCCGGCCACCTCATTGCACTCGGTCGGGTAGTTTCGTGACTTTGGATGTTCTGAGTAGTTCCGATCTTGCTTGACTTCCTCGCGATAAAGTAGGGTTGTGCTCAATTCAATGGTTGGCATTAGATCTTCTATAAGTATGACTTGACACTGCGCGTTCGCTCGGTAAGTTGCCCCCTCAACCTTTCTGATTCAACTCTGACCGATGTCAGACTTGCTAATTGACATTATCCTTTCTGGTAACCTCCCGTCGATAATGATAGCCCTTGAATTGGGTAAAACCACCTTGACTCAACACCTTTGTGTCATGAAATGCATGCGAGAATAAATGCAAGAAGATCATAAGAAAAATCGTTACTGTCGGATAAACACAGTTAACATGATAAGAGAAAAAAGGCAAGCATGGAAGCAAGAAACCCTATTTATCCCGTCTAATAAACCTAGGTTGTCCGTATGGCTCTAAAAGGGGTGGGCTTTCTAGTTCTCTAAATGCAATTTTGGTTCTAGGAGGTACTCGAATTGTCCTTGCTGTCCCCCACTAAGGATAGCAAGGCCCCCGATCATCACCCGTTATAGGCTCCTCTCAACCCAGTTCAATTCGAGGGGACCCTTTAGCTATATCCATATGGAGAAACAATATTCCCACGAAGATATAGGGTATTCGAGCCCTGAAGGTACTTGCTAGGCCCATACAGAGGAATGGTATCCCCACGAAAGCACTAGCGTTTTCCCCCCACTTAGACAAACGAGTTTATATGCCAATTTAAATGTGTTTAAAATAAACTCAAACTTATAAACAAATATCGATCGACCCGATCACTTTAATTCGCAACTTTTAATATTAATTAAGCGATAAGGTTTTTTTTGGCTTGACTCTCTTTTTGTTTTTGAAAACAAAAATTTTTTCCCAGCGGAGTCGCCATCTGTAGTGACTAAATTTTTGGAAAAATACCTCTCGGTGTCACTTGGAAGAATCGGGTTTTAATTGGTTTTGAAAAGTTAATCGGATTAAAGAAAATAAAGAGAAGGAGTCGCCACCGGTCATTTAAAAATGGTAGACCGGACACCGAATGTAAAACCTTATATTTTTTCTTTAAAAAATGGGTTCGGGAGTCGGTTACTCGCGGGGAAGGATGAACACCCCCGTCGTGCCCTAAAATCGGCACCAAAACCATTATCGCTTAGTTAATATTAAATTTTGTGAATTCAAGTGAAGATTCGTATCGAAATTTGGTTTAACGAGTGAGTAAATTTTAAAAGCCTTAATATTCGAGAATGAACGTCCGAACCACCACCACTACGACTGGTACTGGCCTCGTTCTTTCCCGAATAAAAAGACACCGCATTATATTTTAAGTTTTGGATGCAACTTACAAGAATAGATTCATAAGCGAGATAATTAAATCATACGATTAACGAAAAAAACAGGACATAAAGAGCAAACGACATGGCATGTAATAATATAAACGACATAAATGATGTATATAAGAAAAACTTGGCAAGCAAGAAAAATCAATACTCCGCATAAAATATACGATTAACAAAAACATGCACGAAAACATATAATACATATGTAGTTGCACAACTTTACAAAGTCATGAAACACGAACAAAACCACATGAAAACTATATGTTATATGTGCATACACATTCATTATCATATAATCCTAGATAAAAAACATGTAACATTTGCAACAATAAGGAATTGATATGCGCACCAATGTATCCACAAGAAAATCATGATGAAATCAAATTAAAATAACATGATCAACAAGCAAATTGAAATATAAGCATACACAAATTACAGGACCGCACATGAAAATAATCCATTGATTTGGGGATGAAAATTAAATAAAAACCAAAGACATGAGGATTCGATGGGAAATTTCCCCCGAAAGACGTTTCACATGCTTAAGATGAATTTAAAAGATTACGAAAAGATTGAAGGATTTATCCTTTAAGGATTTATTAATACCTGAACAGTGACTAAAATGTGAGCTTTCATGAAGCTTAGGGGATTGTGGGATGGTTTTTAAAACAATTGAATGGCCGAAATGAAATTAGCCCAATATCCCTCCCCATATATACTAACCTAAAGACGCAGAAAACCCTAAAACCTAATGAAACGACAACCACATCCCCTTTTTACTCCGAAACCTTGATAGAAGGAAAAAACTTTTTGCCTCCCCCTTTCTTTCGAAGCAGAACCCCACCCTTCTCCCTTATCTGTTTTTCAGAGTAAAAGAAAAGAACTCGAATCGGAAAACTCTCCCTTTTCTTGAGTGATTCGAGTCCAAAACCATGGTTCTCCTTATGCGTTTACGTTGTAACCAAAAGACGGGGTGGAATGGAGCCTTCCCTAATGGCTCACCATTCGCGATTCTGGAACGGAAGCCGCTTGGATTATCGTCGCCAGAAGTTTGGAAGGCCAGGAACGGAGAACGCGAAAGGGGAAACGACGGTAAAAAGAAACCTTTTTTCCTTATTAATTTTTTTAGCATGCAAACTGGAAACTAAGAAATGCAAAATATACCTCTGAAATATGCTCTAATCTTTGTATTTCCTTTTCTGGATTTTTGAATCCGTTACAACGATCTCGTTCTCTCTCTCTCTTTTACAACTTCCTTTCGGTTTCCTATATAACCGAGTTTACAAGGAAAAAATAAAAAATGGTACACTGATGCATGTGCATTTGGTTGGTATTTGTCTTTATAGACTTTGCATCCGTCTTTATTATTTTTTGTTTCTATTGTGACTTTGGGACACTGACTTGTTTTCTTTTTGTGTCATTTGTTGGTCTTGGCCGAAACAGGGAGAGGTACGACATCGTGGTGGCAGACGACGCGGGCGCGTGGCGTACGAATGTGGCAGAGGGGCAGACGTTTTGAATTCGCCCGCGCGCGTGAGGAGTTCGGGAGTCACGCGTGGGAAGCTGAAACTCTGGAGGCTTCGTCATCTCGATCTGGGACCGTTAGATCGACTCGATCTAACGGCCGACGTTGTGCGGCGCTTGGGAGTACCAAAGTGGCTCTCTCTAGGGTTTTCCTCGGGCTTCATCTGGATCGTACGATCGTCTTTGATCCAACGCACCAGATCGAGCGGCTGTAAAAGAAAAGAAGGGGTGATCAGATTTTCTTTAGGGTTTTATTAGGTTTGGGCCTAGAACGGCCCTCGTAACTATAATATTATTTTTATTATTTTTCGGGCTTTTGTTTTTAATCAAGGTTTAGTTTTACTTATGTTTTATTTTAATAATAATAATAATAATAATAATAATAGAACAATAACAAATATTCAATGATAATGTAAATAAATGATATAAATAATAATAATAACAATAAATGATAAATACAATAAAATCAAACAATAATAGCAACAAAAAATAATAATAACAATATACTAATAAAAATAATAACACTAACACACAATAATATTACTAAGCTATTAAACACTGATTCTAATGGTGTAAAATAATAATAATAGTAAACAATAAAAAATAATAATAATTATAAAGATAACATAATATGTTAGTACTGTTTAGGGGTTTTTCAAATAGATAATGTGACAAATAATAATGATAGTAATAGGTAATAATGGTAGTGATATTTATTTATATATACATATATGCGGATATTTCTTCTTCTTCTTTTTTTCTTTTTTTTCTCATTTTTCTCATTTTTTGTTTTTTTTCTATTAAAAAAATACTCAACAGCCTAATAAGCCCAAGATAAATACAAACTAGAGGGGTTCGAGGTCCGGACAAAATTAGTGATTACAGTTGCCCCCTTTGCTTATACTTGTGGAACAAGAATAAAGAAAAGGCAATAAGCACTAATTTTGTCCTACTTCCCTCTTGGAGAATTCATTTTCATGAGTAGCCACGCGATTCCATGTAGCTCCTCTTCCCAAAATCTTTCGATCATGAATTCTCCCCAGATGCCCCGAACAGGTAGACAGAGAGTTTTTTTTGTTTGTTTTACTTTTGATTGCCCGAATAGATGGGCATATTTTCATTCTCCAAGTGCTCGAACAAATAAACGGGTTCTATTCTCCAAGTGCCCGAATAGATGAGCAGATTTCCATTCTCTAAGTGTCTGAACGGATAAGCGGGTTCTATTCTCCAAGTGCCCGAATAGATGAGCATATTTCCATTCTCCAAGGGCCTGAACGGATAGGCGGGGTCTATTCTCCATGTGCTCGAATAGATGAGCATATTTCATATATCTTTGCCTCGAGCTTTGAGCATTTGCCTCATTTGCTCTAAAATCTTTTGGCTTTGAGTTTCTGCCTCCTTCTCCATGAGCTTTGAGTATCTGCCTCATTTTCTCTAAAATCTTTTGGCTTTGAGTTTCTGCCTCCTTTGCCATGAGCTTTGAGTATCTACCTCCTTTGCTCTGAAATCCTTTGGCTTTGAGTTTCTACCTCCTTTGCTTTAAAATCCTTTGGCTTTGAGTTTCTGCCTCCTTTGCCTTGAAATCATGACGTGGTGAGTCTGAAATCCTTCGCCTGAAATCCTTGAGCTTTGAGTATCTGCCTCCTTTGCTCCGAAATCTTTTCTAGGTTTTCGCTTTGTCGTTTACTCCTCATCCCAGGAAGTACTTGATTTGTCTTTCAAAAATCTGTAAAAAGAGATAAAATGCCATGATGGTATGAGTTAACATTATCTAAACCTGGGGATGCCTATCTAAATATGATGCATGAATGAAGTCTTTTTTAGCGACGCGGGGGGAAAACTCTTGCTTTTTGGTCGATCACCCTTAACTTCTACGGGTTTTCTATCTTTGTTAAGTCTTCATTTCTATCTTGTCTTTGCTTATATCGAGTCGACTAAAATTTGTCACCTCATGACATTCTCTTTCATTGCCCCATTGAACATGGGTTTAGGCAGCATATTTTTCTCATCGGCCCTTCATGACGAACCACTTAAACCTTCTGAACCCCTCTTATTTCTCCAATTTTCTTCGCTGGATCTTCCTCCTTCATTTCTCCTTGAAAGAAGATGCTGAATTATACTGGTAACTAATCCCATTACCCCCATCTGACTCGTGCTTTTCTGTTACTAGCAATGTCTCTTCTTTGGTTGGCTCTTTTTCTCTCTCAAAGCGCCATAATTTAAAATTGCTCATCTCAAAGCATACTTTCGGGCCTTTACTTTGTATCCATTTTCATAAAATTGGGGGACTCACGCCTAAAGGTTGCCAGTCGACCTCTTCAAAATGAAGGTGCATAACAAAATCTTTGGTAATATGCAAATACTTTCTCTCTCTCTTTCTCTTTAGGCACCCCTTCGGGTTCTCACCCTGAAATCAACTTCCATCCTTGACTGTTCACGTCGAATTTTCTTTTCACATCTTTAGGGTGTCCACATGTCTCTAAGTCTTCTGAACTTCTCATTTTCCATAAAGCCATGTCTATATTTGCTTTCATTCTTTCTCTTCTTCTTGAAGGGAGGACTTACACTGGTTAGAATTCCATTGCCCCCACCTATTTTAGGCTTATGTACCTTCTGACTGACCTCCGGTTAATATTGACTGCTTTAAATGGCGTCTTCTATCTAAAGATTCCACAACTTTTAGGCCCTCGTTCCTCTATATTTGGGGTCAAAAGCGTCTCCTTTGAATTTTGCTTCGTTGCCCTGAAGTGCCTTTTGGATTTTCGCCTTGGCTCTTCTTCTCTATCTTCTTTCTTTTCTTAGGCGTACTTTCGTCTTTATCATCCGTTTGTCGAGTTGGTTTTAGATCATACTTACTGTCTCATCTTGGTGCGCGGCGCACACGGTCCTTCTCGAGACATTCCTTCCGGCAAGATGCTAGTCCCTGAGGTTAACTTTCGTTCCTCGATTCTCTAAATCAAATTTTCTTCCTTCATGTTCTATTGACCTTAACAATACGTCTTGATATTTCACATCATGATATTTCACCGAAGGTCGACTTCACATCATGATATTTCACCGAAGGCGGTCTTGATATTTCAACTAGTGACATTAGTAGCAATGTTTGACCCTCCGAGGGTGCCCCTCCGGGTACTATTGGCTTTACCTCGAGTCATAATTAGTCCGCTTGTCCATTCCCATGTAGGAGACTTACAAGAATGATAGGGTAAAAATAATTTTATTATGTATAAATATACATTTTAAAGAATCACGATAAGTGATATTTAAGAAAATCAAGTTTAAATTCTTTGAAAAAGGTCGAACCGAGTGATGTTTTTTTGAATGTTGCGGAGATACACATATGAAATCACTTTTGGGCTATTAGGCTTCCGGAAGGAACAACTCCGCAAACCTAATTTCTAACCAATTTTAAGGTGGCTCTCTTTAACTCACTAACTCACCATGCCCCATCATTCCCTCTTTTCTAATCTCAATCAAGCATTAGAAGTGTGGCAATCCTTGAAGAAAGTTTAACCCTGATAGGCGGGATGTGATCTTAAGAGAAATTCATCCATCCGTGTATGGTCCAAATGGTCTTTTGAGGCTTGTAATGTAGGCTAAGGCTCACGGCTACAAAAGAAAAGGTAAATAGGCCCAAACATGTGTTTAAGGGTGGTGAAACCAAGGATCAATTCTTCCAACCGAAAGTCTCAATTATGCTTAGATGAAATATTATTCCTTCTATTATTTCTTTGGATCGTCTAGACTGCCCTTTTTTGGGTTTTCACCCTAGAGTTCATTTCCTTTCATCAAGTGTAGTTTCAGATCAAATTGCGCATTTGAATTGTATTGACGCATATCTCCATTCGAAAGCGATCAATCTTTCACGACCTTTCTAGATAGCGATTCATTTGGCTAGGGAATTCTCTTATCCATTTTCTTTATTTGCCTCTCACTCTCTTTCCTTTTACAAAATTGCACTTTTCACTTTAGTGCTTTCAGTTTTGACTTTCTCCACTTTTATGTTGGTAACTTTCTACATGATTTGGGTAGCTCTTTGAGCACCAACTTTTTTCGTTGTTTCCTTTTGATGTCACTCTCGGTAAAATTAGATCAAGTATTCAATGTATCCACCCTTCCTTATTGCACTCTAATTCACAAGGCATCATCTTCATCGCATAATCCGGATCCAATGTCAATTACTTGTACATAAGCTTCTACCTCATTTGCCCCCGGTGTAGGGGTGATCCTTGGTTTGGGATCGATCAGAAGAAATAAAGTTTAAAAGGATCAAACGGGGACAACAATGGGTATTTTTTATTTTCTTTCTATGTGAAGGGAATTGAAGGAATGCCAAATGTCCTCTCATATACGGATATCAAAATCGGTCTTCAGGTGGTAGAAATTTTAAGGTTATCACTTCATTCAAGGACCTTAGACAACAATGCCTGAGAGGAAAGTTCACTCAATGGGTGTGGCTCATTATTCCTGAACACTCGTTGTCATCCCTCCCTCGGCCTAAGTAGAACATATAGTGCTTCCATTGGTATCATTCCCACAACATTCAATTTTTTTTAAAAGTATTAAGGTTATTTTTGTAAATATATATATATATATATATATATATACATACGTGCATGTTTCTAATAAAAAAACAATAAGGTTGTAACCATGTAGAACAAATGAAATATCTAAAAGGGACCAAAGAATATAAACTGCTTGCAAAAGTCTCCTTCATTGAAAATAGAACAAACGGACACCGTAAAGTTAAACATGCACATCAAAGAGGAAAAGATCTAACAACAAAAGGTAGGACGTAACAGAAATTCCCTACCACCACGACATTGAACTTTCATCCCGGTTTCTCAAACTCGACCTTCCTTCTTAAACTTAGGTCTTCCATTCTTGAAGGAGAGCACTCTATTCTTAACAAGTTCAGAGATCCCGCCCTTCAAAAACCCGCACTCTTCCTTTGTGTGGCTGAAATCTCCGTAATGATATTCACGTGGAACCCTGGCACCAAACACATTGGTAAATAGGTGTACTGTTTCGGGGGTGGTGGCCTCCGGAGTTTGTTCTGGATCAGTAGAGGTAACAACTCTGAATTGGTCATCGGGGAACACACCTTCGTCTTCTTGTCAATCCCTCCTACATCGTGCTTTTTAGCTTTCCTTTTTCCTCTTTCCTTAAATAGGGCTCACTTTCTTCAATATTATTGGAGTCTATCGCTTTCGTGGGCTCTTTTGGAACTTCTTCCGACCCCGTAAGCAGGTTCAAATCTTCCGTAGCACGATCGTGACAGCCACTGACGTTTGTAGATTTTGCCGATGTCTACGACTTTGCCTTATCCACCTCTTTCACCACAACAACCTGATCTTCTCCTAGCTTCACCGTACTAGCCACAGTTGGAAACTTGACTATCAGACCCGGACTTTTTGTCTCAAATTCTAATACCCCAAGGTTTAGGAGAACCTGGATTTTGCACTTAAAACTTGTGCATTTCTCGATCGAATGCCCCCGAATTCTGGCGTGGTAATCACAATGCTCTTCCTCACGGAACCAACTGGGATACGGAGGTGACAGGGCTTTAACAAATCAAGGTGCCACCACTCGAGCATGCAGCAGCTTGGAGTACAGCTCTTGGTAAGTGAAAGGGCTGGGGGTGAATTGGTCATTCTCTTTCTCAATCCCTTTCATCTTCTTTGAACCTCGAGGACTTCCGGCCATAGTTCGGGGTTGCGAAGTTGTAATGCTCTTCAGGGTTTCCTGGCAGTCTTGTTGCTTTTGAAATGATTCTTCCTTCGTTGGAGAAGACAAGCTTCTCCTAAGAGATTATTCGATCTTATCTAATGCCAACTCAACGGGGCATTCTGAAACAGTGCGGTTCACCTCATACTGGCCGATGATAGCCTGATCTTCTTCAAACAAAGCTTCTTCCATCACAACGTCAAGGCCCAAATTCTCATTTTTCTCGGCCGAGGGGTTTCCCCTCATGCCGCTTCCTTCGGTCACCACATCTATCATAGCCCTCAATTCATTGATTTGCCCCATCGTTTCATCTTGGAACTTCTTCATATACGCGATCGTCTCCTTCCAATTTCTAACCAACTGTTCGTGAAGTTGTTCAAGCCTGTCCACCCTTGCTACTAGGTCATTCATACTTCTAAAGCTATACTGGCTGGAAACCGTTCCTTTGTCCATTCTCTTTCTCTTTCTCTCTCTCTAGTGGGACGGTGTGACGGATGCATGATCATGTGATGGATCTGTGGCTGACAATTTTAACGTGTCTTTGAAATGATAGATGAAGCAAATGCTACGAATGTATGCAAGTCAAAGGTGCTGGTCATATAGGTGATTCCCCTTATGTAAATCTTCATTTGGACATAAAGGAGGTTCCTCGTCGTAGGATGGTCATAGAAAAAGTCCTACAGATGCTCTTCGGATCTTCGAACGGTGTTCAAGGAAATGAAGGTTTCGGCCAAGGTAGCCGAGGCCAGATTTGCTTTCTTCTCTAGAAATTCAAGGACACCTAACACTGCTGGTACCAAGTCTCGAAGGTATTCTAAAAACTAACTATATCCTTGAAGCTCAATCTCTTGACCTAATCCATGCCATTTCCGGCCGCTACGCTCTTTTCGGCCGCCTCTTTGCACTTGGTCGGGTAGTTTCGTGACTTTGGATGTTCGGAGTAGTTGCGATCTTGCTTGACTTCCTCGAGATAGAGAAGGGTTGTGCTCTCTTCAATGGTTGGCATTAGATCTTCTATAAGTATGACCTGACACTGTGCGTTCGCTCAATAGCTGCCCCCTCAACCTTTCTGATTCAACTATGACCGATGTCAGACTTGCTAATTGACATTATCCTTTCTGAAAACCTCCTGTCCATAATGATAGCCCTTGAATTGGGTAAAACCACCTTGACTCAACACCTTTGTGTCATGAAATGCATGCGAGAATAAATGCAAGAAGATCATAAGAAAAATCGTTAGTGTCGGATAAACACAGTTAACATGATAAGAGAAAAAAGGCAAGCATGAAATCAAGCAACCCTATTTATCCTATCTAATAAACCTAGGCTGTCTGCATGGCTCTAAAAGGGGTGGGCTTTCTAGTTCTCTAAATGCAATTTTGGTTCTAGGAGGTACTTGAATTGTCCTTGCTGCCCCCCACTAAGGGTAGCAAGGCCCCCGATCATCACCCATTATAGGCTCCTCTCAACCGAGTTCAATTCGAGGGGACCCTTTAGCTATATCCATATGGTGAAACAATATTCCCACGAAGATATAGGGTATTCGAGCCTCGAAGGTACTTGCTAGGTTTATACGGAGGAATGGTATCCCCACGAAAGCACTAGCGTTTTCCCCCCACTTAGACAAACGGGTTTATATGCCAATTTAAATGTGTTTAAAATAAACTCAAACTTATAAACAAATATCGATCGACCCGATCACTTTAATTCACAACTTTTAATATTAATTAAGCGATAAGGTTTTTTTGGCTTGACTCTCTTTTTGTTTTTGAAAAAAAAATTTCCCCAGCGGAGTCGCCATCTGTAGCGACTAAATTTTTGGAAAAATACCTCTCGGCGTCACTTGGAAGAACCGTGTTTTAATTAGTATTGAAAAGTTAATCGGATTAAAGAAAATAAAGAGGAGGAGTCGCCACCGGTCATTGAAAAATGGTAGACCAGACACCGAATGTTAAACCAAAGATTTTTTCTTTAAAAAAAATGGGTTCGGGAGTCGGTTACAGGCGGGGAAGGATGAGCTCCCCCGTCGTGCCCCAAAATCAGCACTAAAACCATTATCGCTTAGTTAATATTAAATTTTGTGAATTCAAGTGACGATTTGTATCGAAATTTGGTTTTACAAGTGAGTAAATTTTAAAAGCCTTAATATTCGAGAAGGAACGTCCGAACCACCACCACTACGACTGGTATTGGCCTCGTTCGTTCCCGAATAAAAAGACACCGCATTATATTTTAAGTTTCGGATGCAACTTATAAGAATAGATTCATAAGCGAGATAATTAAATCATACGATTAACGAATAAAACGAGACATAAAGAGCAAACGACATGGCATGTAATAATATAAACGACATAAATGACGTATATAAGAAAAACATGGTAAGCAAGCAAAATCAATACTCCGCATAAAATATACGATTAACAAAAACATGCACGAAAACATATAATACTTATGTAGATGCTCAACTTTACAAAGTCACGAAACACGAACAAAACCACATGAAAACTATATGTTATATGTGCATACACATTCATTATCATATAATCCTAGATAAAAAGCATGTAACATTTACACAATAAGGAATTGATCTGCGCACCAATGTACCCACATGAAAATCATGATGAAATCAAATTAAAATAACATGATCAGCAAGCAAATTGAAATCTAAGCATACTCAAATTACATGACCACACATGTAAATAAACCACTGATTTGGGGATGAAAATTAAATAAAAACCAAAAACATGAGGCTTAGGGGAATTTAAAAGATGTTTCACATGCTTTGGATGAATTTAAAAGATTACAAAAAGTTTGAAGGGCTCGGGGCGGAATTTATCATTCATGGATTTATTAACACATGAACAGTGACTAAAATGTGAGCTCTCACGAAGCTTAGGGGATTGCGGGATGGTTTTTAAAACAATTGAATGGCCGAAATAAAATTAGCCCAAAATCCCCTCCCATATATACTAACCTAAAGACGTAGAAAACTCTAAAACCTAATGAAACAACAGCCACATCCCCCTTTTTACTCCAAAACCCTGATAGAAGGAAAAAAACTTTCTGCCTCCCCCTTTCCCTCATAGCAAAACCCCACCCTTATCCCTTATCTGTTTTTTAGAGTAAAAGAAAAGAACTCGAAACGGAAAATCCTCTCTTTTCTTGAGTGATTCGAGTCCAAAACCATGGTTCTCCTTATGTGTTTACGTTGTAACCAAAAGACGAGGTGGAACGAAGCCTTCCCTAACGGCTCACCATTAGCGACTTCGGAATGGAAGTCGCTTGGATTATTGCCGCCAGAAGTTGGGACGGCCAGGAATGGAGAACGTGAAAGGGGAAACGACGATAAAAAGAAACCCTTTTTTCCTTATTTTTTTTCGCATGCAAACTGGAAACTAAGAAATTCATACATCTGAAATATGCTCTAATCTTTGTATTTCCTTTTCTGAATTTTTGAATCTGTTACAACGATCTCGTTCTATCTCTCTCTTTTTTACAACTTCCTTTCGGTTTCCTATATAACCGAGTTTACAAGGAAAAGATAAAAAAATGGTACACTGATGCATGTACATTTGGTTGGTATTTGTCTCTACTGACTTTGCATCCGTCTTTATTATTTTTTGTTTCTATTGTGACTTTGGGACACTCACTTGTTTTCTTTTTGTGTCATTTGTTGGTCTTGGCCGAAATGGGGAGAGGCACGACATCGTAGTGGCAGACGACGTGGGCGCGTGGCGTACGAATGCGGCAGAGGGGTCAGACGTTTCGACTTCGCACTCGATCTGGGACCGTTAGATCGACTCGACCTAACGACCGACGTTGTGCGGCGCTAGGGAGTACCAAAGTGGCTCTCTCTAGGGTTTTCCTCGGGCTTCATCTTGACCGTACGATCGTCTTTAATCCAACGCACCAGATCGAGCAACTGCAAAAGAAGAGAAGGGGTGATCAGATTTTCCTTAGGGTTTTATTAGGTTTGGGCCTAGAACGGGCCTCGTAACTATAATATTATTTTTATTATTTTTCGGGCTTCAAGTGGGCCGAGAAATGTAATTTGGACTCTATTTATTTTTAATCAATGTTATGTTTTGGGCTTTTGTTTTTAATCAAGGTTTAGTTTTACTTATGATTTATTTTAATGATAATAATAATAATATAACAATAACAAATATTCAATGATAATGCAAATAAATGATATAAATAATAATAACAACAATAAACGATAAATACAATAAAATCAAACAATAATAGCAACAAAAAATAATAATAACAATATACTAACAAAAATAATAACCCTAACACACAATAATATTACTAAGCTATTAAACACTGATACTAATAGTGTAAAATAATAATAATAATAATAATAGTAAACAATAAAAGGGTAATAATATTTATAAAGATAACATAATATGTTAGTACTGTTTAGGGGTTTTTCAAATAGATAATGTGACAAATAATAATGATAGTAATAGGTAATAATGGCAATGATATTTATTTATATATACATATATGTGCATACTTCTTTTTTTTTTCTCTTTTTCTCATTTTTGTTTTTTAAAAAAAAATCTAACAGCCCAATAAGCCCAAGATAAATACAAACTAGAGGGGTTCGAGGTCAGGACAAAATTAGTGATTATAGCTACGCCATTTGCTTATACTTGTGGAACAAGAATAAAGCGAAGACCATAAGCACTAATTTTGTCCTACTTCCCTGTTGGACGGTTCATTTTCCTGAAGTAGCCACGCGATTCCAAGTAGCTCCTCTTCCCAAAATCTTTCGATCATGAATTCTCCCCCCATATGTCCCGAACAGGTAGACAAATAGTTTTTTTTTTTTTTTTTTTTTACTTTTGATTGCCCGAATAGATGGGCAGATTTCCATTCTCCAAGTGCCCGAAAGGATAGGCGAGTTCTATTCTCCAAGTGCCCGAATAGATGAGCAGATTTCCATTCTCTAAGTGCCTAAACGGATAAACGAGTTCTAATCTCCAAGTGCCCGAATAGATGAGCAGATTTCCATTCTCCAAGTGCCTGAAAGGATAGGCGGGGTCTATTCTCCACGTGCTCGAATAGATGAGCAGATTTCATATATCTTTGCCTCGAGCTTTGAGTATTTGCCTCCTTTGCTCTAAAATCTTTTGGCTTTGAGTTTCTGCCTCCTTCGCCATGAGCTTTGAGTATCCGCCTCCCTTGCTCTAAAATCTTTTGGCTTTGAGTTTCTGCTTCCTTTGCCATGAGCTTTGAGTATCTGCCTCCTTTGCTCTAAAATCCTTTGACTTTGAGTTTCTGCCTCCTTTGCCTTGAAATCATGATGTGGCGAGTCTGAAATCCTTCGCCTGAGATCCTTGAGCTTTGAGTATCTGCCTCCTTTACTCCGAAATCTTTTCTAGGTTTTCACTTTGTCGTTTACTCCTCATCTCGAGAAGTACCCGATTTGTGTTTCAAAAATCTGTAAAAAGAGATAAAATGCCATGATGGTAAGAGTTAACATGTTCCTAATCGGGGGATGCCTATCTAAATATGATGCATGAATGAAGTCTTTTTTAGAGACACGGGGGAAAACCCTTGCTTTCTGGTCGATCACCCTTAACTTCTACGGGTTTTCTATCTTTGTTAAGTCTTCATTTCTATTTTGTCTTTGCTTATATCGAGTCGACTAAAATTTGTCACCTTATGACCTTCTCTTTCATTGCCCCATTCAACCTGGGTTTAGGCACCATCCTTTTCTCATCGGCCCTTCATAACGAACCCCCTAAACCTTCTGAACCCCTATTATTTCTTCAATTTTCTTCGCTGGATCTTCCTCCTTCGTTTCTCCTTGAAAGGAGATGCTGAATTATACTGGTCAAAACCCCATTACCCTCATTTGACTCGGGCTTATCTATTACTAGCAATGAATATTCTTTGGTTGGCTCTTTTTCTCTCTCAAAGCGCCATAATTTAAAATTGCTTGTAACCCCCTTAGCCCAGCCTAGACGCTTGACTCGAACTATGAAGATTACACGGGGAAAACCAAAGTCAACCCGAAAGTCAACCTTGATTAGCGACCATTTTTCATTTTTATCTTTTCTAAATGCACATTAAGCTTATGTGATTACACGAGAATAGTAGGAGAGAAGGACATAGTGATCAGAAAACATTTAGCGACTCAATTGCATGATTACACATTTTAAAAACCAAAATGTAATTTTCAGAAAGTATAAGGACTTGGCTGAATTTAAGGTTACCAATATGTAATTAATCATATTTCATGCCTCTCAGCCAAATCTCAACTAAAAAGGACATTCCAAGATCAAACAATTGCATCCATAACATTCTGGACTAAAACGTAAAACATGGAAACTTAAAACAATTCAAAATCATCATCCAACAGTCATCCGTTTCGGAACACCAACCCTTCGTACCGAAACGCCTGTATCGAAACGGTGTTGACCGTTTCGGTACTCGTGTATGTTCCGAGACTAGTATCGAAACAGGCCTCTCCAGTGGCCAAACTGTTCCGAAACACCTTCAGCTGTTTCGAAACGCTATGGCCATTAAAGGCCCTCGTTTCGAAACAGTTAAGGGTGTTTCGATACACCATGCACTATGACAACAGAAATTGCTGATTTTTCATGCTTTTTCATACTCGAATCAACCCCGAGACTTGCCGCATCATGCATACATCAAGGATACATATCAACAAACATCATATCGAAGCTATAGCCTAAACATAGCAACCAACACCCAAGCAAAGCACTAAAGGCATGCTTCCTAGCTCATCCAAAACCATAACAAGTCAAAACTCCAAATAAACCAAAATCCAAACTCCAAAGGCCATTTACAATTCAATTATAGTCAAACCAATATGCTCAAGTAAAAGGAACATTCTCGAACATTCCAAAGTATAGATTCCCACCCATTGCCTCTTATTACACTAAGGGTAAACCACATACATTTCTTTAGCAAAACCTTGGATTCCTCTTGCTCTTGAGCTACCTCCAAATGTTCAATTTTCTACATTGATGAAACAAACGATCATAAGCATAAAGCTTAGCGAGGATCGCTAAACAACATTCACCAATGCATAACTCATGATTTGCAAAAACATCACTTGACAACACATGCCCTTTATAAAACAAGTAGTGCACCTTGATTCACTTGTTGCGTGTAAAATAGACTATCGCAATTGTAGTGCAAGTGTACACGACGCAAGTAGTAAAGTGATACGAAGTATCGGATATCGTCTCCACAGGGATTGGGCTAATGACTTCACCTTGATTTACTGCACGAAGTAAAGGAAATAGTTTAGAAGATTGTTACGAATAATAAAGTGAAAACGTAAGTAAATGATTGAGAAATCAAGATAGAGAGAATGGGCTGGTATTGAATTGCTCGGTAGTGCAGGTATTGAATTGCTTAGGATCTCCAGTTCTGTCGTCGCTCCCGTCGCCGACAGCAGCTGTCGCGACGTCTGTCCGTTAGTTGTCGCGGCAGCAGACACTAACTCAGTACTTCAAGCTTGGCAAGAATCCCAGATCTGCCTTGCCCTATCCCTAGGCACAAGTCTGTCGATGATCACGTCTTTGATGATACCTCCCGGCGTGAATCGAAGGATGAACACCGATGTGTATGAATTCTTTCTTAGCCACTTAACCTCGCCTTATCCCTAAGCACGAGATGGTTCAACTATAAACTAGAGAACTCGCTTCTATCTCTTTCGTATACTTAACTCTCCCGATGCTAAGTAAATAGATAACCTTACAATGCTCTCCCGATGCTCTCGCAAGATATTAAAACCAAGATAAAAGAACTTGAAGTTTATTTTATTGAACTTGAAAAATCCTAAAACAAAGCAACCCTTGCAACTACTTTACAAAACAACCCGTGGCCCTAGGGGGAATTTAGAACATGTCGGTGACGGGTGGACGGCAGGGTTTCGGTTTGGGTTATGGGGTAATCGGTTATGCCCTAGGTTTAATCTATGCCCTTTATATAAGCTTTGGGCTCAAGTTATCTAAGGTAACAAGGATTACAACTTTAATTAAAAGTAAGATTCTAATAAAGACTAAATCTCTAAAGTATCCTACTTTCTAGCCGCATCCTTGCTTTTAGGGATTTCCTCTCCTTTGAGCTTTGGCTTGACATATCTTTTGATCCGGGGCTTGGAAAATTATTTGGCTTCCACACGACAGACGAGCAGATTTTTCTCTATCTATCGATGTCCACTTCATTTTTCCTCTTCAATAATCTGCTGTCACCATGCTGTCACGATAGGTCCATGACAGGTTCGTCTTCTTCAGCTGCTTGTTCAGTTCAGCCTTCCTGCTTATCTGCCCTTCGCCTGCCTTCATCGTCAACCTTGGCAGTTACCTGCAAAATACACCATCTTTTAGTAGAATCCGTGCCTTTTATATAATTGTGCTATTTAATTGAAAACTATCCTAAATGCAATGCAATGATGCTTGAATGCAGCAGAAATATGGGTTAAAAAGGGTGTAAATAATAGAACTTTTACACACTCAACACACCCCCAAACTCAAGTCTTTGCTTGCCCTCAAGCAATTAAACCTAAAGAAAAATGAAAATTTTTGTGTTGGCCTTCAAACAGTGAACTGTCCCTTACCCGTCGCTCATTCTCTATGGCGGCAGCAACCTGTCGGAAAGGTTAGGATCTGTCCGGAATCTCCCTATAGCTCTCGTGCAGTGTGTGCATGCTTGTGAACAGTTATATGCTAAGATTCTCTTAGTTTCACTAGAATATTCAACTTCTTAACTCGAATTTTTATGCCAAAGTTTATTTTTTAGAAGGCACATTTTCATGCTTCTTTTTCTTCTCTATTCAAGCTAAAATTTTCTAGAGCCAGTTTTTGGGCACCTCTAGTTAGCTTCCTAGAGCCGGTTTCGGGCACCTCTAGGTTTTTGATTTTCTTTTACTAAACTTCTTTCCTAGAGCCAGTGTTAGGCACCTCTAGGGGCTATCCAAGTTCTAAGCTTCCTATTCTAGTTTGGCTAAAAGAAATCTAAGCAATATAACAGTCACAAAAGTGTTTAAGTTTTCAGAACTATAGAAAGGCTCTAAACTTTTCCTTAACCTGTCCTAAAGATGCTGCCACGACAGAGCCGTCATGACAGGTAAGTTAACTTCACAGTTTTAAGCCAACAGTTTAATTTTCTGATTTTTTTTTAAAGAAATAAGTAAATAAAAAGACACAACAGTTAAACAAAAGATGTGCTAAAGATGCCATTAAATATGGAGGGTTGTCACCCCCAAACTCGAGGGTTGCATTGCCCTCAATGCAAAATAACATAAAAACAAATAAAGAAAAACAAGATAAAAAGGTACATCACAATTATATAAGGGCAGGCAGCAATAAGAGGAGAAAAGAAATAAAAACTTAAATTTTATTCGCTGTCCTCGCTGCTGCTGCTGACGCGGATCTGATGTCGGCGTCTGCGTTGTGGAGGTGGCTGGGCAGGTTCCGGAGCAGGTTGATCGACAGATTCGTCAGCCTGTTGAGGGGCAGGGTCTTCCTCCGGTTGGGGGACAAGGTCGTCAGCAGGTTGAAGGGCAGGTGGCTCCACTAGCCTGACATCGGAACTGCTGCTGCTGCTGTCCCAGCTGGTGGTCATGATGGCTTTGGACAGCCTTCGCTTGTCTGCGACATGCTTAATGCGTTTCACCCGTGTGAAGGCGCTGTCCAAATTCCTCCGGACAAGGGGGCTGTCATCAGTGGCTACCGGCTGCCGTCGGGGAAGGTGTGGAGGAGGCAGATTCTCCATGGGGAGAGACAGGTGGTGTGGGAGTAGGGGATGGGATATTGAAATAATGGGCGGGGAAGGTGGGGAAAACGACATCCGTAAAATTCAAAGTATTGGTAATGAAATTTACCGTTGCATTGGAGAAGTCTCGGATGAATGTCATTAAGCCCATCTGGCGCTCCTCGATCCGCAAGACGGCAGCAAGGATGTGGGCGTTCTGATCTGCCGGAGCGGTGTTGGTGGCAGCTCCTGGGGCAGGTTCGGTGGCAGGCTCGGTGGCAGGTTCATCATCAGACTCAGCAGGAGGGGCGGTTGGATCGAAGGCGTTGAGGGGCGATACGACTACCAGCTCCATGAGGCTGGAGATGTTGCTGTCTGTCCAGCCGCTGCCCTTCTTGATTTTGTCTGAGTCTTCCTCCGGTACGGCAGCGCAGCGGCAGAGGGCAGTGATGGTGCAGGGCAGGCAGAGCCGTGAGTCTGATCGGAAAGCACAGTCGAGAATGCTGTCCTGCATGTACCTGCCCACATTGATGGGCCTGTTGTGCATGATAGAGTGGATGAGGGCTAGCCTCTGTCTGTTGACTGTCGTATGGTGGGACGAGGGCAGGATACGCTTTTTGATAAAAGCGTTCCATAGCTTTGCCTCAGGTAGTAGCTGCCCCCTATTGACAGAATGGGGGTTCTTCTTACTTGTGCTCCATGTCGTTCCCGCCTCTGTCAATTCCCTCATGACAGCATCGTGGCCGACAGCGTCGAGGTTGTCCCAAAACTGTTGATGTGCATCATCATTGGGGCCAAAGAAGAGGCCGAAGACATGGTTGATGCTGCTGGCGGTGAAAGGGACTGTCACTCCTCGGACGGTGACAGATGTCGCCGTCTTGCTCTCGATCGCCGCATAAAACTCCCTGACCAGAGTGTCATTAAGTTCTGCCGGCTGCTCGGCGAAATCTTCCCACAGTTGAGCTGTTATGGCCTGCATGATGAACGGCCAGAGTCCAAACAGAGGGGCATCTCTGTTGTAGATGAAGCTCCGCTCCTCCCAAAGTTCCTTGTTAGCGAACGGGGATGCTGCTGCTGAAGAAGAAGCGGCAGCAGCGTTCTGACGGGTTTGTCGTGAAGACATATTTGGTTGCAAGGGCTGAAAATGAAAGAAAATAGATCAAACTAGAAGAGAATAGCAAGAGAGAAAATCTGAAGTGATGAAAAATGAAAAGGAGAAGGGGTTTAAATAGCTGTTGGGGAGCTGCCCATTTAATGCCGCAACGGCAGGCGAGAATAACGGAGCGGCAGATTGAATGTAGAGTGTCTGACGCGTCTGACGGGCATTAATGCCTCTGCTGTGCGTCTGCCGCACGCTTCTTCGTCTGCTGTGCGTCTGTTGATAGCCTGTCAACTCCGCCTGCGCCGACAGCCGAAACGACAGGTTATCATACATGGACTTTATTGGGCTGGTGGATGAGCGGTGGGCTTGGGCCACTTCTTCTTTCTCACTTGCCTCCTTTATTTCCTAAAAACCGAAATTAAAAACAAAACATTATTCGAATAAAATAAATCTAATTCCTAATAAATAATATTAATAATAAAAATAAAAATAGGAAATTATGTTAAATTAGGGATGCCTTGTGGGGCATCACCTAAAGTAACCACTTCCTGTATTCCCGGGGCTTCAGTCCCTTGATAGTGCTTGAGGCGTTGTCCATTGACTTTGAATTGGTGCCCGTCCTTTAGTGATTGAATTGTAATGGCACCATGGGGAAAAACTTGAATTACTTGGAATGGGCCAGACCATCTAGATTTGAGCTTCCCTGGAAAGAGTTTCAATCTAGAATTGAACAACAACACAAGCTGCCCTGGGCAGAACTGTCGTGGCAGCAACTTCTTGTCATGCCCCTTCTTAGTTTTTTTCCTTGTAAATCCTTGCATTGTCGTAGGCCATTGTCCGTATTTCATCGATCTCATTCAAATCCAACAACCTTTTCTGGCCTGCCTTGTCCAAGTCCATGTTTACTGCCTTGATCGCCCAATATGCCTTGTGTTCTATCTCGACAGGCAGATGACAGGTTTTCCCATAAATCAAACGGTATGGAGACATACCCAATGGAGTCTTGAAAGCTGTTCTGTATGCCCATAATGCATCATTCAGAAGCAAAGACCAATCTTTCCTAGTTGGTTTAACCATTTTTTCTAGAATGTTCTTCACTTCCCTATTGGATATCTCAGCCTGTCCATTGGTCTGTGGGTGGTATGCTGTCGCGATCCTGTGCTTGACACCATATTTTCTCAAGGCGGCAGCAATTACCTTGTTATCAAAATGTCTCCCTTCATCACTGATAATCGCCCTAGGGATGCCGAATCTAGAAAAGATGTTTTTGTGCAAAAACTTTTGGACTGTTTTGGCATCATTCTTTTGAGTTGCGATTGCTTCTACCCACTTGGAGACATAATCCACTGCTAGGAGGATGTAAAGATTTCCACATGAAGATGGAAAAGGTCCCATAAAATCAATCCCCCAAACGTCGAAGATTTCAACTTCTAAAATATTCTGCAGTGGCATCTCGTTTCTCCTCGAGATGTTACCTGTCCGCTGGCACCTGTCACAATTTTTGTAAAATTCCTGTGCGTCCTTATACAGTTTCGGCCAGTAGAACCCTGACTGCAGCACCTTGGCAGCCATTTTATTGCCTCCTAAGTGTCCTCCATATTGTGAAGCATGACAGTGATGGAGAATGTCTTCTTGTTCTTCTTGTGGTATGCATCTCCTTATAACCTGATCTGAGCACATTTTGAAAAGAAGAGGTTCGTCCCAATAATAATGTTTAACATCATTTTGAAACCTCTTCCTGGCTTGGTAAGTAAGATCAGAAGGTAATATTCCGCTAACTATGAAATTAACGAAATCAGCATACCAAGGAAGGTTAGAAGACTTACCTGCCGCCATGGCTGTCGCGACAGCTATTGCGGCAGCAAAGAGCTGCTCATCTGGGAAGGTCTCTAGTATGTGTGTCTCATCTGGCGGTAGACTCTGTCCCGTCTCCAACCTCGACAAGTGATCTGCCACCTGATTTTCTGTCCCCTTTTTATCTTTTATCTCAAGGTCGAACTCTTGTAATAGTAATATCCATCGTATCAACCTAGGTTTTGCATCCTTTTTTGCAAATAGATACTTGAGGGCAGAGTGGTCGGTGTGTATTATAACCTTCGTTCCAAGTATGTAAGAACGAAACTTGTCGATGGAAAACACCACAGCTAACAGCTCCTTTTCCGTGGTGGTATAATTCACTTGGGCATCATTCAATGTTTTGCTGGCGTAATATATGACATGAAATAGCCTGTCCTTGCGCTGCCCAAGTGCTGCCCCGACAGCATAGTCACTAGCATCACACATAATTTCAAACGGTTGTGTCCAGTCTGGTGGCTGTACTATGGGGGCTGTCACTAACTTTTCCTTCAGAACCTTGAATGCTTCAGTACATTCTTCATTAAAGTCAAAGGGTCGGTTCTGCTCTAGGAGATGACATAGGGGTTTCGTGATTTTTGAGAAATTGGCAATAAATCTCCTATAAAAACCAGCATGCCCTAAAAAACTCCTAATGCCCTTGACTGTGGTTGGCGGCGACAGCTTCTCTATGACTTCTATTTTTGCCCTGTCGACTTCTATCCCACGGCAGCTAATCTTATGGCCTAAGACTATCCCTTCATCCACCATAAAGTGGCATTTTTCCCAATTTAAAACCAAGTTAGCTTTTTCGCATCTTTCGAGCACCTTTTGTAAATTGCCTAGACAACTCTCAAAATCGTCTCCAAAGACAGAAAAATCATCCATAAAGATTTCTAGGAAGTCCTCAACCATGTCCGAGAATATAGCCATCATGCACCTTTGGAAGGTGGCAGGTGCGTTACAGAGTCCAAATGGCATCCTCCTAAATGCGTACGTACCGTAGGGGCATGTGAAAGTCGTTTTCTCTTGGTCCTCTGGTGCAATAGCAATTTGATTATATCCTGAATAACCATCAAGAAAACAATAGTAAGGTTTACCCGCTAATCTATCAAGCATTTGATCAATAAAGGGTAAAGGAAAGTGGTCCTTTCGGGTAGCTTTGTTAAGCTTCCGATAGTCCATACAAACCCTCCAACCGGTCACAGTCCTGGTTGGGATTAACTCGTTGTTTTCGTTGGTTATTACAGTCATGCCTCCTTTCTTGGGAACACATTGCACCGGGCTTACCCATCTGCTGTCGGAGATGGCGTAAATAATACCAGCATCTAACCACTTGATTATCTCTTTACGCACTACCTCCTTCATCGCAAGGTTTAGCCGCCTTTGGGCATCAATAGTCGGCTTATGATCTTCCTCTAGGAGGATTTTGTGCATACAGATTGCCGGACTAATGCCTTGGATGTCTGCTATCGTCCATCCTATCGCCCTTTTATGCTGCCTCAACATGTCGATCAGCTGTCGTTCCTGTTCCTGCGGCAGCTTAGCAGAGATGATTACAGGCAGTGTGTCATCACAACCAAGATAAGCATATTTAAGCTGCCCTGGCAGGGGCTTAAGTTCTAAGACAGGTGGTTCAACAGTCGAGGGCTTTTGGATTAAATGGTTATCCGAAGTGTAATTCAAAGGTTCGAATAACTTACCTGGACGATGGTCTAACCAGTTTACCTCCTCATGACCTTCAGTGTCAGGTGTATCGGATTCAGAGGAGTCACTGTTGTCGGAGCTATCGTCGTTACTGTCGTGACAGGCGTTTAAGTGGCTGTCGCAGCAGTGACCAAATTTTATATCACGGCAGCCCGATCTGATGCAGGGGTAATCAAAGGTCACCTCAATGATGGCTTTGCATTCCTCGTCCACATCGGCATGTTTCATTGCTTGGAGAACATTCAACTTAATTTCTTGATCGTTCACGCGCATGGTGAGTTCTCCTTTTTCCACATCAATCAATGATCTTCCCGTGGCTAAGAAGGGTCGCCCTAGGATGACTGGTGCGTTCTCATCTGCCTCACAATCTAAAATAAGAAAGTCAGCAGGAAAAATAAGCTTATCCACTCTTACCAAAATGTCTTCAATTTTTCCTTCGGGGTGAACGTAAGAGCGGTCGGCTAGCTGTAGGGTAACTGTCGTGGGCCGCGCCTTCCCAATACCTAATTTCTGAAAAACAGATTTGGGCATTAGATTAACACTAGCTCCAAGATCACAAAGTGCCTTACCCACAAATTTGTCGCCGATTACACAAGGTATGAGGAAGCTCCCCGGATCCTTCTTTTTCTGGGGTGGTTGCCGATGAAGAATACTCATGCAACCCTCTTGCATCCTTACCGTTTCAAATTCCCCAAGTTTAGATTTTTTAGACATTACATCCTTGAGAAATTTAGCATAACCTGGCATCTCCCTAACAGCATCTAACAACGGTATGTTAATATGAACCTGTTTAAAAATATCATAAATTTTTTTGAGTTGAGATTCATTCTTAGCTTGTTGTATCCGTTGAGGGAAGGGTGGTGGGGGACGATAATCAGCAATGCGTCCTTCCCACTGCATACGAATCTGAGGACGATAATCTTCCTTTTTCTCCTCTGTCGCTTCTGCTGTCGTGACAGGCTCATCGGCAGCAGTCTGTTTGTCACCTGTCGGGGCAGCTTCCTCGGCAGGTTTATTCAAAGCAGGGTCCTGTTCTGTATCAACTTCTTTTTCCGGCCCTGGTAGCTTTTTCCCACTCCTAGTAGTAATTGCCTTACATTGCTCATGTGGGGGTGGTCTAGCATTTTCCGTATTGCTAGGAAAACCTCCATTCTGCCTCGGTTTAATATGCTGCGATACCTGACCCATTTGTGTCTCTAGAGATTTCAAGGTGGCCTCATGGTTTGTCATTCTCATCTTAGTCTCGTCCATAAAATTTTCCGTCTTCTTGACAAACTGATTAATATTATCCATATACGTGCCAGTCTGAGACATAAAGGTGGCCAGAGTCTGCTCCAATACACTATTCGTGGCAGGTGATGGCTGTTGTTGTTGCTGAGGCGGCAGGTTCTGCGGCTGCAGCTGCTGTCGCGTCAACAATCTTGGACCCCCTGATTCTGATTATATGCTTGCGGATTCAGGGCATTGTTAGGATTACTCCAGGAAAATTTGGGATCCTTTCTCCAATTAGGGTTGTAATTGTTGGAATTATGATTTGGCTTGTAATTTCCAACATATTTCCCCTCTTCTATATTTATAGGGCACTTTTCACTACTATGATTTCCTTCACAAGTGGCACAAATTTCCTCGACAGCAAACCCTCGTACTTCCTCTTCACTCAATAAGTGTTTCATGGCTTTAGTGAGGAATGCTACCTGTGATTTCATAGTGCTGTCAGCCTCATAGTCCTTGACAGCAAGTACCCGTTTACCCCCTCTTCTAACTGTCGGAAATTGCTCCTCATTCTTGGCTAGATTTTTTAGAACTTGCAATGCCTCGTCCGGATCTTTATCCAATAACAGTCCATTTGCTGCAGAATCAATGCGAATGCGAGTTTGTAAGTTAGCAGCATTATAAAACTTAGTTACCTGATTCCAGACGGGGAATCCATGCATTGGGCAGTTCCGTAGAAGAGTAGTAAATCTGTCCCAGGCCTCGTGCATCGGCTCGTCATCTTCCTGTTGAAAAGTAGCAATTTCGTTACGTAATCGCTCGGATAAATGTGAAGGATTAAAACGAGATAAGAATTCACGAGTTAGATCTGCCCAAGTCATAATGGAACCCGGTGTAAGTTTATTCCACCAAGTTTTAGCTCTATCCCTTAATGAATGGGGGAATAACCGAAGCCTCAGTATCTCCGGACTAACTCCTGGTAGCCTAAACGAACCACAGATCTCCTGGAACGTTTTGAGATGCTCCCTAGCATCTTCTGTTGCAGAACCACTAAACTGTCCGGCATTGTTGATCATACTAAACATGACAGGTTTAAGTTCAAAGTTATCAACATCAATATCCGGCAGTGTGGTCTCCAGCTCTACATGGTCATTCAGCATGTAGTCACGACATGACCGTCGTCCACCTGCCCCAGGCGGATCGCCGACAGGCGGTATGTCTCCTCCAGCAGGCTGGTTACGGGCTATCTGCTCTAGCTGTTCTTCAAGGTATTCGTTCCTGTCTAAAAGATGGCGAATCTGTTTCTTGAGGTTGAATGATCGTTCGATTTCCGGATCTAACTTATACTCAGGATCTTCGCCTCTTTTCGATCTGCGCATAAACAAGAGAACCTTGTGAAAAGCAAGAGTTGAAAACACAAAATAAAAATTAAAGAAAAACTAAAAACGAAAACAAAAATAAAAAAATAAAAACAAAAAGTGCAATAAAAGAAAGATGTAGTTATGTTGCCAATCCCCGGCAACGGCGCCAAAAACTTGTTGCGTGTAAAATAGACTATCGCAATTGTAGTGCAAGTGTACACGACGCAAGTAGTAAAGTGATACGAAGTATCGGATATCGTCTCCACAGGGATTGGGCTAATGACTTCACCTTGATTTACTGCACGAAGTAAAGGAAATAGTTTAGAAGATTGTTACGAATAATAAAGTGAAAACGTAAGTAAAGGATTGAGAAATCAAGATAGAGAGAATGGGCTGGTATTGAATTGCTCGGTAGTGCAGGTATTGAATTGCTTAGGATCTCCAGTTCTGTCGTCGCTCCCGTCGCCGACAGCACCTGTCGCGACATCTGTCCGTTAGTTGTCGCGGCAGCAGACACTAACTCAGTACTTCAAGCTTGGCAAGAATCCCAGATCTGCCTTGCCCTATCCCTAGGCACAAGTCTGTCGATGATCACGTCTTTGATGATACCTCCCGGCGTGAATCGAAGGATGAACACCGATGTGTATGAATTCTTTCTTAGCCACTTAACCTCGCCTTATCCCTAAGCACGAGATGGTTCAACTATAAACTAGAGAACTCGCTTCTATCTCTTTCGTATAGTTAACTCTCCCGATGCTAAGTAAATAGATAACCTTACAATGCTCTCCCGATGCTCTCGCAAGATATTAAAACCAAGATAAAAGAACTTGAAGTTTATTTTATTGAACTTGAAAAATCCTAAAACAAAGCAACCCTTGCAACTACTTTACAAAACAACCCGTGGCCCTAGGGGGAATTTAGAACATGTCGGTGACGGGTGGACGGCAGGGTTTCGGTTTGGGTTATGGGGTAATCGGTTATGCCCTAGGTTTAATCTATGCCCTTTATATAAGCTTTGGGCTCAAGTTATCTAAGGTAACAAGGATTACAACTTTAATTAAAAGTAAGATTCTAATAAAGACTAAATCTCTAAAGTATCCTACTTTCTAGCCGCATCCTTGCTTTTAGGGATTTCCTCTCCTTTGAGCTTTGGCTTGACATATCTTTTGATCCGGGGCTTGGAAAATTATTTGGCTTCCACACGACAGACGAGCAGATTTTTCTCTATCTATCGATGTCCACTTCATTTTTCCTCTTCAATAATCTGCTGTCACCATGCTGTCACGACAGGTCCATGACAGGTTCGTCTTCTTCAGCTGCTTGTTCAGTTCAGCCTTCCTGCTTATCTGCCCTTCGCCTGCCTTCATCGTCAACCTTGGCAGTTACCTGCAAAATACACCATCTTTTAGTAGAATCCGTGCCTTTTATATAATTGTGCTATTTAATTGAAAACTATCCTAAATGCAATGCAATGATGCTTGAATGCAGTAGAAATATGGGTTAAAAAGGGTGTAAATAATAGAACTTTTACACACTCAACACCCTTTATAAAACAAGTCTTCTCAAGACCTCAATGCACTTTTGAAACCTCATGCCCATATGCATCAATTTACAACATCAAATAGACCTTTGCTCATGCTTTAACAAGCATCACCTGCATTCTTGCATAATACACATATATCTCATGCACCCTTGCATCATTTACAAGCATCTCATGCTTCACTTTGTTCATTTACATTATATTGGCTTTCAAGTGATAGTCCACAACTCATTTCAACACAAGAAACAATCGGATACGCGGATTACAAGCGTTGTCCCTCACGCTTCATACAAACTACCGGACTACATAAGGTGGAGACATATGGCTCAATCACAACCCCTCAACACCCGTGATGGAGACTAATGGCACAATCACAACCCCTCAACATCACTCATCGGTAGTTGTATAATTCCACTAACAAGAGTATGGGACACATACACAAGACTCACACACGGGACTAACCATTCACCGTTGTGATCTTAACCTCAATCGTTAGGGTACTTGGATGGAGATTACGGCACAATCACAACCCCTCAACATTGAAGGCGACTTTATTAAAGGTGCACCCAATCCTATAGCCGGCTAACTATATCCGATTAAAGTAACCAAAAACCATTTTCATCACTTGCCAATATAATCATTTATCCACATTAATCCACTGATTTTCAAGCATAACCACAATGTCATTTCCACAAGCACCCATGCTTAACATCATATGCATTTTCATATGAAAACCAAGGATTACTTACCTAGTGCATCCTTAACATAATGACATAAAAATCCAGCATTAAACCATGCTTAAACATGCTTAAAAACAGTAAACAAATCCACTCCTACAACAAATGCATTTTCATCAACCTTAACACATTTCCAAGAGAGGGATTACCGAAACAGTTACACTTGAGCTTAGTTAAGTGTATCAAACTCACACTAAGCTCCCAAGAGCACGCACAAGGCGTTACAAAGCAGGAAATTGCATTTCCACTCACCGGTACACGAAGCCTTGTTCGTCGACACAGAAATTACACCTCCGGAGCTTCCAAAATCACCTCATTAGCCTTCGGATCAAGATCCCTTTTTTCATAACATCAAAACAGAGATCTAAATGCATTAAAATGCATTCTAACACCAACAACAATCCATAGACTCGTTTCCCACTCAAACCGCACAAAAATACCCTTCCAACACAACCGACAACTCAATCGATTGCCTTCTAAACCAAGCCCAGCCATCATGCAACACTTCCAAAGCATTAACAACATCAAAACACATCTATTAAACATCCTAACACATCCTTATACCTCCAGCAATCACAATTCCACCATTACACCCCAAAAACACACCTAAAACTACCAAGAAACTCAAGGATCTCAAGGATTTCGGGATCTATGTTAATAAAACATCATCTTAACATAGAAAACAACTTAAAAATCAATTAGAATCAATACAAAACAGTGCCCAACTCATCAAGTCCGAAAATCAAGATTTCACTCACATTTTCACAAGATTTTGATCTCAAATCAAAACTATATTAAAAACTCAACCAAAAATAGTTATTAGAAGCCAAATATATTGGGAATTTCAATAAAGAACTTAGATTAGAGGTTAAGAACGAGATTTACCTCCAATCCTTGCTTCCTTCAATAGATGACAAGTTTTCCTTGCAAAAATCTTGAAGAATTAAGGAAGATCTCTTGAAATTGATTTAGAAAATGTTGAGAAAACTTTTGAGAGAAGAATTCTGGAAAAGATGAGAGAAAATGGTGTTTGGCTAAAATGAAAAGGAATTGGTAGTTACGTAAAATGAAAATCCACTAACTACCAATTAGTTAATATCTTATTTTAATTAAAATCCTTTAATTAAAATCCATTTAAATCACATGTCATATTGAAGAAAGGTCAAATTGACTTAAAGCCCCCTAAAGATTCTAAGATTTTGGCTTCTACCTTTAAAATCACATTTTTCCTAGTTTTGAAAGTTTACAATTTGGTCACTACTCAAAATGTCCATTTTCCAAATCCCTTTTTGTAAAATTGATTTGACCAACCTCTTAATTATATTTTTAGAGGATTTTAGCAGTTTTTATCACAATTTTATCCTAGCACGATCCTTGATTTCCTAAAATCACTTTACGCGATTCAAACTGTTCTCGACCGATCCGATCCGATGTCCAAAACATCTAGGCCCAAAACCAGGGCGTTACAACTCTCCCCCACTTAGGAAATTTTGTCCTCGAAATTCTTACCTGACGGAAAGAGATGCGGAAACTGCCTCAGCATGTCCGCCTTGCTTTCCCACGTGGCTTCCTCAACTCATCGGTGTCGCCACAACACCTTCACAAGCTCTATCGTCTTGCCACGAAGAACTTTACTACTCACGTCCAGAACCCTCACCGGTTCCTCATCATATGATAGATCCGGATTCAGCTCTATCTCCTCAACATGCATTATATGCGAAGGATCCGATCTATACTTCCGTAACATGGAGACATGAAACACATCATGTATCTTCTCCAACTCAGCAGGCAACCTCAACCGATATTCCACAGGACCAATACGCTCCACAATCTCGTAGGGTCCAATAAACCTTGGGCTAAGTTTACCCTTACGCCCAAATCTCATCACCTTTTTTCAAGGCGATACCTTCAAGAACACACGTTCGCCAACTGCGAACTCAATTTCCTTACGCTTCATGTCCGCGTAAGACTTTTTCCTATCCGATGCTGCCTTTAACCGCTCACAAATGAGCTTCACCTTCTCGGCGGTTCCCTTAAGCATAGCCGGCATTGAAATCAACTTTTGCCCAGCTTCTTCCCAACAAAGAGGGGTTCTACATCTCCTCCCATACAAAGCCTCGTATGGAGCCATCTGGATACTTGCCTGGTAACTATTATTATACGCAAACTCAACCAACGACAAGTGTTTCTCCCAAGAACCCTGAAAATCTATCACACAGCACGTCAGCATATCCTCAAGCACCTGAATCACACGTTCTGACTGTCCATCCGTCTGCGGATGATAAGAATTGATGAAATTCAACCGTGTACCCAAGGCTTGATGCAAACATTCCCAAAATCGCGTTGTAAACCTCGGATCTCTATCTGACACAATGGACTTTGGCACACCGTGCAACCGCACAATCTCAGCTATGTACAGCTCATCCAACTTATCCAAAGTATACGTAGTATGTACAGACAGAAAATGTGCATACTTCGTAAGCCGATCCACAATCACCCAAACTGAATTCTTCTTTGTCGGTGACAAAGGCAAGCCAGACACAAAATCCATGGTGATTCTCTCCCACTTCCATTCTGGAATTCTCAAAGGCTGCAACAATCCAGAAGAAACTTGATGCTCAGCCTTCACTCGCTAACACACCATACACTTACTAACGATTTCCGCAACATCCTTTTTCAACCGCACCCAATAGTACTCATCCTTTAGGTCACTATACATCTTTGTACTACCCAGGTGCATAGCAAAAGGACTACAATGAGCTTCAGTCAGAATAGTGCGCCTTAACTCAGCAATAAAGCTGAAATCCGAAGGTCTATCATTTGGCACCATTATTCAACTCCCAAAACACAGAACACCATCATCACTAAAGCTAAAATCCGAAGGTCTATCTTCCGCAATGTCTTGAACATGCGAAACTAGAGAATCATCAAGCAACTGCTTCTCTTTAATCAACTGTGACAAAGATGGTTTCACTTGTAACTTCGCCATAAGACAACCTTCACACGATATGCTCAAACGAGCAAACATCGCTCTCAACTCGACAGCCACCTTCTGACTCAAAGCATCGGCCACAACATTAGCCTTGCCTGGGTGGTACTCAATCGCCAGATCATAATCCTTAAGCAACTCCACCTAACGTCGTTGCCTAAGATTTAACTCCTTATGAGACATAAGGTATTTCAAGCTTTTATGATCCGTGAACACAACACATTTCTCACCATACAGGTAATGCCTCCAAATCTTTAAGGCAAACACCACAGTTGCAAGCTTAAGATCATGAGTAGGGTAGTTGCGCTCATGCACCTTCAACTGCCTAGATGCATAGGCCACCACCTTACCCTCCTGCATCAACACGCAGCCCAAACCAACATTGGTTGCATCACTATAAATCACAAACTCCTTACCAGACTCAGGTTGAATCAAAACATGAGCTTGAGTCAACGCCTCCTTCAGCTTCTCAAAAGCTTGTTGCCTTGCCTCCGTCCACTCAAAGCGAACATTATTTTGCAACAACTTTTTCAAAGGTGTTGTTATCTTTGAAAAACCCTCAACAAACCTGCGGTAATACCTAGCCAACCCAAGGAAACTTCGTACCTCAGTCACAGACTTAGGCACTTTCCAACTCATCACAACCTCTACTTTTTGTGGATCAACGCGAATACCCTCAGCCGACACAACGTGCCCAAGAAAGACCACTTCCTTAAGCCAAAACTCACACTTGCTAAGTTTGGCATATAAGTGATTCTCCAACAACGCTTGCAAAACGATTCTCAAGTGCTTATCATGATCCTTCTCAGTATGCGAATACACAAGGATATCATCGATGAACACCACCACAAACTGATCCAAGAATTCATGGAATACACGATTCATCATGTCCATGAAAGCAGCAGGCGCGTTGGTCAAATGAAACAACATCACCAAAAAACTCATAATGCCCATACCTCGTTCGAAAAGCAGTTTTAGGTACATCCACATCCTTCACCTTCAGCTGATAGTACCCCGATCTCAAGTCTATCTTAGAAAACACTGAGGCTCCCCAGAATTGATCAAAGAGATCATCAATCCTAGGCAAGGGATACTTGTTCTTGATCGTCAACTTGTTCAGTTGCCGATAATCTATACACATTCTCATCGTCCCTTCTTTCTTCTTTACAAACAGAACCAGTGCACCCCAAGGTGACACACTTTGCCGGATGAAACCTCGATCCAACAACTCCTGCAACTGCGTTTTCAAATCTTTGGGTGCCATGCGATAAGGAACAATAGACACCGAAGTTGTGTTCTCGTACAACTCTATACCAAACTAAACTTCCCTGTTTGGTGGCAATCCAGGCTATTCTTCCGGAAAGACACCCGGAAAATTGCGAACCATTCGGATGTCCTGCACGCGCACATCCTTAGAACCAAGATTCATCACATAAGCAAGGTAAGCCTCACAACCCAACCTCATCATATGGTTTGCTTCCAAGACCGAAATCACATTCGACAAGAATTTCACATTCTCGCCTACTACAACAACCTCATAGTCGTCAGCCAACTTTAAGGTGACTCGTTTAACATCAAAGTCAACCATGACTCTATGCTCCGTCAACCAATCCATACCAAGGATTACATCAAATCTGTAGAAAGGCAATTCCATCAAATCCACAAGGAAAACATCACCTTGCACAGACAGAGGACACCTTCTATACAACTTCCTAGTGACTACAGTCTCACCAAAAGAACTAGTCACTTGCTTTCCTATTCCAAGCACCTCAAAAGGTATATCAAGCAAATGTGCATGCTCACTCAAGATATAAGAATGCGTGGATCCAGAATCAATCAAAGCCAACAAAGATAAAGACTGGAGAGCAAAGGTACCTGTGATCACATCGGTATCGTTGCGCTCCTCGTGCTGAGCATACACCCTCGCTGGTCCACCTCCTTCCGGTCGAACGACTACAACGTGAGAAATACCTCGCTACCCCTCATCCCTCCTCTAGAAGTTCCCACGGTCGTGCCCACGGCCTCTCTGAGGTGCAGCCACCACAGGAGCACGTCCTTGGCCACCACCGGCCAACAAAGGACACTCCCTTCTCATATGATCTGCCGAACCACAGTTCCATCAGGAGTTCCCTGTCACTGCAACAGGAGCCTGAACCTCTCTAGCCGCTCAAGGACAATCTCGCCTCAAATGGTCCCTCAAACCACAAGTCCATCACGTATGCTGCTCAGACCTCATACGACTTCCCTGAGCCTGCCCACCTCGACCCGGAACACCACGCCTTCCCTTAGGTTGATGTCTCCTGTCACGGCCTCTCTTGTTCTGTCCACCACCAGAACTCTACTCAGCAGCCCTCTTTCCAGAGCTAGAACCAACACCCCTAGAAGACAAGCCCGGATTCCGCTCGATGTCCTTTGCCCGACACACAAGCACATCAAAATCCGTGTAGTCTGCAGCTAGCATGTATGTCTTAACATCTTGCACCAATCCATACCGGAAGCGATCACAGCGATGCCTCTCACTAGGTACCATCTCAGAAGTATACTGGCTCAAACGTACGAACTGAACCTCGTACTTAGCCACCGATAGGTTACCCTGAACGAGAGACATAAACTCCCATTTCTTCTCATCCAAGTATCTCACACCTAGATACTTTCTCCGAAAGATACCCCTAAAGAACTCCCAATCAGCTTCATTGGGTTCCATACCAGCTGTGGTAGTCGTCCACCAGCTGTAAGCATCACCCTGCAGCAAGGAAACTGCACATCCAAGCTTGCGCTCATCACTACAACCCATCTAATCCATTATGCGGATCGTACTTGCCAACCAGGCTTCAGACGCCTCAAGTGCCATACCATAGAACTCTACCTCTCCCAAGCTCCTCAACCTTTCTAAAGGTAGACCCGCCTACCCAGCTGCAGGGGCATGCACTTGCGCTCCGGCAACAACAGCCTGAAACGCTCCGGTAATTGCCTCCACTAATGGCGCCAAATTACCCAATCCAGGACCGGCTTGTCCTTGTTGCACCTGATCCCCACCTCCAGGTGGTGGCAGAGGAGGTAGATCTCCACCAAGAGGGACATCAGCCCCTGCTCAACCTGGTTTTCCTGCTCAGCCGCAGGCACTATCGTATTGGACCTCAATTCCCTTAATGGTCCCATGTGCTAATTAAACAAACACAACAATGAAAACAAATCAAACCATTTAGGCCAACTGCAAGAAAGAATCCAAGTTTATAAAACATTCGATTAGTGTAATAAGGCAATGAGCACCCAATTTCCCCATAAAGCATAGCATACATGAATCTCATGCTCACATACTTTCCACCAATCCAAATCAACACATATCCACACAACATCATCATCATACCATCATGTTCACCTCACATGCAATTCACACCAATCAACATGGCATAAGTTCAATAATTCAACATTAGCATGTTTTCCAAACATCATACTTCAACTCAAATCAATTACACATACCAACATTCCCAATTCTTTCGAAACCACGTTCTGATACCAACAAATGTAACCCCTTTAGCCCGGCCTAGACGTTTGACCCAAACTACGAAGATTACAAGGGGAAAACCAAAGTTAACCCGAAAGTCAACCTTGATTAACGACCATTTTTTTCTTTTTTATCTTTTCTAAATGCACATTAAGCCTATGAGATTACACGAGAATCATAGGAGAGAAGGACATAGCGATCAGAAAACATTTAGGGACTCAATTGCATGATTTACACATTTTATGAACCAAAATGTAATTTTCAGAAAGTATAAGGACTTGGCTGAATTTAAGATTACCATTATGTAATTAATCATATTTCATGCCTCTCAGCCAAATCTCAACTAAAAAGGACATTCCAAGATCAAACAATTGCATCCATAACATTCAGGACTAAAACGTAAAACATGGAAACTTAAAACAATTCAAAATCATCATCCAACGGTCATCCGTTTCGGAACACCAACCCTTCGTACCGAAATGCCTGTATCGAAACGATGTTGACCGTTTCAGTACTCGGGTGTGTTCCGAGACCAGTATCGAAACATGCCTCTCCAGTGGCCAAACTGTTCCGAAACACCTTCAGCTGTTCCGAAACACTATGGCCATTACATGCCCTCGTTTTGAAACAGTTAAGGGTGTTTCGATACACCCTGCACTGCGATAGCAGAAATTACTTGTTTTCATGCTTTTTCATACTCGAACCAACCCCGAGACTTGCCACATCATGCATACATCAAGGATACATATCAACAAACATCATATCGAAGCTATAGCCTGAACATAGCAACCAACACCCAAGCAAAGCACTAAAGGCATGCTTCCTAGCTCATCCAAAACCATAACAAGTCAAAACTCCAAATAAACCAAAATCCAAACTCCAAAGGTCATTTACAATTCAAATATAGTCAAACCAATATGCTCAAGTAAAAGGAACATTCTCGAACATTCCAAAGTATAGATTCCCACCCATTGCCTCTTATTACACTAAGGGTAAACCACATACATTTCTTTAGCAAAACCTTGGATTCCTCTTGCTCTTGAGATGCCTCCAAATGTTCAATTTTCTGCATTGATGAAACAAACGAGCGTAAGCATAAAGCTTAGTGAGGATCGCTAAACAACATTCACCAATGCATAACTCATGATTTGCAAAAACATCACTTTCCAACACATGCCCTTTATAAAACAAGTCTTCTCAAGACCTCAATGCACTTTTCAAACCTCATGCACATATGCATCAATTTACAACAACAAATAGACCTTTGCTCATGCTTTAACATGCATCACATGCATTCTTGCATAATACACATATATCTCATGCATCCTTGCATCATTTACAACCATCTCATGCTCCACTTTGTTCATTTACATTATATTGGCTTTCAAGTGATAGTCCACAACTCATTTCAACACAAGACACAATCGGTTACGCGGATTACAAGCGTTATCCCTCATGCTTCATACAAACTACCGGACTACACAAGGTGGAGACATATGGCACAATCACAACCCATCAACACCCGTGATGGAGACTAATGGCACAATCACAACCCCTCAACATCACTCATCGGTAGTTGTGTAATTCCACTAACGAAAGTATAAGACACATACACAAGACTCACACACGGGACTAACCATTCACCGTTGTGATCTTAGCCTCAATCGTTAGGGTAATTGGATGGAGATTACGACACAATCACAACCCCTCAACATCCAAGGCGACTTTATTCACGATGCACCCAATCCTATAGCCAGCTAACTATATCCAATTAAAGTAACCAAAAACCATTTTCATCACTTGCCAATATAATCATTTATCCACATTAATCCATTGTTTTTCAAGCATAACCACAATGCCATTTCCACAAGCACACATGCTTTACATCATATGCATTTTCATATGAAAACCAAGGATCACTTACCTAGTGCATCCTTAACATAATGACATAAAAATCCAGCATTAAACCATGCTTAAACATGCTTAAAAACAGTTAAAAAATCCACTCCTACAACAAATGCATTTTCATCAACTTTAACACATTTCCAAGAGAATGATTACCGAAACACTTACACTTGAGCTTAGTTAAGTGTATCAAACTCACACTAAGCTCCCAAGAGCACGCACAAGGTGTTACAAAGCAGGAAATTGCATTTCCACTCTTCGGTACGCGAAACCTTGTTCGCCGACACGGAAATTACACCTCCAGGGCTTCCAAAATTACCTCGTTATCTTTCAGATCAAGATCCCTTGTTTTCACAACATCAAAATAGAGATCTAAATGCATTCTAACACCAGCAACAATCCATAGACTCGTTGCCGACTCAAACCACACCAAAATACCCTTCCAACACAACCAACAACTCAATCGATTGCCTCCTAAACCAAGCCCAGCCATCATGCAAAACTTCCAAAGCATTAACAACATCAAAATACATCTGTTGAGTGGATCGAATGATCAAAATAAACCAAGAGGAGGGGGTGAATTGGATTTTTAAAGTTTTTGGTGGTGGAATTGACAAATAAAAATGGTAGACAAGGAATTTTAGAGTGGTTCAAGTTCCAATCGAACTCTACATCCACTACCTTAGCTTCACTAAGGATTTGCAACAATTCCACTAATTTCTCTTCCCCTTTTCTAGACTAAGGAGGTAACCGTTACAATTTTCGGTCAAATTTTCCACCCAAAATTTGACCCAATCCTCACACAATAGAAACAAAGAAGTTGTTGGCTAAAACAAGTATCTCTCAATACACAATATAGCCCAATTACAAGCACTCAACCCAATTGAAATGATAAGAATGAAAAATACAATTGGGTTTACAAGACAATAATGGGATTTAGGCACAAATGCCTGGATTTGATGTTTGGATGTTTGCTTTAGGATCAATAGTTGTTGCTGAAGCTTTTAGAGGTCCCTTTTATACCTTTTCATTGAACTCTAGCCGTTGTGGTTGTTGCATACATCAATAGAGCCGTTGGAGATGTTATCTTGCCTCCATAAATGCAGTCTGCAACCAATCGTTTCGAAATGCCCGACCCTGTTTCGAAACAGACCAAAATAGAAAGAGCCGTTGGGGTGCATTAAAGAGCCTGTATCGAAACGGTTAGACTTGTTTCGACACGCTAAGAGCCGTTTCGAAACCCATTTCGAAACATTTTGCCACTGTCAAGGACCGTATCGAAACAGCTTGAATCGTTCCGATACGCCTTAACGACTTGTGAAAAAACAGTTGAAAACTTTTCTAACGGTCATATTTTTTAAATCAGATTGAATACCTTTTCGAAACATTTGATGTCGTTTTGATACGGTGTCTCGAGGTTCTTAAGTCGTTTCGAAACTCGTTTCGAAACACGGGTTGACAATGTTGAAACTGTTTCGATACCCGTTCCAAAATGCTGACTCGAAAAACACTGGTTTGGCTTCAAGAACACTTAGAAAACTTTTGATAATGTAAGTTTTTAACTTAGGCATTTTGTTTAAAACATACAGAGAGGTTTGAGGACTTAAAAATTCGTTTTCACATTTTCAGTTTAGTCCTTAAGTTCTTTAGTTATATCAAAATCAATTATCGGTTTCACAATCTCCCCTTTTTTAATATAACAAAACAAAGTTAGAACTTTTAAGAGTTTTGAAAATTTTGAATACATTCTAACTCCCCCTCAATTTAAGATAGGTTTTAAAGTTTTAAAAAGGATTTGAGGATTTAAATTCAAGGTTTAAAACTTAAAAACACTTAAAACATTTAAAATGAATTTTGGCTCTTAGATTACTTCTCCCCATTTTTGTTAGATCAAAAATAATAAACAATGCTCAAAGAGAAGAGATAAGGTTAAAAGCAATAATCAATAAGCATTAAGCAACATAATATAAATTCATAAAATTCAAATATCCAAAACATAAATATTAAATAATAAGTTCAAAGCATAATCCCAAACGAAAAGAAATCAAAGCATAGGTTCATAAAACATAAGGGAAATAAAGATGCAAACTTAAACCTAATATGCATAGCTAATATGATATGACATGAGAATCCTAAGCCTCTTCATCGTCACTATCATCATCCACGAAATCATCATCATCCTTAGCTTGAGCGCGACGAAAAGCCATCCATTGGCCGTAAAAGGTGGAGAAGGACATGTCCATAGATGTATATTGATTCTCAAGGGATGTGAGGCGATTCTCATTTGCAAGGAGACGATCCTCCACGGATTGCAATCGAGTATTGATAGCACCAAAACCCCTAGACATGTTGGTGGCCAATGTGTTTAACCGCTCGGTAAGAAAAGTCGTGAGAGCTTGATTATTTGCAACCGGAGCTTGTGGTTGAGGTTCAACTTGAGGTGGAAGTGCTTCCCTATCAACACGTTCTCATTGCCCATTGATGTATTGAAAACCGGACTTGCGGAGAGAGGACTCACCAATTTTTGACTTGCAGGGTTCCGGAGAGTCATAAGTGCAATCAAGGTTAAGCAGGCCAAAGATATGACTTAAAAAAGTCCTATATGTGAAGGACTTGACTGCTTCGGTATCACGGAGTTTCACATTGTTCACCATCTCGGCAAACATAATCTTGACAAGGTTTGGTTTTTCACCTCGAAGAAAGTATTCAAGCCAAAAATAATCTATTTGACGAACGTGAGAGAATTTACCTCCGGAGGGGCGAACAAACCATGAGATCATCAAATGGAGGAACCTATCATGAGCATCTAAAGGAAGCACGGAACCGGTGTGAGAACCAAAATGAGTCTCACTCTCGATGCCTTCGTTCTTAAGACCGAAAGTAGCTTCTAAGAGAGGGATGTCAATGACAATCTTCTTCCCCAAGATATAAGACTCTATGCCCGTAACTTCAGAGTTATCTTTATCATTAATGAGTTGGGCATTCGAGTAGAAGATAAGAACCATGTGCTTGTAGCAAATATCCGAGATACTCAAGAAACTAAGGAAGCCCCATTCTTGTAGACGGTGGAGGTAACAAAAGAGAAAGCGATCGGTGTCAAGGAACGAGAGGTCAATAACACGCTCACGACGAACGACAAGCTCTTTGACATAGGTGAAACGTGCCCTCATCTCTGGAGTCTGAAGACTTTTAAGAAATAGCTGGGTGAGATTAGGACGAATACTCGAATCACTTGTTTGACCCATCTTACGCTTTTTGTTAACGTTCTCCATAGACATCCTAAAAATATAAAACAATTAATTTAAAACAAATTTGAAGTGTATGCATGAAGTTCTTAATTCAATCCAATGGTAAATCCCACTTAGGTTTAAAAACAAATTTTAAGAACAAAGATACAAAACAAAACAACAAAACCCAAAAAAATTAAGAGAAAAACAATTTAAAAAAAACAGTAAAGAGAAATACGAATGAAAAAATATATATTCGAATAAAAAATTTGAAGATTTTGAATTTTTTTACAAGATTTGAAAAACTCAAGTATCAAAACACATAAACTATACAAAATTAGAATTCTCTAACCTAAGATTCGAATACAAATTTAAGGAAAAAGAAAAAGATGAAAATATACCTTAAATTGGGATTTTGGATGAATAGATGAAAATCCTTGCACAAAGTTGTTGATGCTTGCTTAGACTTGTGTTTAAGAGTAAAAGCCCTCAAGATTTGGTGAAAAACAATGAGGTTTAGAGGGTTTTATAGGGAAAAATCGTTTTAGGGTTTTTAGGGTTTGAGGGGAGTTTTAATTAAAGTAAAATTGTAACATTAAAAGCCCTCTATAAAGCTGTCCGCTAACCCGTTTCGGAACGGTGTCGACCGTTTCGAAACGCTGGCACCGAGGGTTGACCGACTTTTCAATTCCAGCTGACCGTTTCGATACAGCTTTGACCGTATCGAATCCCCGTTGACTCGTATCGAAACACGTTTCGATACACCCCTTGGCAGTAGCAAAAAACGTTTCGAAACCCTTGGAAGGCGTTTCAAAACACCCTTCTCTTAGATGTAATTTTAAAGCATCCGTATCGAAACAGTTGGACCCGTTTCGATACACCTGGGCTTGGAAGTGCAGATGAGGCTCTAAAAGTGCAGAAAAATGAAAATTTTCAAGGCCTAACTTGCATGAATGACATGAATGAGCAGGAATAACATGTGCAAACATAAACATACTCCCCCTAGCTATTGACATGGATGAAATTAAGAGTAAAACCACATAAACATGACATTTCACAAGATCAAGCAATTTTAAGCACAAAAGAGGTCCTAAAAAGTCAAGATAGGCTAGTTAGACCTAACTCTCTCCTAAGGGACCAAAAATGCTCTTTGTCTAAAGGTTTTGTAAAGATGTCCGCTAATTGATTTAAGGTGTCAACATACTCTATAACAACATCTTCTTTAAGGACATGATCTCTAATGAAATGATGCCTTATTTCTATATGTTTGGTTCTAGAGTGTTGGATGGGATTTTTTGTCAAACATATGGCACTAGTGTTATCACACTTAAGGGGTATGGTTTCAACTTTAATACCATAATCTAAGAGTTGTTGCTTCATCCAATGTACTTGAGCACAACAACTCCCTAAGGATATGTACTCGGCTTCGGTGGTAGATAAGGCTACACTATTTTGTTTCTTAGAGAACCAAGATATGAGCATACTACCTAGAAATTGACAAGTTCCCGAAGTACTCTTCCTATCGATTTTACACCCCCCATAATCCGCATCCGAATAAGCATGGAGGTTGAAGGTGGAGTCTCTAGGGTACCAAAGACCTAGACAAGGAGTATCTCTAAGGTACCTAAAGATTCTCTTAACGGCTATAAGGTGAGACTCTCTAGGACTAGCTTGAAACCTAGCACACAAGCAAACACTAAACAAGATATATGGTCTACTTGCGATAAGGTAAAGTAATGATCCAATCATAGAACGGTAAAGCTTAGAGTCAACACACTTACCTCCTTCATCTTTGTCAAGCTTTGTAGATGAGCTCATAGGTGTGGCTTGAGGCTTTGCATTCTCCAAGCCAAACTTCTTGAGCATATCCTTTATGTACTTTGCTTGATTGATGAAGGTGTCATCCTTCCTTTCCTTGATTTGGAGTCCCAAAAAGAATGAGAGCTCCCCCATCATGCTCATCTCGAATTCACCTTGCATTAGCTTAGCAAACTCTTTGCAATGACATTCGTTAGTAGAACCAAAAATTATATCATCAACATAAATTTGTACTACTAAAATGTCATTTTTATACCTTTTTATGAAAAGTGTAGTGTCCACCTTACCTTTTTCAAAACCTTTTTCAATTAAAAAGTTTGAAAGTCTTTCATACCAAGCTCTAGGAGCTTGTTTTAAACCATAAAGAGCTTTAGTGAGTTTGAAAACATGATTTGGAAATTTTGAGTCTTCAAAACCCGATGGTTGTTCCACATACACTTCCTCATTTATAAAACCATTTAAAAATGCACTTTTAACATCCATTTGAAAAAGCTTGAAATCATGATAACATGTATATGCAAGCAACATCCTAATGGCTTCCATTCTAGCTACGGGAGCATAGGTTTCATCAAAATCAATTCCATATTCTTGAGTGTAACCTTGTGCTACTAATCTAGCTTTATTTCTCACAATGTTACCACTCTCATCTAGTTTGTTCCTAAAGACCCATTTAGTTCCTATAGTAGATTGATTACTAGGCCTATCAACTAATGTCCAAACATTACTTCTCTCAAATTGATTTAACTCTTCTTGTATAGCCATAATCCAAAAATCATCTTTCAATGCTTCTTTTATATTCTTAGGCTCTATGCATGAGATAAATGCAACATGGTTCATAAGTTTGAGAGAATATCTAGTGGTTACCCCCTTGGATGGATGACCCAAGATTTCACCATCTTTGACATAGTTGAACTCCCTTGGGTAGCTCACTTCCTTTTCCTCAAGAGCCAAGTCCTTCAAGGCTTCAAGAGGTGGATCTTGTGTGTCCCCTTCTTTTTTCGGAATCTCATCCTCCTTTGAAGTTTTTCCTCCATCAAAGGCATTTATGATTCCTACATCATCATCATCACAAGAATTCTTCCTTGGAAGGAGGTTATCATCGAATACAACATGTATAGATTCTTCTACTACTAAAGTTCTCTTGTTAAATACACGATAGGCTTTAGAAGTTAAAGAGTATCCTATGAAAATAGCTTCATCACTTTTTGCATCAAATTTACCTAAGTTGTCTTTTCCATTATTTAAAACAAAGCACTTGCAACCAAATGGATGAAAATAGCTAATGTTAGGCTTTTTAGATTTTAAAATCTCATAAGGCGTTTTCTTTAAAATTTGCCTAATCATTACTCAATTTACAATGTAGCAAGCGGTGTTTGTGGCTTCCGCCCTAAAATATTTAGGTAAATTGTTTTCACAAAGCATGGTTCTAGCCATTTCTAGTAAAGTTCTATTTTTCCTCTCAACTACCCCATTTTGTTGAGGAGTTCGAGGAGCCGAAAAATTGTGTCTAATACAATTTTCATTCAAAAACTCTTCAAACCCTAAATTTTGAAACTCGGTTCCATGATCACTTCTAATATGAGAAATTCTAAGTTCAAGATCATTTTGGGTTAGAGCATGCATCACAAATTTTATCGTTTGAGAACTTAATCTTTGGTAAACCTCTAACTAGATCAAGGGAAACTAATTTTTCTAAAACACTAATGCTAGCATGTCCTAGTTTCCTATGCCACAACCATGCATCATTTTCATTTTGAGCTACTAAATATGCATGGGATGTATGTATGTCATCTAGATGCACCATGTAAATGTTACCTATGCGATGATCTATGAGCATAATATTATTAGATTTAATGTCAACAATTTGCACCCATTTTTATCAAATAAAACATTAAATCCTTTATCACATAATTGACTTATGCTCAACAAATTATGTTTAAGACCATCGACATACAAGACATTTTGAATATGAATAGTAGAGTGATTACCTATGGAGCCAATACCTTTAACGTGGCCTTTGGAGTTGTCACCAAATGTCACCACTCCTCCACTTTTTGGCTTTAGATCCATGAATCTACTCTTGTCTCCGGTCATATGCCTTGAGCATCCACTATCAAGGTACCATGAGTTTTGACTTTGTGCTTTGGCCTTGTAGCAATGCTCCCCTACAAACAAAGATATTAAACTTTTGTTTTTGGTACCCAAATCATTTTGGGTCCATGAGTGTTAGCTCCCATTAACTTGGTTCCCTTAGGAATCCAAGGTGACATAGCAACAATATTATTAGATTTTACAAGTTCCTTAGAAACCCATACACTTTTAATCTTTTTAGTTCTACTATGTCTAGGAAAGCTACCTTGTTTGTAGTTATTAGTCTTTTTCCTAGGTTGGTTTGTTTAAGAAGATTCACCTATTTCATGCTCACTACCAACATTTTTTAAAAGACTCTTTGAGCTTGTTAAGTTCATCTAACACCTTTTGGTGTTCACTATTACATTGAGAAAGAAGATTATTAAGGTCAACATTTTCATCTTGGAAGAATTTTAGTTCATCTTTCAACCCTAAAATCTTTTTTCTCAAATTTTAAATTAGCTTGAGAAAGTGAGTCATTTTTATCATTTAATTCCGAAATAATTTTCTTATTCCTAATGACCGACTCCTTGTATTTCTCAACTAATTCATCATAAAACTCTTGCAACTCATCATATGCATCATTCAATTCATCATATGTAAAATCAAAAGATGATGAGTTAGAGGTTACCATGGAGGAATCCTCCTCAAGTGCCATGAGGCAAAGGTTGGCCACTTCTTGTTCGTCATCCTCGGATGACTCCTCATCACTCCAAGTAGCAAGCTTGGCTTTGAGCTTCTTCTTCTTCTCAAAGCCCTTCTTCTTGAGTTGAGGGCACTCCGAATGAATGTGACTGGGCTTATTGCACTCAAAGCAAATGATTTGATCCCTCACTTCTTCTTTGTTTTTACCTTTGAAATCCATCTTTCTTTGAATTTTCCTTCCTCGGTTGGACCTCATGAAGCGTGAGAATCTTTTGGCTATCATAGCCAATTCTTCTAGCTCATCCTCCTCACTAGAAGAGCTCTCCTCAAGTAATGAAGCTTTGAGAGCTATTCGCATCTTCTTCTTCTTTTCCACCTCTAGCTTCTCTACTCTTTTCTCTTCCTTCTTCTTTTCTTCTTCCCTTCCTTGCTTCATAATCTCATGAGTAAGGAGAGAACCCACTAGCTCAACAAGTTTTCGAGTCTTCAAGTTTTTGGCCTCTATTATGGCGGTTCTCTTCCCATCCCAAGATTCGGGAAGTGAGTAGAGTAGCTTCCGGACAAGCTTGTCTTCCGGTATAGTCTCTTCAAATCCTTTAAGCCCATTGACTATGGTTGAGAAGCGATCAAACATATTGGATACCATCTCATCGGGCTCCATCTTGAAATTCTCATAACTAAGATTGAGAATTCCAATCTTGGTTTCCTTCACATTGTTGGTTCCTTCATAGGTGGTCTCAAGAGTATCCCACACTTCTTTGACACTCTTAATGGATGAGCCTTTGGAGTAGATATCCGGACCAAAAGAACAAAAGAGCATCTAAAGAGCTTTGTCATTTATTTGGATCTTCTTCCTCTCTTCTTCACTCATCTTCATCTTTTTCTTTAGAACCATCCTCCCTTCACTATCTTGCTTCAATGGAATGTAGGGGCCATCTTCAATGACATCCCAAACCAAGTAATCATTGGACTTGATGAAGAGGCGCATCCGATTCTTCCAAAACGGATAGTTGTCACTATTGAGACTCGTACATGCTAGATCCGGAGGTAGATGCCATCTCTTGATTTTTGGATGATCACACTCTTCCTAGGAACTCCGCTTGTGGTTGTTAATCCTTCAAAGAGGTAGGCTCTGATACCAATTGTTGATGGATCGAATGATCAAAATAAACTAAGAGGGGGTGAATTGGATTTTTAAAGTTTTTGGTGGTGGATTTGACAAATAAAAATGGTAGACAAGGAATTTTAGAGTGGTTCAAGTTCCAATCGAACTCTACATCCACTACCTTAGCTTCACTAAGGATTTTCAACAATTCCACTAATTGCTCTTCCCCTTTTCTAGGCTAAGGAGATAACCGTTACAATTTTCGGTCAAATTTTCTACCCAAAATTTGACCCAATCCTCACACAATAGAAACAAAGAAGTTGCTGGCTAAAACAAGTATCTCTCAATACACAATATAGCCCAATTACAAGCACTCAACACAATTGAAATGATAAGAATGAAAAATACAATTGGGGTTACAAGACAATAATGGGATTTAGGCAAAAATGCTTGGATTTGATGTTTAGATTTTAGGATCAATAGTTGTTGCTGAAGCTTTTAGAGGTCCCATTTTATACCTTCTCATTGAATTCTAGCTGTTATGGTTGTTGCATACATCAATAGAGTCGTTGGAGATGTTATCTTGCCTCCAAAAATGCAGCATGCAACCAACCGTTTCGAAACGCCCGACCTTGATTCGAAATAGACCAAAATAGAAAGATCCGTTGGGGTACATTAAAGAGCCCGTATCGAAACGGTTAGACTTGTTTCGATACGCTAAGAGCTGTTTCGAAACCCGTTTCGAAACATTTTTCCACTATCAAGGACCGTATCAAAACGACATGAATCGTTTTGATACGCCTTAATGACTTGTGAAAAAACAATTGAAAACTTTTCTAACGGTTATATTTTTTAAATCAGATTGAATACCGTTTTGAAACATTTGGTGTCGTTTCGATACGGTGTCTCGAGGTTCTTAAGCCGTTTCGAAACTCGTTTAGAAACACGGGTTGACAGTGTTGAAACTGTTTCGATACACGTTTCGAAACATGAGCTCATAGTTTCAAAAGTGTTTCGAAACGCCTTAGGCCGTTTCGAAACGCTGACTCAAAAAACGCTGGTTTGGATTCAAGAACACTTAGAAAACTTTTGATAATGTAAGTTTTTAACTTAGGCATTTCGTTTAAAACATATAGAGAGGTTTGAGGACTTAAAAATTTGTTTTCACATTTTCAATTTAGTCCTTAAGTTCTTTAGTTATATCAAAATCAATTATCGGTTTCACAACATCTATTAAACATCCTAACTCATCCTTATACCTCCAGCAATCACAATTCCACCATTACACCCTAAAAACACACCTAAAACTACCAAGAAACTCTAGGATCTCAAGGATTTCGGGATCTATGTTAATAACACATCATCTTAATATAGAAATCAACTTAAAAATCAATTAGAATCAACACAAAACAGTGCCCAACTCATCAAGTCCGAAAATCAAGATTTCACTCACATTTTCACAAGATTTTGATCTTAAATCAAAACTATATTAAAAAATCAACCAAAAATAGTTATTAGAAGCCAAATATCTTGGGAATTTCAATAGAGAACTTAGAATAGAGGTTAAGAACAGGATTTACCTCGAATCCTTGCTTCCTTCAATAGATGACAAGTTTTCCTTGCAAAAATCTTGAAGAATTAAGGAAGATCTATTGAAATTGATTTAGAAAATGTTGAGAGAACTTTTGAGAGAAAGAATTCTGGAAAAGATGAGAGAAAATGGTGTTTGGCTAAAATGAGAAGGAATTGGTAGTTACGTAAAATGAAAATCCACTAACTACCAATTAGTTAATATCTTATTTTAATTAAAATCCTTTAATTAAAATCCATTTAAATCACATGTCATATTGAAGAAAGTTCAAATTGACTTAAAGCCCCCTAAAGATTCTAAGATTTTGGCTTCTACCTTTAAAATCACATCTTCCTAGTTTTAAAATTTTACAATTTGGTCACTACTCAAAATGTCCATTTTCCAAATCCCTTTTTGTAAAATTGATTTGACCAACCTCTTAATTATATTTTTAGAGGATTTTATAAATTTTTATCACAATTTTATCCTATCTCGATCCTTGATTTCCTAAAATCACTTTACACGATTCGAACCGTTCTCGACCGATCCGATGTCCAAAATATCTAGGCCCAAAACCAGGGCGTTACATTGCTCATCTCAAAGCATACTTTTGGGCCTTTACTTTGTATCCCTTTTCTTAAAATTGGGGGACTCACGCCTAAAGGCTGCTAGTCGACCTCTTCAACATGAAGGTGCATAAAAAAATCTTCGGTAATCTTCAAATGCTTTCTCTCTCTCTTTCTCTTTAGGCACCCCTTTGGGTTCTCGACCTGAAATCAACTTCTATCCTTGACCTTTCACTTCGAATTTTCTTTTCACATCTTTAGGGTGTCCACATGTCTCTAAGTCTTCTAAACTTCTCATTTTCCATAAAGCCATGTCTCCATTTGCCTTCATTCTTTCTCTTCTTCTTGAAGGGAGGACTTACACTGGTTAGAATTCCATTTCCCTCACTTACTTTAGGCTTATGTACCTTCTTATTAACCTCCGGTTAATGTTGGCTGCTTTAAATGGTGTCTTCTATCTAAAGATGCCACACATTTTTGGCCCTCGTTCCTCTAAATTTGGGGTAAAAAACGTCTCCTCTGAATTTCGCTCTATTGCCCTGAAGCGCCTTTTGGGTTTTCGCCTTGGCTCTTCTTCTCTTCTTCTCTATCTTCCTTCTTTTCTTAGGTGTACCTCCGTCTTCATCGCCCTTTTGTCGAGTTGATTTTAGATCATACTTATTGTCTCATCTTGGTGCGCGGCGCACACGATCCTTCTCGGGACATTCCTTCCGGCAAGATTCTAGTCCCTGAGGTTAACTTTCTTTCCTCGATTCTCTATGTCAAATTTTCTTCCCTCATGTTCTATTGACCTTAACAACATTCCTTAGCGAAAGTCGACTTCACATCATGATATTTCACCGAAGGCGGTCTTGATATTTCAACTGGTGACATTAGTAGCAATGTTTAACCCTCAGAGGGTGCCCCTCCGGGTACTATTAGCTTTACCTAGAGTTATAGTTAGTCCGCTTGTCCATTCCCATGTAGGAAACTTACAAGAATGATAGGGTAAAAATAATTTTAGTATGTATAAATATACATTTTAAAGAATCACGATAAGTGATATTTAAGAAAATCAAGTTTGGGGTCTTTGAAAAAGTTCGACCCGAGTGACATTTTTTTGAATGTTGTGGGGATACACATATGAAATCACTTTTGGGCTATTAGGCTTCCGGGAGGAACAACTCCCCAAACCTAATTTCTAACCAATTTTAAGGTGGCTCTCTTTAACTCACTAACTCACCATGCCCCATCCTTCCATCTTTTCTAATCTCAACCAGGCATTAGAAGTGTGGCAATCCTTGAAGAAAGGTTAACCCTGATAAGCGGGATGTGATATGAAGACAAATTCATCCATCCGTGTATGGTCCAAATGGTCTTTTGAGGCTTGTAATGTAGGCTAAGGCTCACGGCAACGAAAGAAAGGGTAAATAGGCCCAAACAAGTGTTTAAGGGTGGTGAAACCAAGGATCAATTCTTCCAACTGAAAGTCTCAATTATGCTTAGATGAAATATTATTCCTTCTCTTATTTCTTTGGATCACTCTAGACTGCCCCTTTTTTGGGTTTTCACCCTAGAGTTCATTTCCTTTCATCAAGTGTAGTTTCAGATCAAATTGCGCATTCGCATTGTATTAACGCATATCTCCATTCGAAGGCGATCAATCTTTCACGACCCTTCTAGATAGCGATTCATTTGGCTAGGGAATTCTCTTATCCATTTTCTTTATTTGCCTCTCACACTCTTTCCTTTTACAAAATTGCACTTTTCACTTTAGTGCTTTCACTTTTCACTTTTTCCACTTTTATGTTGGTAACTTTTGACTTGATTTGGGTAGCTCTTTGAGCACCAACTTTTTTCGTTGTGTCCTTTTGATGTCTCTCTCGGTAAAACTAGATCAAGCATTCCACGTATCCACCCTTTTTCATTGCACTCTAATTCACAAGGCATCATCTTCATCGCATAATTCGGATCCAATGTCAATTACTTGTCCATAAACTTCTACCTTATTTGCCCCCGGTGTAGGGGTGATCCTTGGTTTGGGTTCGATCAGAAGAAATAAAGTTTAACAGGCTCAAACGGGGACAACAATGGGTATTTTTTATTTTCTTTCTATGTGAAGGGAATTGAAGGAATGTCAAATGTCCTACCATAGACGGATATAAAAATCGGTCTTCAGGTGGTAGAAGTTTTAGGGTTATCACTTCATTCAAGGACCTTAGATAACAATGCTCGAGAGGAAAGTTCACTCAATGGAAGTGGCCCATTATTCCTGAACACTCATTGTCATCCCTCTCTCGGCCTAAGTAGAACAGATAGTGCTTCCATTGGTATCATTCCCACAACATTTAGTTTTTTAAAGTATTAAGGTTATTTTTGTAAAATATATATATATACGTGTATGTTTCTAATAAAAAAAATAGGGTTGTAACCATGTAGAACAAATGAAATATCTAAAAGGGACCAAAGAATATAAACTACTTGCAAAAGTCTCCTTCATTGAAAATAGAACAAACAGACACCGTAAAAGCCCTTACAAGAGACGCTAGCTATCATGGGCCAACAACACAAAGTTAAACATGCACATCAAAGAGGAAAAGTTCTAACAACAAAAGGTAGGACGCAACAACAATTCCCTACCACCACGACATTGAACTTTCATCTCGGTTTCTCAAACTCAGCCTTCCTTCTTAAACTTAGGTCTCCCATTCTCGAATGAGAGCACTCTATTCTTAACAAGTTCATAGATCCTGCCCTTCAAAAAATGCACTCTTTTGTTGTGTGGCTAAAATCTCCGTAATGATATTCACATGGAACCCTGGCACCAAACGCATTGGTATTAAAATAGGTGTACCATTTCGGGGGTGGTGGCCTCAGGAATTTGTTCTGAATCAGTAGAGGTAACAACTCTGAATTGGTCATCGGGGAACAAGCCTTCGTCTTCATGTCAATCCCTCCTACATCGCGCTTTTTAGCTTTCCTTTTTCCCCTCTCCTTAGATAGGGTTCACTTTCTTCAATATTATCGGGGTCTATCGCTTTTGTGGGCTCTTTTGGAACTTCTTCCGACCCCGTAATCAGGTTCAAATCTTCCGTAGCACGATCGTGATAGCCACTGACGTTCGTAGGTTTCGCCGATGTCTGCGACTTCGCCTTATCCACCTCTTTCACCACAACAACCTGATCTCCTCCTAGCTTCACCGTACTAGCCACCGTTGGAAACTTGAATATCAGACCCGAGCTTTTTGTCTCAAATTCCAACACCACAAGGTTTAGGAGAACTTGGATTTTGTGCTTAAAACTCGTGCATTTCTCAATCGAATGCCCCCGAATTTCGGCGTGGTAATCACAATGCTCTCCCTCACGGAACCAACTGGGATACGGATGTGACGGGGCTTTAACAAAGCAAGGTGCCACCACTCGAGCATGCAACAGCTTGGAGTACAGCTCTTGGTAAGTGAAAGGGCTGGGGGTGAACTGGTCATTCCCTTTCTCAATCTCTTTCATCTTCTTTGAACCTCGAGGACTCCCGGCCATAGTTTTGGGTTGCGAAGTCGTAACGCTCTTTGGGGTTTCCTGGTAGTCTTGTTGCTCTTGAACCGATTCTTCCTTCGTTGGAGAAGACAAGCTTTTCCCAAGATAATCTTTTATCTTATATAATGCCAACTCAACGGGGCATTCTGAAACAGTGCAGTTCACCTCTTACTGGATGAGTCTTCTTTCGACAAAGCTTCCTCCATCACAACGTCATGGCCCACATTCTCACTTTTCTCGGCTTGGGGGTTTCCCCTCATGCCTCTTCCTTCGGTCACCACAGCTATCATAGCCCTCAATTCATTGATTTGCCCCATCGTTTCATCTTGGAACGTCTTCACATACGCGATCGTCTCCTTCTGACTTCTAACCAATTGTTCGTGAAGCTGTTCAAGCCTGTCCACCCTTGCTACTAGGTCATTCATACTTCTAAAGCTACACTGGCTGGAAACCGTTCCTTTGTCCATTCTCTTTCTCTCTCTTTCTCTGATATGAACGTTTTCCCTAAATTAGCGATGATGCGATGAAAGGCCTTAAGCAAGTTTTAATGATGGATGTATTATGGACTCGAATCAATTTCTAGTGGGACGATATGACAGATGCATGATCATGTGATGGATGCATGGCTGACAATTTTAACGCTGCTTTGAAATGATAGATGAAACAAATGCTACAAATGTATGCAAGTCAAAGGTGTTGGTCATATAGGTGATTCCCCTCATGTAAACCTTCATTTGGACATAAAGGAGGTTCCTCGTCGTAGGATGGTCATAGCAAAAGTCCTACGGATGCTCTTCGGATCTTCGAATGGTGTTCAAGGAAATGAAGGTTTTGGCCAAGGTAGCCGAGGCCAGATTTGCCTTCTTCTCTAGCAATTCAAGGACACCTAACACTGTGGGTACCAAGTCTCGGAGGTATTCTAAAAACTAACTATCACCTCGAAGCTGAATCAATCTCTTGACCTAATCTATACCTTTCCGGCTGCCACGCTCTTTCTGGCCGCCTCTTTGCACTCGGTCGGGTAGTTTCGTGACCTTGTATGTTCGGAGTAGATCCGATCTTGCTTGACTTCCTTAGGATGGAGAAGGGTTGTGCTCTCTTCAATGGTTGGCATTAGATCTTCTATAAGTATGACCTGACACTGTGCGTTCGCTCGGTAAGCTGCCCTCTCAACCTTTCTGATTCAACTTTGACCGATGTCGGACTTGCTAATTGACATTATCCTTTCTGGAAACCTCCCGTCTATAATGATAACCTTTGAATTGGGTAAAACCACCTTGACTCAACACGTTTGTGTCATGAAATGCATGCGATAATAAATACAAGAAGATCATAAGAAAAATCGTTAGTGTCGGATAAACACAGTTAACATGATAAGAGAAAAAAGGCAAGCATGAAAGCAAGCAACCCTATTTATCCCGTGTAATAAACCTAGGTTGTCCGCATGGCTCTAAAATGGGTGGGCTTTCTAGTTCTCTAAATGCAATTTTGGTTCTAGGAGGTACTCGAATTGTCTTTGTTGTCCCCCACTAAGGGCAACAAGGCCCCCGATCATCACCCATTATAGGCTCCTCTCAACCGAGTTCAATTCGAGGGGGCCCTTTAGCTATATCCATACGGAGAAACAATATTCCCACGAAGATATAGGGTATTCGAACCCCAAAGGTACTTGCTAGGCCCATACGGAGGAACAATATCCCCACGAAAGCACTAGCGTTTCCCCACACTTAGACAAACGGGTTTAAATGCCAATTTTAAATGCGTTTAAAATAAACTCAAAATTATAAACAAATATCGGTCGATCCGGTCACTTTAATTCGAAACTTTTAATATTAATTTAGTGGTAATGTTTTTTTGGCTTGACTCTCTTTTTGTTTTTGAAAACAAAAAAATTTCCCCAGCGGAGTCGCCATCTGTAGCGACTAAATTTTTGGAAAAATACCTCTCGGCGTCACTTGGAAGAACCGGGTTTTAATTGGTTTTGAAAAGTTAATCGGATTAAAGAAAATAAAGAGGAGGAGTCGCCACCGGTCATTTAAAAATGGTAGACCGGACACCGAATGTAAAACCAGAGATTTTTCTTTAAAAAAATGGGTTCAGGAGTCGGTTACACGCGGGGAAGGATGAGCACCCCCGTCGTGCCCAAAAATCGGCACCAAAACCATTACCGCTTAGTTAATAATAAATTTTGTGAATTCAAGTGATGATTCATATCGAAATTTTGTTTTAAGAGTGAATAAATTTTAAAAGCCTTAATATTCGAGAAGGAACGTCCGAACCACCACCACTACGACTGGTACTGGCCTCGTTCGTTCCTGAATAAAAAGACACCACATTATATTTTATGTTTTGGATGCAACTTACAAGAATAGATTCATAAGCGAGATAATTAAATCATACGATTAACGAAAAAAACGGGACATAAAGAGCAAACGACATGGCATGTAATGATATAAACGACATAAACGACGTATATAGAAAAACATGGTAAGCAACCAAAATCAATACTCCGCATAAAATATACGATTAAAAAAAACATGCACGAAAACATATAATACATATGTAGATGCACAACTTTACAAAATCATGAAACACGAACAAAACCACATGAAAACTATATGTTATATGTGATACACATTCATTATCATATAATCCTAGATAAAAAAAAACATGTAACATTTGCAGCAATAAGGAATTGATATGCGCACCAATGTATCCACATGAAAATCATGATGAAATCAAATTAAAATAACATGATCAACAAGCAAATTGAAATCTAAGCATACTCAAATTACATGACCACACATGTAAATAAACCACTGGTTTGGGGATGAAAATTAAATAAAAACCAAAGGCATGAGGATTCGATGGGAAATTTCCCCCGAAAGACGTTTCACATGCTTAGGGTGAATTTAAAAGATTACGAAAAGATCGAAGGGCTCGGGGCGGGATTTATCATTCAGGGATTTATTAACACCTGATCAGTGACTAAAATGTGAGCTCTCACGAAGCTTAAGGGATTGCGGGATGGTTTTTAAAACAATTGAATGGCCGAAATGAAATTAGCCCAAAATCCCCTCCCATATATACTAACCTAAAGACGCAAAAAACCCTAAAACCTAATGAAACGTCAACCACATCCCCTTTTTACTTCGAAACCCTGATAGAACGAAAAAACCTTTCTGCCTCCCCCTTTCTATCGAAGCAAAACCCCACCCTTCTCCCTTATCTATTTTTCAGAGTAAAATAAAAGAACTCAAAACGGAAAACCCTCCCTTTCCTTGATTGATTCGAGTCCAAAACCATGGTTCTCCTTACGCGTTTACATTGTAACCAAAAGACGGGGTGGAGAGGAGCCTTCCCTGACGGCTCACCATTCGCGACTTTGGAACAGAAGTCGCTTGGATTATCGCCGCCAGAAGTTGGGACGGCCAGGAATGGAGACCGTGAAAGGGGAAACGACGGTAAAAAGAAACCCTTTTTTCCTTATTATTTTTTTTTGCATGCAAACTGGAAACTAAGAAATGAAAAATATACCTCTGAAATATGCTCTAATCTTTGTATTTCCTTTTTTGGATTTTTGAATCTGTTACAACGATCTCGTTCTATATCTCTCTCTTTTATAACTTCCTTTTGATTTCCTATATAACCGAGTTTACAAGGAAAAGATAAAAAATGGTACACTGATGCATGTACATTTGGTTGGTATTTGTCTCTACTGACTTTGGGACACTGACTTGTTTTCTTTTTGTGTCATTTGTTGGTCTTGGCTGAAACGGGGAGAGGCATGACATCGTGGTGGTAGACGGCGTGGGCGCGTGGCATACGAATGCAATAGAGGAGCCAGACGTTTCCCGCACGTGTGAGGATTTCGAGGAGTCACGCGTGGGAAGGTGGAACTCTGGAGGCTTCGTCATCTCGATCTGGGACCGTTAGATCAACTCGATCTAACGGCTGACGTTGTGCAGTGCTTGGGAGTACCAAAGTGGCTCTCTCTAGGGTTTTCCTCGGGCTTCATCTGGACCGTATGATCGTCTTTGATCCAACACACCAGATCGAGCGGCTGCAAAAGAAGAGAAGGGGTGATTAGATTTTCCTTAGGGTTTTATTAGGTTTGGGCCTAGAACGGGCCTCGTAACTATAGTATTATTTTTATTATTTTTCGGGCTTCAAGTGGGCTGAGCAATGTAATTTGGACTCTATTTATTTTTAATGAATGTTATGTTTTGGGCTTTTGTTTTTAATCAAGGTTTAGTTTTACTTATGTTTTATTTTCATAATAATAATAATAATAAAAATATAACAATAACAAATATTAAATGATAATGTAAATAAATGATATAATTAATAATAATAATAAAAATAAACGATAAATACAATAAAATCAAAAAATAATAGCAACAAAAAATAATAATAACAATATGCTAATAAAAATAATAACACTAACACACAATAATATTACTAAGCTATTAAACATTGATACTAATAGTGTAAAATAATAATAATAGTAATAATAGTAAAAAATAAAAGGATAATAATAATTATAAAGATAACATAATATGTTAGTACTGTTTAGGGGTTTTCAAATAGATAATGTGACAAATAATAATGATAGTAATAGGTAATAATGGTAGTGATATTTATTTATATATACATACATGTGCATATTTCTTTCTTTTTTTTTTCTCTTTTTCTCATTTCTCATTTATTGTTTTTTTTAAATACCTAACTGCCCAATAAGCCCAAGATAAATACAAACTAGAGGGGTTCGAGGTCCGAACAAAATTAGTGATTACAGTCCTAATAGGAGGAGGATCATATATGGACATTGCCATGATCTGATCTGAATCCGATCTAAATCCATATTCGATCTGAGTCTTAATCATATATGAATTCGAATAAAAACATTTAAAACTCTTAGATTTAAAAAATATATAGATATATATTGAAATCCTAATTAAGTTGAATTGAGATTTTGTATATTAATATAGATATAAATTGAAATCTTAATTAAGTTGAATTGAGATTAATATATATATATATATATATATATTGAAATCCTAATTAAAGTTAATTAGAATTATATATATATATTGAAATTATAATATAAGTTGAATTAGGATTACAAAGTCTATATAAAGACATGAGAGATCTAGCACTCATTAATGCTTTTTGGAAAATCTCTCTAAATAGCTTAGAGAGTTTTGTATGCTCGTTTCAAATGGGTGAACTACGTAGAGGTCGGAGCGTTATCGTTGCAGCTTAGGAATCGACATCGTGGAATCGTGATTGGGTATCTATCTTCTCCAAATTCAGAATTTTATATTTTAAACCGGTAATTCTTCACCCTTAATCACCCGATTCATTTGATGAAAATTATTTATTATTTTTATTTAAATATATTTGTTTGAGTTGTTACTTTAATTGGATTCGAACTTTTGAATTTAGATTTGAATTTTAGATATTTTATTGGATCAGACTCAGATTTATGTAATCTGACTTAAATTTTTTGGAGGTCCGATTATTAATTGGATTGGACTTGAACTTTATAAAGTCAAATCCAAGTCCGATTCATTGACATCCATATATTTTCGTCTATATATATATATATATACTTTGTTCAATTTTTTTTATAATATTATTTTCTTTTTGTATACTGTTTTTAGTATATATATATTGAAAAATTACATCTAAATTTTATTAATCGTCACGAAAGACAATACAATATAATGTATCGAAAAGAGAAAAAAAGAGACATGTCCACTAAAAATATCTTACAATGGTGCAAAGAAAAGTAGACACTTCCATCGAGATGTTCATACCAAAATCCAGAAACATTCCTAAATCTCCTTGTCTCTATCTAAATGAGATGCTTTACATGGTGAAAAAGGAGTAGTAAGCGAACCAAGCTATCAGGCAGATTGCTCCGCTACCAGGTCTGATTACATCTGCAACCAACCATCAACCGAGGGGGGATCCATCTTTCTAAGACCACCCACATAACCATAATCAAATATTAGCGTCGTGAAGATCTCTGTACGAGCAACAATCGATCGCTAAGGTATGCTGAAATTATGCCACAAGGACATATGAAACGAACCACAAAAAAGTCAAAGAAAACGTGTCACAAGGACATATGAAACACATGTCACAAAGGCAGGGATTCTTATTAAAATAGGAAAAAACAAGAAAAATAATAGAACTGATGGTCGACATCCAATACTAAGAGTGGTTGTCGACCTCCAACCAAAGGAAGATGTAAAACCTAATTTGATTTTAATATAATAAAGTGTCTAAGGACCTATTTGTAAAAGTAAATAAATTTTTAAGTATTTCAATGTCTCACAAATTGACAAGCAAACTTGAACAAAAATATTTCTAAGTTAAATAAAGTGTTCAAGCAAAATTTTTCTAAGTGTTATAGCCCAAAACCTACTTGTACGCTAAGGCGTATCGATATGCTATAGTCGTATCGATACGGTTTTGAGGTTCTGGAATTTTAATCGACAAAAGCGTATTGATACGGTTATACCCGTATCGATACGATTTTTTTATCTAGGCTTAACTTTAAGGCATAATGTTTGCGTGTGTCATGTAGTATAAACGATACGCAAATTTGGTGCAAGTATACACGTCGAACAAGTAATAAAGTGATGAGTGATTATCGTCTCTGAAGAACTAGGTGTTTTGATATAATAATTGAAAAATGGTTTGGACTAATTTGAAAAGAATTTAAAACATGTCTTTAAGTCCAAACAACTTGAAAAATATGTTTGAGGTATTTAAAAATGTTTTTGGCAAAGTTTGGAATGCTTTAAAGTTGTCAAACCTGGCTTTTCAGCATTATCGTACCGATACGGTATACCCCATATCGATACCATTTTACTCCAGATTTGATTCTGCCAAAACCCGTACCGATACAGGCTTGCCCGTATCAATACGGAGAGGGGTCGTACCGATACGCCTTTAAGTGTATCGATCCCTTCTTTAACAACCCCCAACGGCTATTTCCCAATGGTCTTTTAAAGTGCAAACCGTACCGACACGCTGGCTAGCGTATCGATACGCATAGGCTGGCAAGAGCCCAACGACTAGTTCTGAAGAAGGGCGTACCGATATGGTAGGCACCAGAACTGCATTTATGGTGGGAAATAAAGTCTCCAACGACTCCAATTCAACCCTAACGACTAGTAACAGCTACAAACTCAATTAGGAGTATAAAAATGACCTCCAAGCATCAAGAGAAGGCTAATGCTTCAATTGTCAACAACATAATGATCAAGAATTTGTCTTAGAGCTTAATTGTTCGTTTTCTTGTATAGACAACACTAGTGAGCTAAATATTTTCAAATTTGCTTAAGTGTTTAGGTTTTGGGTGAGAGCCAAATAGTGCAAACAAATACATATTAGAGGGATTTCAAGTTTGCTTAGAATTTATCTTGTAAAGAGGGTTTACTCAAGCTTTGGGTAGAAAGCTTTGAGGGCTGTAAAGGTTGCCTCCTTAGCCTAGAAAAGGGGACGAAATTTTTAGTGAATTTGGTTGAAATCCTTAGTGGGGAGCTAAGGTAGTGGATGTAGGTGCTTGTTATAAGGCCGAACCACTATAAATCCTTGTGTCAAATTCCAATATTTTAGCTTCCACTAAAACACCCAATTATCCAACTTCTCCACACTTGGCGAGCAAGAACGGTTGAAGGAATTGAGCATCATAAAACCCAACAATTGGTATCAGAGCTTGGCTCAATTGAAGAGGATTAACACCCTATTGAGAAGATCCGGCAAGCTCGATCAACATTTCAAACACCCGGCTCAATGACGCAATCCATCGACAAGCCACCCTTCTTCGACGGGACCAATTATGCTTATTGAAAGAAAAGCATGATGTTCTTTGTCAAATCCAAAGACTACAAGCTTTGGGATATCATTGAAGATAGCCCGTTCGTACCAAAAGGAAGCAAGGCAGAGTGGAGTGCCGACGATCGTAAGAAGATGGAGCTAAATTGCAAGGCTTTGCACTTCATCTTTTGTGCACTTAGCCTCAACATATACGAGAAGATGTCTTCTTGCGAGAGTCCGAAGGAAGTTTGGGACAAGCTCGAAGTTACATACGAGAGGAAAAACGAAGTAAAGAAGACCAAGATCGGCCTCATCAACCTAGAGTATGAAAACTTAAAAATGGATCTGGAAGAGGACATTGAGAAGATGTTCCATCGATTCTTCACCATCACCAATGGACTCAAGGGTTATGGAGAAGTCATTCTGGAAGAAAAGCTTGTCTGAAAGCTTATCTATTCTCTTCCCGAGTCATGGGAATCAAAGAGGACCGCCATCATCGAAGCTAAGAATTTAGACTTTGAAGCTTGATGAACTCATGGGGTCACTTCTCACTCACCAAATTATGAAGAAAGACAAAGAAGAGAAGAAGAAGAAGGAAGAGATAAAAAGGATGGGGAAGAAAAAAGATCATGGATCTAGGCATCCACGGAAATGCCATGGCTCTCAAATCCTCCAAGTGCAACCATATCGATACAAGCGAGGAGGATGATGAAGAAGAAGAGATAATTCATCTCTTCTAGAAGTGTGCCCCTTTCATGAAGAAAGCCATGAAAGAACTCGAACGAGAATCCATGAAGAAGAAGAGGGCAAACACTTCAAGCCATAAGAAGAAGACATATGTGGCTACATGGAGTGATGAAGACTCCACCGACGATGAACAAGCCAACCTTTGCCTTATGGCCTTCGAAGAAGATTCAAGGGCAACTTCTAATTCATCTACTTCATGTTCATATTCATTTGATGAATTACAAGATGCCTATGATGAGTTGGTTTTAGAATTTAAAAATCACATTTTGAGAAACAAGAAAGTGATTTCAAATTTGAAAATTCAAAATGATTTGATTTCTAAAACCAAAATTGAACTTGAAGCAAAACTCAATAGTTTGAACAAAAATGTTTTGATTTACAAAAATCAAATTTCTATGTTAGACAATCTACTGCCCCTAGATTTGTAAATGGTAAAGTTTCAAAAGTATTTGGGTCCCAAAAGGACTAAGTACTTCAACTAAAAATGATGAAATTGAAAAATGGATTCCTAAGGGGACTAAATTTTGTGCCACTAATGTCTATGGATCCAAAGCAATTTGGATACAAAAAATTACTTGATTGTCTTATGTTAGGTGTGATGGAGATTGATCAACAAGTCCAAAAATTGAGGGGGAGCTCCATGCACACAAGGAAGAACACTTGAAGAAGGAAGGCTTCACATCCTCCCTTGAAGTTCAAGTGTTGGTAAAATCTAGTTGTTTTTTACTTGTTTAATTTAATTTATTTTCTTTTTATTCAACTTGTTTATCATGTGTTGGACTAACATCTTTTGATGATGCTTTGAGTAAGGGGGAGCTATTTTAAAACCAAAAATTTTACTTTTTGTCAAATTTTCTTTAACCTCTTATGTTATTTTGAACTTAATGACTTTTGAATTCTTTTTGATATAACAAAAAGGGGGAGAATTGGTTTGAAAAATTGTATTTTCAAATGAATAAGGGGGGAGCTTTAACTACTTTTCAATTTTTAATCTCTTATTCAAATTTTTAAACTTAAAAAGGAAGAATCCCAAACAAATTTTCAAGTTGGTTTTATTATATCAAAAAGGGGGAGATTGAAGAACTAGGTGTTTTGATATAATAATTGAAAAATGGTTTGGACTAATTTGAAAAGAATTTAAAACATGTCTTTAAGTCCAAACAACTTGAAAATATGTTTGAGGTATTTAAAAAGGTTTTTGGCAAAGTTTGGAATGCTTTAAAGTAGTCGAACCTGGCTTTTCAGCACTACTGTACAGATACGGTATACCCCGTATCGATACCATTTTAGTCCAGATTTGATTCTGCCAAAACCTATATCGATACATGCTTACATGTATCGATACGGAGAGGGGTCGTACCGATACGCCTTTAAGCATACCGATCCCTGCTTTAACAACCCCAACGACTATTTCCTAACGGTCTTTTAAAGTGCAGACCGTATCGATACGCTCCCTAGCGTATCGATACGCATGGGCTAGCAAGAGCCCAACGACTAGTTCTGAAGAAGGGCGTACCGATACGGTAGGCACCAGAACTGCATTTATGGTGGGAAATAAAGTCTCCAACGGCTCCAATTCAACCCTAACGGCTAGTAACGACTACAAACTCAATTATGAGTATAAATGAGACCTTCAAGAATCAAGAGAAGGCTAATGCTTCAATTTTCAAGAACATAATGATCAAGAATTTTTCTTAGAGATTAATTGTTCATTTACTTGTATAGAAAACACTAGTGAGCTAAATATTGTCAAATTTGCTCAAGTGTTTAGGTTTTGGGTGAGATCCAAATAGTTCAAACAAATACCTATTAGAGGGATTTCAAGTTTGCTTAGAATTTCTCTTCTAAAGAGGGTTTACTCAAGCTTTGGGTAGAAAGCTTTGAGGGTTGTAAAGGTTGCCTCCTTAGCCTAGAAAAGGGGACGAAATTCTTAGTGAATTTGGTTGAAATCCTTAGTGGGGAGCTAAGGTAGTGGATGTAGGTTCTTGTTAGAAATTCGAACCACTACAAATCCTTGTGTCCAATTCCAATCTTTTAGTTTCCACTAAAACACCCAATTATCCAACTTCTCTACACTTGGCGAGCAAGAACAGTTGAAGGAATCGAGCATCATAAAACCCAACAGTCTCCATAGGGATTGGAGGTGTTTCAAGGTAAGTTTAAGCAAACAAGTATCACAAAATGTAAATAGAGAATGTTGTGGTGAATTAAGACAAAGTGATGAATGTTGTAGCAAATCAGAGCAGAGTTATAAATGTTGTAGCAAATTAAGATGAAAGATAGCGTGCTGAATTCAGTAGACAAACATGTCCTCTTACGCGTGCGAAACTCACTTGGGAATGACTGGCTGAGTTGCCTGGTTGACCTATGTATTAGCTCTCAACTTTGGTTTACCTCTCTAACTTACTCTATGCTCGGCAGGATTTACTCAAAGTGCTCCTCAACTATCTCTAGCCAGGAAACTAGGAGTAGGAAATGCTACAACAATACCTCTCAGCGTAAACTCTATCACTCCCCCTACCCATAAAGTTCTATCCTTCTTAGCCGTTGAAACCTATCACTTATCTCTAAGGTGGATTAGAGTTGTGCCTCTCAGTATCCAACTCCATTGTCTATGCATGTTAAAGAAAGCTCTCTCGACCACTAACCTCAACTCACACCTATGGAAAGGCCAACTCTCGAAGGCTCTTACAACCCTAAGCATTTAACAACATAGAAAAATCATAGATACGAGCAAGAGATAAATAAACATTCATAAAAGAAACTAAAACATAGTTCATCCAAATAGCCCTAGCCACCTAAATCAGTTCATCATTGGGCAAATATCATCTGAAGTATCTTCGTTCATACGACCCATTTTCCAGATATAAAATAAATGCTAAAGCAACAGAAATAGAAGAGGAGACTCCCAATCCTCGATGGACTTGCAGCGCCACGAACCGCCCTAGGCTTGCCACCTTTCTCAAGGTCAGACCCTTGGAGCTTCAACGATGGATGACGCCAAGTGGAGGAAGAAGAAAAGAAAATAGTCGCCTTTGCTTTCTCTCCCTAGCCTTTTTGTCACTTTTTCATGCTCTCCCTTTAATGAGGGTCTTGTGTCCTTTATATAGTGGAGGCTCCTAGGGTTTTGTGCCCTAATATTCTGTGACGTCCATGGAATATTCCCTATACATGTGGGGCACAATCAGACAAAAGGGGCTCACACATGTGAGCTATCAGCGTGTGCATGTTACTTTGTCTTTTTTTGGGCCCAGAATTGTTGTCTAATTTGCTATAGCATTTTCCTTCCTTGCTCTGTTTCACATCAGCTTCATCCTGCACAACACCACACCAGCAAATACCCTTCAAGCAACATCTAGTCTCATGAAATAAAGCCAAACTACCAACAAGTAGAGATACATGCAACTATATGCTCTAAATACACCTACATGCTATGAGATGACCTCGAGAACAAACAAATACTTAAGCAAAAAGGTGTAAAATATAAGCATTTGGCAAGTCATCACATATCGTACCGATATGGTTGTACCCGCATCGATATGGTTTGCTCTGATTCGATAAATCTTTGCTTTTAAAGTTTTTGACCGTTTCTTGTCAGTTATGATTTCAGTAAAATTTCAAACGGTCGTTGGATCGTATCAATACACCCATATAGCGTATTGATACACTTTTTGCTAAAGTTTTACTTAGGATTCTAGTGAGTAAAATCCGTATCAATACACCCTTATTTTTACACTATGCCCATATCGATACGCCCATATGCGTATCAATACGCCCTCTTAAATGAGCTTAAGGCTTCTTTAAACGTAGTTGGGGAACAAAATTTTGAAAAAACAAGCTCTTCAAAACCCAACTATGTGAAGAGGAACTTTAATGGCTACAAACAAAGAGGCTTTCAAAGGCATCCTAAAGGTAAAAAGGTTAGAAATGTGTGGGTTCCTAAGGAACTAGTAATTTCTAATAATATTAATGCTATTTCTTCTTGGATTCCTAAGGGAACAAAGTATTTGGGAGCTAACTCACATGAACCCAAAATGATTTGGGTACCAAAAATCAAGAAATAATCTTTTTTTGTAGGGGAGCATTGCTACAAGGCCAAAGCTTCAAGTCAAAACACTTGGTACCTTGATAGTGGATGCTAAAGACACATGCCCGACGATAAGAGTAGATTCATGGAGCTAAAGCCAAAGAGTGGTGGAGTGGTGACAACTCCAAAGGCCACATTGAGGGTATAGGTTCCATTGGTAATCTATCTTCTATTCTTATTGAAGATGTGTTATATGTTAATGGTCTAAAGCATAACTTGTTGAGCATTAGTCAATTATGTGAAAAAGGTTTTAATGTTCTTTTTGATGTTAATGGTTGCAAAATTTTGAACATCAAAATAAATAAGATAATGCTCATTGTTCATCGCATAGGTAACATATATATGGTGCATCTAGATGACATTCATACCTCACATGCATGTTTTGTTGCTCAAAATGAAAGTGTAACACTCCCTTCCCGGCCTGGTAGAGAACCGAGTCGGAAAATGCTACCGGAAACAGAATAAGAGATTGGAAGCTAATTCGGAGTTCGAGAACATATTCATAAAGCTTATCAAATTGTTTTTAAGGCTTATCGAATCAAATTACCAATCAACTAATCAAATGGGGGGTTCGTTTTAAACTTTTTCTAATTTAGGGGCTAAAACATAATTTTTACAACTTAGAAGTCCTTATCAGAATTTTTTTTACTAACTTACTATTAAGCTTACCAATTTCTAGTCGGTGAAGTTTCATTACTAATAGAGGTCATTTACCTATCCAATTAATCTATTCAAAATTTTTGTGACCATTTTATAACTCTTTTAAACTATGCCTTAACCATTCTGCAGATTTATTAAGCCCCGTATCGATACGCCTTGGGCTGCATCGATACGGATACACAAATTTTAAGAAAATATGAGATTCTGTCAAGCTCTGTATCGATACACCATCACCTGTATCGATACAGGTTGACAAAATTTGACTTTCTTTAGCAGACCTGTATCGATACATCTATGCTTGTATCGATACACGTTGATCAGGGTTGACCGTTTCGATACGCCCAAAATGCCGTATTGATACACCTAATTTTTAAACCTTACTGCCAACCTCTATTTCGATACACCCAAGAATGTATCAGAACACTCTGTTTTTCCTAGACAATTTTTTGCAAGGCCGTTTCGATACGCCATGACACGTATCGAAACACCTAACCTGAAATGACAGATTTTAGCTGGTTTTAATCCAATTTAACCCATTAATTGTTGTCCAAACATTACCAAACTTTACCAGCAAGCCTAAAATCCATTATTCTAAGGTCATAACAAGTTTTATGGCATTTCGAATCCATTTACCTAGTTTTAACCTTAGGCTCATTTTTAACAAACCAACCATTCTCAAAACATACCATTTCATGCATACAACACTAAGTCATTATAGGACTATTACACAACGATTAAGGGACTTATAAAAACATGTTTAAACCATATGTCACTCTACTAGGAGTTTAGAGTGAGGATATGCATACATATAGCTTTGAGAAGGTGACTTGCAACGGAAGTACACGATCGAAAGCCAAAATTCTTTCAAGATCCTAAAAATGCATGAGACACAGATATGTTAGGCTTACATAGCCTAATGAGGTAGTTATGACAAGTACAAATAAATGCATAATGATATGAGCATCATAGTAGCATGCTTAACTAACATAACGAATGTACAAATCATATTTGTATCTCATGTTTATTTCAAATGTCATAATTTCATATACAAGTTACATATCAAAATCATGTATCATTTCCTTGGACATAGTAACCAATGGATACACTGATTCCCTTTTACACCACACATATCGAAAATAGGTTGTAGCCTTGAGTCGTACCTCCGAAACTCCTTTACAAACCCCTTTAGACCACATATAAGGGCCATAGCCCGGACCGTAGTCCAATCCCTTATTTAAACGAGCTCCAATAACCCTATAGCATGTCAATTGTATCCCAAAACTTACAATGTCCAAGTTACACATATTTTATCAATTCATATCTTTATGCCCTTAGGCCATAACATATTGGAAACAGAGTTGAGCCTTAGCTCTGTATAACATACCAAAGTTTCACATAACAAATTTCACATATCATGTCCATATCAATTTCCACATATGTAGCAATTGTATCCAATAATTGAAAGAGGGATTTCCCTTACCCAAGTGAAAGTTTTGCTATGGTGCTTTCAAATCAAAGAAAGATTGAGCTTAGGATGGGCAGAAAGAGAGGTGTGTGCTTAAGCTTAGGTTGAAGGTAACAATGGAGGTGCTTGCTTTGTGGAAGACAAGGTTGGTGTTTTAGCTTTCGGGAGGGTTGAACAAATGAAGAGAGCTTTTCTCTTTGGTTTATTAAAAATGGTCAATGTCCCTAATGATGTCTTGCCTCTCAAGTGACCAATGAGGAGATTTCCTTCCAACAAGGGTTTGCTTAAAGCCAATGACCATCAACTTTCCATGTTGGATAATGACCTCATTTGCTTGTGAATTCTAATGAATTTCACGTGGGAATGGGTAAGCATAGAGGTGACTAATGACCTTAGTCAATGACCATCAAGTTTCCATGTTGGCTAATGACCTTACATCATTACCCTTCAAAACAACATCAATTTCATTCAAAACAGGGGAACCGTATCGATACACCCCTTTACTAAATCAATACGCCTTAGCCAGACATGTATGTTAGGTAAACATCCTTAGCTATATCGAAACACCTAAGCAAAACCGTATCGATACAGGTCCAACTATATAGATACACTTAACCTAAAACCAGTCTTTTATTTTGAATTTCTTACAAAGAGGTTCTATGGCTTTCATTGATTCGAAATTGGGTACAAGGAGTTGAATGGTTACATCATATAGTACAAAATTTCCGATCGATGGAGCCCAATTCCGACTAGGCCGGTTTTCAGGATGTGACAGAAAGTGATGCATGATTATGACATATGAAACTAGGACATGCTAGCATAAGTATTTTAGAGAAATTGGTTTCCTAAAATCTAGTTAAAGGTTTACCTAAGCTAAAATTCTCCTTAGATAAAATTTGTGATGCTTGTGCTAAAGGTAAACAAAAACGAACTTCATTTGAATCCATTAATGATGTTTCAACTAGTAGAGTTTTACAATTGATCCATATGGATCTCTTTGGGCCTATTAGGACAACTAGCTAGGGTGGAAAATCATATGCCCATGTTTTAGTTGATGATTTCTCTAGATACACTTGAGTTCTCTTTTTAAGTACAAAAGATGAGGTTTTAGAAAAGTTCATCACATTTTCAAAAGTTACTCAAAATTACCTTGGTCAAAACATAACTCATATTAGAAGTGACCATGGAACAGAATTTCAAAATCTAGGTTTTGAATATTTTTTAACTCAAATGGTATTTGTCACAGTTTTACCGCACCTCACATTCCTCAACAAAATGGGGTAGTTGAGAGGAAAAATTGTACTTTAGAATAAATGGCTAGAACCATTCTTTGTGAAAACAATTTACCTAAAAAAATTTTGGCAGAAGCCACAAACACCGCTTGTTATATCATAAATAGTGTAATGATTAGACCAATTTTAAAGAAAACTCATTATTAGATTTTAAAGTCAAAGAAGCCTAGCATTAGATATTTTCATTCTTTTGGATGCAAGTGTTTTGTTTTAAACAATGGAAAAGATCATTTAGGTAACTTTGATGCAAAAATTGATGAAGCTATTTTCTTAGGATATTCTTTAAACTCTAAAGCCTATCAAATGTTTAACAAAAGAACCTTAGCTGTAGAAGAGTCTATTCATGTGGTTTTCGATGATAACCTCCTTCCGAGGAAGGATTTTTGTGATGATTATGATGATGTAGGGATCATTGAAGCCAATGATGGTGGACAATCGTCAAAGGTGGATGAGATTCCAACCAAAGAAGAAGAAGCGCAAGATCCTCCCACAATATCCTTGAAGGGCATGAATCTTGGTGAAAAGGAAGCGAGCTACCAAAGGGAACTCAACTATGTCAAAGATGGTGAAATATTGGGTGATCCATCAAAGGGGGTAACCACTAGATCTTCTCTTAGATTGCTTAATAATGTTGCATTTATTTCATGCATTAAGCCTAAAAATAACAAAAAAACATTAAAAGATGATTTTGGGATATTGGCCATGCAAGAAGAACTTAATCAAATTGAGAGGAGTAAAGTTTGGACATTAGTTGATATGCCTAGTAATATGTCTACTATAGGAACTAAATGGGTTTTTAGAAACAAACTAGATGGGAGTGGTAACATAGTGAGAAACAATGCTAGCCTTATTGCTCAAGGTTATACTCAATAAAAGGGAATTGATTTTGATGAAACCTATGCACTCGTAGCTAGAATGGAAGCAATTAAGATGCTTCTTGCATTTGCATGTTATCATGAATTCAAGCTTTTTCAAATGGATGTTGAACAACCACCCGGTTTTGAATATCCAATTTATCTAAACCACGTTTTTAAAATTAACTAATGCTTTATATGGTTTGAAACAACCTTCTAGAGCTTGGTATGAAAGGTTTTCAAACTTTTTGGTTGAAAAAGATTTTGAAAAAGGCAAGGTGGATACTACAATTTTCATTAAAAGAAATGGCAATGACATATTATGAGTACAAATTTATGTTGATGATATAATCTTTGGTTCTACTAATGAGTTTTAATGCCAAGAATTTTCTAAGTTAATGTAAGGTGAGTTTTAGATGAGCATGATGGGGGAGCTCTCATTCTTCTTGGGGCTCCAAATCAAGCAAAGGAAGGATGCAATATTTATCAATCAAGCTAAGTACATCAAGGATATGCTCAAGAAGTTTGGCTTGGAGAATGTGAAGCCTCAAGCCACTCCAATGAGCTCAACAATTAAGCTTGGCAAAGATGAATGAGGTAAGTTTGTTGATTCTAAGCTTTATCGTTCTATGGTTGGCTCTTTGCTTTACCTTACCGCAAGTAGACTCGATATCATGTTTAGTGTTTGCATGTGTTCTAGGTTTCAAGCTAGCCCTAGAGATACCTTAGAGACACACCTTGTTTAGGTCTTTGATATCCTAGAGACTCTTCCTTTAACCTACATGCTTATTCCGATGCGGATTATGAGGAATGTAAAATAGATAGAAAAATTATCTCTGGAACTTGCCAATTCCTAGGTAGTATGCTCATATTTTGGTTCTCTAAGAAACAAAATAGTGTAGCCTTATCTACCACCGAAGCGAAATATATATCAGCCGAAAGTTGTTGTGCTCAAGTCCTTTGGATGAAGCAACAACTCCTAGACTATTGAATTGATGTAGGTACCATACCCCTTAAGTGTGACAACACTAGTGCCATATGCCTCACTAAGAATCCCATCCAACATTCTAGAACCAATCACATAGAGATAAGACACCATTTCATTAGGGACCATGTTTTAAAGAATGATGTTGTTCTAGAGTATGTTGATACCTTAAACCAACTAGCGGATATCTTTACAAAACCATTAGACAAAGAACGATTTTGGACTCTTAGGAGAGAGTTAAGTCTAACTAGCCTATCTGGACCTTTTAGAGCTCTCAAGTGTCAAAAAAGTGCTTAAATTTGAATGATGATCTTGTTTATGCATTTTTGCCTCTTGATGCATCTATGCTTGTTGCTAAGGGGATTATGTATCTGTTTTAGTACATAAATGTTGCTCATTGATCATAAATATGCATTTAGGATCTTTTAAAATCCAATTTTTGAACTCAAGTCAGCTCAAAAATGCATTTCTGGTAAAAGGGTATCGATACGGGTCACAATATATCGATACAGGTTGCGTAATGGGCGTCGATACATTTTTAACTGTATCGATACGGTCAAGCGTATCGATACAGTATAAAAATCGTACCGATACAGTGGATCGATACACCACGTTAGCGTATCGATACGGTAAGCCGTTGGAGCTTAAATGGGGGCATTAAATGGGTGTTTCACTTCAATTAAAACACAAACCCTTTTTTCTCTCAAAACCCTAGCTGGTTTACATCTATAAAATACTCCTTAAACCCTTGATTTTTCACACCAAACTCAAAATTTTTTGAGGGTTTTCATCAACATATCAAGGCTAAGTGTTGCTATAAATTTGGTGCATTCATCATCCTTCATTCATCCAAATCCATTACACAAGGTATAAAACCCTTTTCTTTCTTTGTTTTTAATTTTCGTTTAATTTTATTCATTGTTTACAACTAATTTTTCTATATATAGTATGTTAGGCTCGATGATCACTCAACTGTTTCTTGCCAAGTGGTGGAGAAGATGTAATTTTGGGTGTTTATGGTGGAAGAAAAAGATAGACAAAATTGACACGCAATTTAGAGTGGTTCGACTTTCTAACCAAAGCCTACGTCCACTACCTTAGCTATCCAACAAGGATTTCACCAATTCACTCAGAATTCTTCCCCTTTTCAAGATGTAATTTTGTATACGTAGAACACTTGAGCATACATGACAATTTGAGCTCACAAGTGTTTGTCTATACAAGGAATGGAAATTAAACTGTAAGACAAATTATCATCATAATGTTGTTGACAATTGAAGAATTATTCTTCCATGGATGCTTGAAGGTTCCTTTTATACTCCCAATTGATCTTCTGGCCGTTGTAGACCATTGTGATCAGATTGGAGCAGTTGGGTCTTTTTTCCCTCCAAAAATACAGTTCTGGGCAATAGGGTATCGATACACGTGTCACTGTATTGATACAACCTTCTTAGAAACTAGTCGTTGAGCCTTCTCCAGCTTCTGCGTATCGATATGCTTACGAGCGTATCGGTACAACCTGCATTTCAAATAGCTATTGGGAAAATGACCATTGGGAGCAGTTAAGGCGTATCGGTACGCGATACAACTGTATCGGTACGTGACTAGCCGTTGGGGGGTTTTAAAGCTCTCCGTATCAATACGACAAAGGCGTATCGGTACGGGTTTTGGCTACTGGAATTTTCCTGTACCTGAAACCCTAAGGGGTATCGATACGGCATACACCGTATCGGTACTATAACATTAAAAACATAGGTTTTGGCTACTTTAAAACATTTTAAGTTATTCAAAAGCCTTGTAAAAACCCTTCAACATGTTTTCAAGTTGTTTGGACTTGCAAAACATTTTGAAATATTTTTCAATTTAGTCCAAATCAATTTTTCAAATATTATATCAAAATAGATATCTGAACATAGTATTTTTATCAATACCTTGAACTATTGGAATGTATAACCATAACATATATTTTTGTAAACTTTTTTTTTCCAAATTCTTTTTTACTAAAATTATTTTTTATACTTGTATATATTTTTAACATATAAAACATAGTATTTTTATCAATACCTTGAACTATTGAAATGTTTACTGGATCAAATGTGATGATAATTGCATATATTGTTTTCGAATGGTTTTGATGTTTTTCATGTTATTATGGGGCTGAAAAAGAGACAAAGGAAAGAATTGCCTTCTAGTTCATCCAATCCCAATTCAGAAAATGAGGGTATTAATAAACCGAACCTTGGTTTTAATATTCAAAATAGTTTTCAATCCCCTTCGACTATGGCTCATTATAAACAATAACAAGCCTTTTCAATCTAGGATGAAAGAGTTGCTTCAATCCCTTTTCTAAACTTCGAACGTTTTAAGTTCAAATATTTTGGATTGTTACAACAATGGAAATTCATGACTTTTCTAAGTGTACCCCAAATTTTATATTGAAATCTTGTTTTGATTTTCTTTGCTAATGCTCGTTGCATCCATGATCAAGCTAGGGAAAGTGTAATTGCCATTGAATCCTATCTTTTGGGCATTATCAACTTGGCTCCGTAACCGTCCTTGATGCCCATGACTATATCCTCCATCTCATCATCTCTTGGTGGATTCGTCCATCCGGTGGGAAATTCTCTACCATTCGCCAAGTTGATGCTTTTTGGCTTCGTTGTTTCCAAGAGGGTAAACGCCCAAACCTTTGCCAAATTCTATTTGCCGACTTGGTATATCTTGTTCAACACTGTCACACCGATCAATTCAAGTCCTTCTTCTATGGCACGACTTTGAGCTTCTTATTCCATTTCTTAGAGATCGATTGTTCCAATGATGCCGCTGAGCCTCTTGGCAAGCCGATCGATGAACACTCCCTAACTCATGCTCACTTTGAGTACACTGATCATGAATGGGTTCTTGTTAATCGACGATGATCAACCTCCTTCGGTCGCTCCACAAGGTCCACGAGTACAACAACCTCAAACTTCCATAGATGGACTCATGGCGTATCTAAATGAGCAATTCACATCCTCAGTGACTAATATTGCTTCTTTATATACAAACATGAATGCGGGATTTGCGGCCATTGATACTCGCTTTACATCATTGGAGGATTGAGTCAAGGCCCTTGAACAACAACAAACTTCCATGGATGTTTCTCTCACTGCCTTCCATGGTGCTTCGCTCAATCATACTCGGAAGTATCAAACCAACCGTGATGATGAAGAGGACGTGGACAAAGACGATAGGGACGAGAGTAGTCTTTGAGCATATCATTACATATCATATCATTTAGGATTTATCTTTTATTACGCACCTTTGTCTATAGGAACCCTATGCTTTGATTTTGTTTTTAGGATTAAGTTTGGATTTAAATTTGAAGTTATTTTGAACTATTATTGCTTTGGATTTCTATTTGAATTTTAATGATATTATGTTGCTTAATTATGCTTTATCTTGTGCTTTATTGTTATATCTTGTCTATATCCTTGAAATTTTGCATTGATTTTGATCTAACAAAAAGGGGAGAAGTGTAAAAAAACATAAATTTTTACAAACTTTTGAAAACCAATATTAAATTAAGGGGGAGTAAACTTTTCAAAGTTTTCAAAATACTTAAAAATTTACTTTGGTTTTGTTATATCAAAAAGGGGAGATTGTAAAACCTAATTTGATTTTGATATAACAAAGTGTTTAAATTTGTAAAAAACCTATTTGTAAAAGTAAATAATTTTTTTAAGTATTTCAAAGTCTCACAAATTGACAAGAAAACTTGAACCAAAATGATTCTAAGTCAAATAAATTGTTCAAGCAAAATTTTTCTAAGTGTTATAGCCCAAAACCTACTTGTACGCTAAGGCGTATTGAAACGCTATAGCCGTATCGATACGTTTTTGAGGTTCTGGAATTTTAATCGACAAAAGCGTACCGATACAGTTATATCTGTATTGATACGGTATTTTATCTAGGCTTAACTTTTAAGGCATAACGTACCGATACGGTTGTACCCGTATCGATATAGTTTGATATGATTCCATAAATCTTTGCTTTTATAGTTTTTGACCGTTGCTTGTCAGTAATGATTTCAGCAAAATTTCAAACGGTCGTTGGACTGTATCGATACGCCCATTTAGCATATCGATACACTTTTTGCTAAAGCTTTACTCAGGATTCTAGTGAGCAAAATCTGTATCGATACGACCTTAGAGTATCGATACGCCCCTATTTTTACACTATGCCCGTACCGATACGCTCATACGCGTATCGATACACCCTCTTAAATATGCACAACGGATCTTTCTGTTTTGAGACAGATATCTATACGCTTGTTTGAGTACCAATACGGGAGGTTGCAGAAGTGCATTTATTGCAGTAAAAATGAAGCCCAACGGCTCTATCGATGATCTCAACCACCAGAACGGATAGAAATAAATGCAATTGTATATAAACAAGCCTCAAAAGCTACAACAATAACTATTGAACCTATTTGCAATAGTCCAAGCATATATCCAAACCCTTGAGCTATTAGAGTCAAATTCTTGTAACCCCACTTGTGCAATCATTCATTGTGTTATCTTATTTCAAGTTTGGGGAATGATTAAGTGTAATTGGAAAATCTATTAATCTAGTAAGATGTATTTTTCAAATTGTCAATCTTCTTTGTATTTGAGAGAGTCTTGGTTAATCCTTGGGTAAAAGGATTAACCGATTGTAAGGTTTCCTCCTAATCCGAGAAAAATGGGACGAATTTCTACTGAAATTGGTTGAAAATCCTTAGTGTGAGCTAAGGTAGTGAATGTAGAGCTTGTTTTAAGCTTGAACCACTATAAATTATCTCATCTTTAATTTCCAATCTTTCAATTCACTCTCTTCAATTTTAAAAAGCCAATTCACCCCCTCTTGGTCATTTTCGATTTGATTGATCCACTTAACAGAATAAAATCAAAGTTGGAGGCGACAAAGATTTGAGAGAGAACGACAGAGATTTGAGAGAGAGCGGCTAGGATTTTTTAATTAGGTTATGTATGCATATATATTATTTCTAAGTTACAAAATTTATTTACCTTGAATCTTGATTATGTTTTTTATTTCTAAGTTTTAGTGAACCAAGTCACCAAAATCAAGCCGAAAGTTTCACCTATTTTCAAAACTTTAAAATCCTCAAGGAACGTTTGGATGACTATAACTATCATACTTCCCCCGATTTCAAATTCTGAAACCTTTTGTTGTTTCATAAATGGAAATTTCTTCCAATGCTTAAAATCAAACCTATTGTCTATCCTACCATTGTTTGGAATTTTTACTCAAATGCCTGGAGCGTTAATGATGTTTCTGGTATGACCATCATTTCTATTGTGTCTTATGTCATGAACAAATCCTTTCTTTTAGACACATCCATCATTGTCACTCCCCTAATTCTAGAGAATGTCAGTTTTGATCAGGCTACCCCCTCGGTTCTTTTATTACGGCCTTAGATGCTCATGACCGCTTCCTTTATATCATGATCTTTTTTGTGGTTTTGACCATCCAAAGGTAAATATTCCTCTATTTGCAATATAGATGCTTGGTGGCTTCATTACTTCTAAACTGATTGTCAGACTAATTTAGCCAAAATCATATTCTCTGACCTTATCTATACGGCCAATCATCTCTATACCACCTAAATTGAGTCATTACTTTATACTTGTGTGCTTAGTCACATCTTTCGTAAGAGAACCATAGATTTCTCCCTTGATATCCCTACTCATGGTGATCACATAGATACTAATTATTCTAAGAAATGAGGTTTTACCTTGATGGGAAGTCAATGAGTGAGAGGACGCGATGTCGATGTTTCTTGTGCTAATGATGTTGCTCTGGCTCGAGATGTTCTACCACAAGAGGCAATCACCTTAACATCTATCTATGATTAATTGGTTGTAGAGTTTGGCACTACGAGGATGAGACAAGCCTCTTTTGAGGAGCAAGTCATGTCTCGGATCAATTTAGTGAACGAAGGCTTGAATCCTTGAAGTACTTAGCTGATTGTCTTCATGATGATGATAACGATGATGGTGATGCTACTTAGGCTTATTCCCATGATGTTTACTGTTTTCTCAACTTGGTATTTAATATTTTTTTGTCATTAGTGTCCTTCTAACGTTTTCATCGGTCACTTAATTTTTCCCTTGTTAAGAGTTGTTAAAAAAACCTTCCAACAATAAGATCATATCACGCCATCACCTCTTTGACCAGTCAACCCGCCTAGTTTTAATGAAAGGGTAAATGACGTGTCAAGTCTATCATGATTTCTTTTTGTTCAATTTAGTCATGAAAAGTCTATTTGTTCATAAAATTGACCCAATTTGTTTTTAAATTTTATGTTTTAGTTTAATATTTGTTATTATTAATAATATTATTTCATTTAATATTATATTTAATAAAATATTCTTTTTCCTCTAGTCCAAAATAAACAGAATCTTTACTATGACCCTAAAATTTTCTATTAGGTCGGTGAGTACAAATGTAGGATTTATACCAACTTCAAATTAATCCACAATTCTTTTCCTTTCGAAATCAAGAGAGATTATATTGCTCGCAGTAGTAATTCAACTAGGCTAATTAGACAAATATCTAATCAAATGCACAAAGTACGACAAATATATTTGGGTCAATTTTAGTTATAAATAGACTTTTTAGCGATAAAATTGAATAAAAAGAAAACTTCAGAGACTTGATACGTTATTTACCCTTTTGTTAAATCCAAGCAGGTTAACCTGGTCAAAGAGGTGCATTGACCGGGAAGTTTTTTTAATAGATCTTAACGGCAAAGAATAAAGTGAGTAGCAAGTGAAAATGTTACGAGACACTAATGAACAAAAAAACATTAAGTACCAATTTTACAAAACAAATAAATGTTATGGGAAAATTTGTGCATTAATCCTTTTAATTTCAACAAAGTTATAAAGGTAAGCCTGGAAAAGAAGAGAGTGCCCGAAGTTCTTTTCTTTTTTTTCTATTTCCTTTGTCAAATTTTCTTTCCTTTCTTGTGACTAGAGTGAGCAAAACTTGATTCGACTCGAAAAAATTGAATTATTCAACTCGATGCAAAAAATGCAACTCATTTTGACTCGACTTGTTATTACATAAACTTGACTCAACTCGAAAAAAAATTTCAAATAAAGTTTGAATTATAAAATAGAAATTCGAATAACTCAAAATTTTTAGTGATTATAATAAGAAATTTCAAATAAATTTCAAATAAACTTGACTCAACTCATGACTACATTTACATGTTGATTAGTTTTCAAATTCGAGCTAAGTCCCTAAATTGTGCCCGATATATTATGTATATCACATGTGAAAATAATAAGAAATATATATGCATATCGTATATGGATATAAAAAGCCGTTTAAATTATAATCAACATGTAAATGTATTATAATATTATAAATAATTACAATTAAATTTGTACAAAAACTCGTCACGATTCAAAAATTTTCAAATAAAGTTTGAATTGTAAAATGGGACTTGTAAACGCGAATAACTCGAATTTTTTTGAATGGACTCGATTGAACGCCCAACCCTACCTGTGATACTTGAAAAACTTATATATCCTCATATGACCATGGGGGATGTAGTATAGAATTAGGGGTGCAATTAACCCCACCGTAAAAAAATTATGGCTCTGCCACTGCTTATAACATCATCCTCATTGCTATAGTTGATGAAGCAAACACAGCCTGGATGTGAAATAGTCTTTTTTTCTTGATGAGACAAAGTCAAGTTGGAAAAAAATTACATATTTTGCAAGAATAAAATTAGGGACGATCATTTAACCCATACTCGAGGAGTTCTGTAACCCCCTTAACCCGGCCTAGACGGTTGACCCGAATTAAGAAAGTCACACGGGGAAAACCAAAGTCAACCCGAAAGTCAACCTTGATTAACGACCCTTTTTTTTCTTTTTAATCTTGTCTAGATGCACATTAGTCCTAGTTGTGATCACACAAACATCATACTCGAAGATCACAAACATCAGAGATCAAACAGGGACCCAATTGAACAAATTACAACTTTAGGGACCAAATTGTAATTTCTGATAAATTAAAGGACTTAACCCAAATTAAAGTTACCAACTTGAAATTAATCAGGTTTCATGCTTCTCTATGAAATTTCAGCTCAAAAGGACTTCCCAAGCTCATACAATTGAACAAACAAGTTTTAGGACCAAAACGCAAACAATTCAAAACATATAACTGCCCATGTCAGCCCCCAACGGTCGACCGTTCCGAAACAGATAGACCCCGTTCCGAAACACGGGCCGTTCCGCAACGGGTTCCGAAACATGGTCTTGGCAGAGACCAAACCGTTTCGAAACGGTGCATACCGTTTCGGACGCCTGGGTTCATGTAAGGCACCCGTTCCGAAACGGTGCACACTGTTCCGAAACGCCTGCACAGATTGCAGCAAACTAGCATACCAAATCATGCAATAGATCATTCAAACATGCTCCAAATGTCACCTAACTTTACCAGCATGCAATTCAACATGTATATGACTTATAGGCATCATCAAATCAATCAAACAACATCATATGCAAAAAGCCCCAATTCTATAGGCATGCTTCCTACACAAGCTAGCTATTCAAAGCACAAAACTTCCAAAACAAGCATATGATGAACCAATCCAAAAACCAGCATTCAAATCATCATTCAACATACTTAGGGAGTTCCAAACACCTCCCAAAACATACACATTGGTCCCCCATTGCTAAATTACCCAAAAGCTAAAATGTTTAACAAAAACCTTCCATACATTGAGCTTTACTTGTACTTGAACTCTTGCCCTTCTTGCTGCCCCTCAAGGTACTCTAATGCTCTGCATTATTGAATTAAGAAAACGTAGAGAGGGTAAGCAAAAGCTTAGTGAGGAATGCTCTTAAAAACCATTCAATAATGCAATTCAAAACATTTACAAAACATGCTTTAAATCAACCTTTGCACATGCTCAAAAGCATACTTTAAACAAGCAATCTCATGCTTAAACATAAACATACATGTCATATTGGCTCAAGTGATAAATTCCATTTCTTAAAACAAGTTCATCAACTTCCCAAGGACTTTTAAACACCTTGGCCCCAAGGACTTTTAAACACCTTGGCCATGGACTTTTAAACACCATGAATGAGGAGCACACAAGGACTTTTAACCACCTTTGTGTCCAATGCTTGAATCACCCCAAGGACTTTTAAACACCTTGGCCCCAAGGACTTTTAAACACCTTGGCCCCATGGACTTTTAAACACCATGGCCCCATGGACTTTTAACCACCATGGAAAGGATCACCTAAGGACTTTTAACCACCTTAGTGTCCGCAACAAGAATCATCCAAGGACTTTTAACCACCTTGATGTTCTTAAGTAACAAGGCTCACTCAAGGACTTTTAACCACCTTAGTGACCTTAACCTTTTCAAAACATCACTTGCCAATATACATCATTTTCATCATTTAATCCACTGTTTTAAAGCATTAAACCAAGCCATTTTCATCATGCATTTCAAAGCATCAAACCACATTATTTCAATGTATAAAAGCAAGGTACTCCTACCTAGAGTTACCTTCAACATATGGCTTACATTATCAGCAAAATCCATGCTAAAACATGCTTTCAAAACAGTAATTAAAACATGCAAATCATCATTTTGCATCACAACAAAATCATGGCCACCACTAGAGAGAAAATCCGAAAACTTACACTTGAGCTTAGCAAAGTTGTTTAGACTTAGACTAAGCTCCCAAAACCTTCAAACCTTGGTTTAAAAGCTGAAAACCCAATTTCCACAAATGCACTCACCGATTTCCACTTTGCTTCAAGCCAAAGCACCAAATCAAGCTTCCGGATCAACCACTCTTGGATCCAAAGATGCCTCCCCTGTTTCAACACATCAAAGCAGAGGATTAATGCATCATCAGGCATTAATTGCTTCAATGAAAGCACCTAAACTCGCTGCTCTCATTCAACCTCCATTTTCGGCCACCAAACACAACCAAAAATGCATCCAAACCACTTCTAAACAAAGCCCAGCCACAACCCAGCAAAACCTCACTTCCATTAACATCATATAACATCTAAAAACAACCTATTAACATCCTTATACCTCCAGCAACATCAGATCACCAAGATCACCTCAAAAACTACCTTGAAACACAAGCTAAACTTAGGAAACTCAACCTATCCGGGATTGCATCAATCAAAAATCAATTCCTTATCAATTTAGAGATCATTTAACATCAAAAACACCTCTCAAATCATAGATTACTCAGATCTAACGAAAATCATCAAAAATCATCAAAATCTTGCATTGTAAGCCAAGATCCATTTCACCACTTAAAAACCTTTAATTAAACTTCAATTAAGGATTGAAAACTTAGGAATTTCAGTAAAGAACTGATAGTTTAGAGGAGAAGGACGTTCTTACCTCCAAACTTGAGTTTCTCCTCTTTTTGCAATCAAAATCCTTGTTGAAACAATTAGCAATTGAAGAGGTTTTGAAGATACAATGATTAGGAATCAAATGAGAGTTGAAAGGAGGGATTTAGGTGAAGAAATCAGATCCAATTCTCTGGAAAAGTAGTGTTTGGGTTGAGAGAAAATGAGAGAAAGAAAATTAGGAGAAGTTGGTTACAAAATCCAAAAATAGCCAAAATGGCTTCCCTCCAATTTTAATAACCTTTAAAATCAGATTTTAGACTTAAAATATCTTAGAAAAATCTGGAGAAACTCCCTTTGGGTAAATAGCTCCTTAAAGATTCAAAGTTTCAACCCTTTATAAAACAGCCACCAAACTTGCGAAAATTACATTTTGGTCACTAGCCAAAATGTCACACTTCCAAAACTCATTTTCCAAAATTGATTTCACAGTTCACTTAATTATATTAAAAGATGATTTTAGAACATTTTTCCATATTTTTAATGCAACCCGAACTAGGATTTCCTAATTTAACCTCTTTAGATTCGAACAGCACTTTGACCAACCGGTCAACGCCCAAAACTCCTAAGCCCAAAACCGGGGCGTTACAACTCTCCCCCCTTAAGAAATTTCGTCCTCGAAATTTACCTGAAGGAAAGAGATAAGGAAACTGGTTCAGCATGTCTTCCTTCCGCTCCCACGTGGCTTCCTCAACACCTCGATGCTTCCACAACACCTTCACCAACTCAATGGTCTTGCCACGAAGAACCTTGCTATCCGAATCCAGAACCTTCACCGGTTCCTCATCATAGGTCAAATCCGGATTCAAAACCACATCCTCCACAGGCATCACATGCGAAGGATCAGATCTATACTTCCGGAGCATAGAAACATGAAACACATCATGAATCTTCTCCAACTCCTGAGGTAACCTCAACCGATACGCAACAGGACCCACACGCTCAACCACCTCATATGGTCCAATGTACCGAGGGCTCAACTTACCCTTCCGACCAAACCTCATCACCTTCTTCCAAGGCGAAACCTTCAAGAACACACGGTCACCTACCGCATACTCTATCTCTTTACGCTTCAAATCCGCGTAAGACTTTTGCCAATCAGAGGCAGCCTTCAACCTCTCACAAATGAGCTTCACCTTCTCGGTGGTCCCTTTCAACAAAGCAGGCATCGAAACCAACTTTTGACCAGTTTCAGCCCAACAAAGAGGAGTCCTACACTTCTTCCCATACAGAGCCTCATAAGGTGCCATCTGTATACTCGCCTGATAACTATTGTTATAAGCGAACTCAACCAAAGGCAGATGCTTCTCCCAAGAACCTTGGAACTCAATCACGCAGCACCTCAACATATCCTCCAAAATCTGGATAACCCGCTCAGATTGACCATCCGACTGAGGATGATAGGATGTACTGAAATGCAACCTTGTACCCAGAGCTTGATGCAAACACTGCCAGAAACGCGATGTGAACCTCGGATCCCTATCCGACACAATCGACTTAGGCACACCATGCAGCCTCACAATCTCAGCAATGTACAGCTCTGCCAGCTTATCCAAAGAAAACGTAGTATGCACAGGCAAGAGATGCGCACACTTCGTCAAACGATCCACAATCACCCAAACAGAATTCTTCTTTGATGGAGACAAAGGCAAACCATATACAAAATCCATGGTAACCCTCTCCCACTTCCATTCAGGGATTCTCAACGGTTGCAACAAACCAGAAGGAACCTGATGTTCAGCCTTAACTCGCTGACACACCAAACACTTGCTCACAAACTCTGCAACATCCTTCTTCAAACCCACCCAATAGTACTCATCACGAAGATCACGGTACATCTTAGTACTACCAGGGTGCATAGCAAAAGGACTACTATGACCTTCAGTCAGAATAGCACGCCTCAACTCAACATCAGCAGGCACTACTATCCGACTACCAAAACACAACACACCATCCTCATTAAAGCATAAATCCGAAGGTCTACCCTCCGCGATATCCTGAACATGAGACACCAAGGAATCATCCAACAACTGCTTTTCCTTGATCAACTGAACCAAAGATGGTTTCACTTGCAACTCAGCAACAAGACTACCATCTCGCGATATGCTCAAGCTAGCAAACATAGCTCTCAGCTCAACAGCTACCTTCCTACTCAAGGCATCCGCAACAACATTGGCCTTTCCCGGATGATACTCAATCGTCAGATCATAATCCTTGAGCAACTCCATCCAACGCCGCTGCCTGAGATTCAACTCTTTCTGAGACATCAGATACCTCAAACTCTTGTGATCCGTGTACACAGTACACTTCTCACCATACAGATAATGTCTCCAGATCTTCAGAGCAAACACCACTACAGCTAGCTCAATGTCATGCGTAGGATAGTTGCGCTCATGCACCTTCAACTGCCGCGACGCATAAGCCACAACCTTACCCTCTTGCATCAGCACACACCCCAAACCAACATAGGATGCATCACTATAGACCACAAACTCTTTCCCTGATTCAGGCTGAATCAAGATAGGAGCTTGAGTCAAAGCCGCCTTAAGCTTCTCAAAAGCCTGCTGTCTCGCTTCCGTCCACTCATACTTAACATCCTTCTGCAACAGCTTCGTCAAAGAAGCAGCAATTTTGGAAAAACCATCCACAAACCTCCGGTAGTATCCCGCCAAACCAAGGAAACTACGGACCTCATGAACAGACTTAGGAACTTTCCAATTCATCACCGCTTCAATCTTCTGAGGATCAACACGAATCCCCTCAGCTGAGACCACATGCCCAAGAAACACCACCTCCCTAAGCCAGAACTCACACTTGCTCAGCTTAGCATAAAGCTGATTCTCCAACAAAGCTTGCAGCACAACCCTCAAATGCTCTTCGTGCTCCTCCTCAGTACGCGAGTACACGAGGATATCATCAATGAACACCACAACGAACTTGTCCAGGTATTCATGAAACACACGATTCATCATGTCCATGAAAGCAGCAGGAGCATTTGTCAAACCAAACGGCATTACAAGGAACTCATAATGCCCATACCTTGTCCTGAAAGCTGTCTTAGGCACATCCACATCCTTCACCTTCAACTGATAATACCCTGACCTCAAGTCAATCTTAGAGAACACAGCAGCTCCCCGAAATTGATCAAAGAGATCATCAATCCTCGGCAAAGGATACCGATTCTTGATAGTCAACTTGTTCAGCTGACGGTAATCAATGCACATCCTCATAGTGCCATCTTTCTTCTTCACAAACAAGACCGGTGCTCCCCAAGGCGACACACTCGGCCGGATGAAACCACGATCAAGCAGCTCTTGCAACTGCGTCTTCAGCTCCTTCAGCTCCTTAGGTGCCATTCTATAGGGAGTAATGGACACAGGAGTTGTATTCTCATACAGCTCAATTCCAAACTCCACCTCGCGATTAGGAGGTAAACCAGGCAACTCTTCAGGAAAAACACCAGGAAACTCCTTCACAACCTTGATATCTTGCACCCTCAACTCCTTAGAGCTAGGATTCATCACAAAAGCTAGATAAGCTTCGCAACCCTGCCTCAACATCCTACTCGCCTCCAAGGTAGACACCACATTAGCAAGAAACTTCACATTCTCGCCAACTACAACAACTTCATAATCATCCGCAAGCTTAAGCGAAACCCGCTTATTCTCACAATCCACAACAGCACGATGCTCAGCAAGCCAATCCATACCAAGGATCACATCAAAACCATAAAAGGGCAACTCCATAAGATCAACATGAAAGACATGTTCTTGAACAACCAAGGGACACCTTCTATAAAGCTTTCGAGTCACAACAGTTTCACCAAAAGAACTAGTGACACGAACACCATCATCCAAAGACTCAACAGGCAAACCAAGCAATTCAGCATGCTCACGCAAAATGTATGAATGCGTAGATCCAGAATCAATCAAAGAAAGCAATGACAAGGATTGCAAAGTAAAGGTACCTGCAATCACATCTGCATCATTCCTTCCCTCGCGCTGAGCATACACCCTAGCTTGGCCTCCACCCTCAGGCTGAATAGCCACAACATGAGCTACCCCGCGACCACCTTCCTCTCTCCTCTGGAAATTACCACGGCCGCGCCCACGACCTCTCTGCGGTGCAGCAACAACAGGAGCACGCTCTTGGCCACCAGCCAACCTCGGACAATCTCGCCTCAGATGGTCAACAGAACCACAGTTCCAACATCCATTACCAGCTGCCGCAACAGGAGCTTGCACCTCCCTCACAGCACGAGGACAGTCACGCTTCATGTGACCACGCGAACCACAGATCCAGCAAGCACTAGGTTCAGCTCTAGCATAACCACCTCTAGCAGGTGCGCCACCACCTCTCTTGGCTGAGGACTGATACTTCTGATCACGTCCCCTCTTGTTCCGTCCACCTCCGGAACTATACTCAGCAGCTCTCTTGCCAGAACTTGCTCCAGCACCCTTCGCAGCTAAACCCAAGTTCATCTCAATGTCCTTGGATCGGCTAACCAACACATCAAAATCATTATACTCAGCAGCCAACATATATGTCTTTACTTCCGTCACCAAACCATAACGGAACCTTTCGCACCTCTCCCGCTCATCAGGTATCAGCTCCGGTGCATACTGACTGAGCCGCACAAACTGCACTTCATACTCAGCCACACTCATGCTCCCCTGGGTAAGAGACATGAATTCACGCTTTTTCTCATCCAGATATCTCACTCCAAGATATCTCCTCTTGAACGCATTCTGGAAGAATGTCCAAGTAACATCAGCTTCAGCCATCCCAGCTATGGTGGTCGTCCACCACGTGTACGCATCGTCCTGCAGCAAGGACACAACACAGCCCAACTGTTGCACATTCGTGCAGCTCATCTGACCCAAAATACGCTTGGTACTCTCTAGCCAAGCTTCCGAACTCTCAGCAGACATACCCCTGAACTCAGTCCCACCAAGACTGCGCAGACGCTCCAAAGGTCGTCTAACTCCAGCATCTCCCTGATGCCCAGCTCCTTGAGCTCCAGCTACTGCTGCTCGAAAAGCACCCGCAATAGCTTGAACCAACATAGACATATCAGGCATCGCTTGCCCCTGACCAACCTCTGGTCCAGCAGCTCCAGCACCAGCTGCAGCTTCAGCTCGCTCACCTCCAGCACCACCACCAGGCGGAGGAGGGGGTAACACTGCACTACCCGTATTCTCTTCATTCTCGTTCTCATTGGGAGCCGTAGCTCGCACACTACCTCTTAACTCTCTACGTGGTGCCATACTTTTACCATGCAATCACAATGCAAAATAAAACAAGTCAGGCCCAGCAAGGTAAGCAATCCAAGTATTCAAGCTCAATTTCATTCAAAATCAACATCATTTCATTAGCTTTTGTTTGGCAATGGGTACCCTCAACATGCAACATCACATCATACATCTCAATTGCATCCACATCTCAAGCCACTGAACATGCTTTCAAACAACAAGCATACAAGCCAAACATGCTTCAATCATGCATACATTCATTCCATATTACTCGCAAACTCAGCTCTGATACCACCAAATGTAACCCCCTTAACCCGGCCTAGACGGTTGACCCGAATTAAGAAAGTCACACGGGGAAAACCAAAGTCAACCCGAAAGTCAACCTTGATTAACGACCCTTTTTTTCTTTTTAATCTTGTCTAGATGCACATTAGTCCTAGTTGTGATCACACAAACATCATACTCGAAGATCACAAACATCAGAGATCAAACAGGGACCCAATTGAACAAATTACAACTTTAGGGACCAAATTGTAATTTCTGATAAATTAAAGGACTTAACCCAAATTAAAGTTACAAACTTGAAATTAATCAGGTTTCATGCTTCTCTGTGAAATTTCAGCTCAAAAGGACTTCCCAAGCTCATACAATTGAACAAACAAGTTTTAGGACCAAAACGCAAACAATTCAAAACATATAACTGCCCATGTCAGCCCCCAACGGTCGACCGTTCCGAAACAGATAGACCTCGTTCCGAAACACGGGCCGTTCCGCAACGGGTTCCGAAACATGGTCTTGGCAGAGACCAAACCGTTTCGAAACGGTGCATACCGTTTCGGACGCCTGGGTTCATGTAAGGCACCCGTTTCGAAACGGTGCACACTGTTCCGAAACGCCTGCACAGATTGCAGCAAACTAGCATACCAAATCATGCAATAGATCATTCAAACATGCTCCAAATGTCACCTAACTTTACCAGCATGCAATTCAACATGTATATAACTTATAGGCATCATCAAATCAATCAAACAACATCATATGCAAAAAGCCCCAATTCTATAGGCATGCTTCCTACACAAGCTAGCTATTCAAAGCACAAAACTTCCAAAACAAGCATATGATGAACCAATCCAAAAACCAGCATTCAAATCATCATTCATCATACTTAGGGAGTTCCAAACACCTCCCAAAACATACACATTGGTCCCCCATTGCCAAATTACCCAAAAGCTAAAATGTTTAACAAAAACCTTCCATACATTGAGCTTTACTTGTACTTGAACTCTTGCCCTTCTTGCTGCCCCTCAAGGTACTATAATGCTCTGCATTATTGAATTAAGAAAACGTAGAGAGCGTAAGCAAAAGCTTAGTGAGGAATGCTCTTAAAAACCATTCAATAATGCAATTCAAAACATTTACAAAACATGCTTTAAATCAACCTTTGCACATGCTCAAAAGCATACTTTAAACAAGCAATCTCATGCTTAAACATAAACATACATGTCATATTGGCTCAAGTGATAAATTCCATTTCTTAAAACAAGTTCATCAACTTCCCAAGGACTTTTAAACACCTTGGCCCCAAGGACTTTTAAACACCTTGGCCATGGACTTTTAAACACCATGAATGAGGAGCACACAAGGACTTTTAACCACCTTTGTGTCCAATGCTTGAATCACCCCAAGGACTTTTAAACACCTTGGCCCCAAGGACTTTTAAACACCTTGGCCCCATGGACTTTTAAACACCATGGCCCCATGGACTTTTAACCACCATGGAAAGGATCACCTAAGGACTTTTAACCACCTTAGTGTCCGCAACAAGAATCATCCAAGGACTTTTAACCACCTTGATGTTCTTAAGTAACAAGGCTCACTCAAGGACTTTTAACCACCTTAGTGACCTTAACCTTTTCAAAACATCACTTGCCAATATACATCATTTTCATCATTTAATCCACTGTTTTAAAGCATTAAACCAAGCCATTTTCATCATGCATTTCAAAGCATCAAACCACATTATTTCAATGTATAAAAGCAAGGTACTCCTACCTAGAGTTACCTTCAACATATGGCTTACATTATCAGCAAAATCCATGCTAAAACATGCTTTCAAAACAGTAATTAAAACATGCAAATCATCATTTTGCATCACAACAAAATCATGGCCACCACTAGAGAGAAAATCCGAAAACTTACACTTGAGCTTAGCAAAGTTGTTTAGACTTAGACTAAGCTCCCAAAACTTTCAAACCTTGGTTTAAAAGCTGAAAACCCAATTTCCACAAATGCACTCACCGATTTCCACTTTGCTTCAAGCCAAAGCACCAAATCAAGCTTCCGGATCAACCACTCTTGGATCCAAAGATGCCTCCCCTGTTTCAACACATCAAAGCAGAGGATTAATGCATCATCATGCATTAATTGCTTCAATGAAAGCACCTAAACTCGCTGCTCTCATTCAACCTCCATTTTCGGCCACCAAACACAACCAAAAATGCATCCAAACCACTTCTAAACAAAGCCCAGCCACAACCCAGCAAAACCTCACTTCCATTAACATCATATAACATCTAAAAACAACCTATTAACATCCTTATACCTCCAGCAACATCAGATCACCAAGATCACCTCAAAAACTACCTTGAAACACAAGCTAAACTTAGGAAACTCAACCTATCCGGGATTGCATCAATCAAAAATCAATTCCTCATCAATTTAGAGATCATTTAACATCAAAAACACCTCTCAAATCATAGATTACTCAGATCTAACGAAAATCATCAAAAATCATCAAAATCTTGCATTATAAGCCAAGATCCATTTCACCACTTAAAAACCTTTAATTAAACTTCAATTAAGGATTGAAAACTTAGGAATTTCAGTAAAGAACTGATAGTTTAGAGGAGAAGGACGTTCTTACCTCCAAACTTGAGTTTCTCCTCTTTTTGCAATCAAAATCCTTGTTGAAACAATTAGCAATTGAAGAGGTTTTGAAGATACAATGATTAGGAATCAAATGAGAGTTGAAAGGAGGGATTTAGGTGAAGAAATCAGATCCAATTCTCTGGAAAAGTAGTGTTTGGGTTGAGAGAAAATGAGAGAAAGAAAATTAGGAGAAGTTGGTTACAAAATCCAAAAATAGCCAAAATGGCTTCCCTCCAATTTTAATAACCTTTAAAATCAGATTTTAGACTTAAAATATCTTAGAAAAATCTGGAGAAACTCCCTTTGGGTAAATAGCTCCTTAAAGATTCAAAGTTTCAACCCTTTATAAAACAGCCACCAAACTTGCGAAAATTACATTTTGGTCACTAGCCAAAATGTCACACTTCCAAAACTCATTTTCCAAAATTGATTTCACAGTTCACTTAATTATATTAAAAGATGATTTTAGAACATTTTTCCATATTTTTAATGCAACCCGAACTAGGCTTTCCTAATTTAACCTCTTTAGATTCGAACAGCACTTTGACCAACCGGTCAACGCCCAAAACTCCTAAGCCCAAAACCGGGGCGTTACAAGTTCTGACTCGACCCGAACTTATAAGGTCCGGTTTTTAAAAGATAATTTCGGGTTTGAGTCTGATTTTTTGAGGATGAGGTCAGGTTTGGGTTTAAGGTGAAAAATACTCGACACGACCTAAAATAAACGTTTAATTTTATTCTAAATATTTAGGTATAATTGCTATAACCTCTCTCTCTCTCTCTCTCTCTATATATATATATATATATATATATTTCCTTATTTTGTATAATAAATAGAATAATTATTATAATGCTTCATCTCTATTTGTATTTTTTTCAATTAGCTTCCTATTTTATCTAATAATAATAAAAATTGATAATTTTTTTATTTATGTCGGGTCAGCTTTAGATTTTTACTCTAGAATTTGGATTCGAGTTCCGGTCGGGTGGAACATCATAAAATTTTGGGTTGGGTCGGGTTTGGATGGAGGTGTTAAATTTCCAAGTCAGGTGCGGGTCGACCAAAAACCCGACCCAAAGTCATCCTTTAATAAAATCCTTTGTTCCTTTTTGGTCCTCAATCCAATGCTAATATTAAAATATTAAATTATAAGCTATAAACCTAAATTCTAAATATTAAAACCTAAATATTAAAAAATACACCTTATCCCCAATCCCCTAAACCATAATCATAAACATTAACCCCTAAACACTAAACTTAATTTTTTCAGGGCGGGAGCATATAAAGGGGCAGACGTTTTTCTTCTGCAAGGAACAAAAATCCTCTGCACCTTTCTGGTGTCACTTCCTATGGCACAACATTAAAAAAATTAAATTCTAAGCTCTAAACCTTAAATCTCGTCACTTGTTATTCAAATTCACAACAAAAACTAAACATGTAAGCAAGTTTGATATAGTTTCAATTTTCAAAGTTTCCAAATTTTGTGTCTGCATTTTTTGAATAACAATGGCATTCCTTCAAGGGTATTGACTTTGAAAATCAAAACTTCCATTTTTGCAATTCCTTTTTCAGAAAGGCTCAACTTTGTTGATTTAGACAACAATTGTCAATGGGGGCTCCACAATTATGAGCTTGGGTTGTATCGATACTGATACACAAATTTTAAGCCTATATAAGATTCTGTCAAGCTCTGTATCGATACACCATCACCTGTATCGATACAGGTTGATCAAATTTGACTTTCTTTAGCAGACATGTATCGATACATCTATGCTTGTATCGATACACGTTGATCAGGGTTGACCATTCTAATACGCCCTAAAGGTCGTATCGGTACACCTAATTTTTTAGACCTTACTGCCAAGCGATGTTTCGATACACCCAAGAGTGTATCAGAATGCTATGTTTTTCCCAGATAATTTTTTGCAAGGCCGTTTCAATACGCCATGACCCGTATCGAAACGCCTGACCTGAAATGACAGATTTTAGCTGGTTTTAATCCAATTTAACCTATCAATTGTTGTCCAAACATTACCAAACTTTACCAGCAAGCCTAAAATCCAATAATCTAAGGTCATAACAAGTTTTATGGCATTTCGAATCCATTTACGCAGTTTTAACCTTAGGCTCATTTTAAGCTCATTTTTAACAAACCAACCATTCTCAAAACATACCATTTCATGCATACAACACTAAGTCATTATAGGACTATTACACAACCATTAAGGGACTTATAAAAACATGTTTAAACCATATTCCACTCTACTAGGAGTTTAGAGCGAGGATATGCATACATATAGCTTTGAGGAGGTGACTTGCAACGGAAGCACACGATCGGAAGCCAAAATTATTTCAAGATCCTAAAAATGCATGAGGCACACATATGTTAGGCTTACATAGCCTAGTGAGGTAGTTATGACAAGTACAAATATATGCATAATGATATGAGCATCATAGTAGCATGCTTAACTAACATAGCTAATGTACAAATCATATTTGTATCTCATGTTTATTTCAAATGTCATAGTTTCATATACAAGTCCCATATCAAAATCATGTATCATTCCCTTGGACATAGTAACCAATGGATAAGAGGATTCCCTTTTACACCACACATATCGAAAATAGGCCGTAGCCTTAAGTCGTAGCTCCGGAACTCCTTTACAAACTACTTTAGACCATATATAAGGGCTATAGACCAGACCGTAGTCCAATCCCTTAATTAAACGAGCTCAAATAACCCTATGGCATGCCAATTGTATCCCAAAACTTACAATGTCCAAGTTACACATTTATCAATTAATATCTTTATTCCCTTAGGCCATAACATATCGAAAACGGAGTTGAGCCTTAGCTCCGTATAACTTATCATAGTTTCACATAACAAATTTCACATATCATGTCATATTATGTTTATATCAATTTCCACATACGTAGCAGATTCAAATGTCGTTTTTGAACTTACCATGCTTACCGTAAGCATCCAAACAAGCTTGCTCTACTTGAGCCCTTAACAAATACAAACATAATCACAAAACAAATGCAACGGGATGGCACCTAGCCTATCCCTTTAAACAATACACCCACCTAGAGTACGGAAGCTTTTAGGATTCCTGAATCTCGATTCCTTTGCTCCTAGCCTTAATTGGAGATGATGGATTGTTCTCCTCCAAGTTTGGAGCTAGGAAAATACAAGGAATCATCATGACTACTATAACAATATGGTTCAAAGATTAAATTTGGAGATTTCAATTCGAAATTAATTCCCAATCATTTATAGAATCCCAAAATTGAAAGAGGACTTTTCCTAACCCAAGTGAAAGCTTTGCTATGGTGCTTTCAAATCAAAGAAAGATTGAGCTTAGGATGGGTAGAAAGAGAGGTGTGTGCTTATGCTTAGGTTGAAGGTAACAATGGAGGTGCTTGCTTTGTGGAAGACAAGGTTGGTGTTTTAGCTTTCGGGAGGGTTGAAAAAATGAAGAGAGCTCTTCTCCTTGGTTTATTAAAAGGGGGTCAATGTCCCTAATAATGTCTTGCCTCTCAAGTGGCCAATGAGGAGGTTTCCTTCCAACAAGGGTTTGCTTAAAGCCAATGACCATCAACTTTCCATGTTGGCTAATGACCTCATTTGCTTGTGAATTCTGATGAATTTCACGTGGGAATGGGTAAGCATAGAGGTGACTCATCACCTTACATCATTACCCTTCAAAACGACATCAATTTCATTCAAAACAGGGGAACCGTATCGATACACCCCTTTACTGAATCGATAGGCCTTAGCCAGACAAGTATGTTAGGTAAACAACCTTAGCTATATCGAAACGCCTGAGAAAAACTGAATCGGTATAGGTCCAACTGTATTGATACACTTAACCTAAAATCAGTCTTTTATTTTGAATTTCTTACAAAGAGGTCCTATGACTTTAATTGATTCAAAATCGAGTACAAGGAGTTGAATAGAACAAAATTCTCGATCACCGGAGCCCAATTCTAACTAGGTCGGTTTTCAAGATGTGACATAAAGTGGTGCATGGTTATGGCATATGAAACTAGGACATGCTAGCATAAGTGTTTTAGAGAAATTGGTTTCCCAAAATCTAGTTTGTAACACCCCAATTTTGGGCTTAGAAGTTTTGGGTTTGAACCAGACCGGTCGGATTTTCGGTTCGAATATAAAAGGTGGTTTTAGGGAAAGCCTAGTTCAGGATGCATTAAAAATATGGAAAAATATCTAAAAATCCTCTTTTATTATATATAAGAGAGTGGTAAAATCAATTTTACAAAATGGGGTTTGGAAATATGACATTTCAAGTTAGTGACTAAAATGTAATTTTTGAAAGGTTGGTGACTGTTTTAAAAGGATTGAAACTTTGAATCTTTAAGGAGCTAATTTACCCAAGGGAGGGTTTCTCCAGATTTTTCTTAAATTTTAAAGACTTATTTAATGTTAATTAATAAAAAGAAAAGAGGGAAAAGTCACATTTTGGTTTCATAACTAACTTTTGTCAAGATTTTCCCATTTCATTTTCTCTCAAAATTTCCTCAGCCAAACACATTTCCAGAGCAACTTTTCCTTTGATTTTCACACCTAAAGTTGAGATTTCAATCCCTAAATGTTTCCTAATCATTTCTACACCAAATCCTTATCATTTGCTTATTGAGTTTTCAAGGATTTTGGCTCTAAACAAGGAGAAATCCACATTTAGAGGTACGAACGTCCTTCTCCTCTAAATACTCAGTTCTTTACTGAAATTCCCAAGTTCTCAATCCTTAAATTGAGTTTTATTAAAGGTTTTAATATTGTGTTCTTGATTTTGGCTTAAAATGCAAGATTTGGATTTAATTTTGAAGAAATTCGTAATAGATGATTGGGCTCTGTTTTGAGATGTCTTTTTGATGTATTTTGGATGTCTAGATGATGTGTAATTGAGGTTTAATCAATGCAATCCCGAATAGGTTTATTTTCCTAAGTTTTTACTTGAGAAAATGGTGGTTTTTGGGGTGATTTTGATGTTAATTGATGTGTAAGAATGATTGGAATTGATGGATCTTGGCTGGGTATTGTTGTATAGGTGTTTGGATGTGATTTCGGTTGTGTTTGGTAGCCGAAATGTGAGTTTTGATGAGAGCAGCGAGTTTAGGTGTTTTGGATGAAGATTTTCATGCATGATGATGCATTAATCCTCTACTTTGATGTGTTTAAAACAGGGGAGACATCTTCAGATTCTTGTGGTGTTGATCCGGAGGCTTGATCGGCGTTTCGGCAAGCTTACGAAACGGAATCGGTGAGTGAAGTTTGGTTTTCAGCTTTGAAACCAATGTTTGAAGGTTATGGGAGCTTAGTTTAAGTCTAAACAACTTAGCTAAGCTCAAGAGTAAGTTTTCGGAGAAACTCTCTTTTTGATGAACCATAAGATGGTTGAATGCAATGTGTTTATTCTGCATGTTTAAATTCTGTTTTGAAAGCATATTTTAGCATGTTTAATGTTGGTTTTGTAAGTCATGTGTTGAAGAATGCTCAAGGTAAGAGATCCTTGATTTAAACATTGATAAATGTGGTTTGATGCATTGTGATGCATGATTATTTAATGGCTTTGTTTAATGCTTAAAAATAGTGGATTGATGATGGTAAATGATGTATATTGGCAAGTGATGTGTTGGTTTAAAAGTACTTGAATCGGATATAGTTAGCCGGCTATAGGATTGGGTGCACCGTGAATAAAGTCGCCTTGGATGTTGAGGGGTTGTAATTGTACCGTAAACTCCATCCAAGTACACTAACGAGATGTCTAAGATCATAATGGTGGTTAAAATGCCATGTGAGGATCTTGTGTTGTGTGTCCCGTGTTCTCGTTAGTGATGTTATACAACTACCAATGAGTGATGTGGAGGGGTTGTAATTGTACCGTAGACTCCATCACGGGTGTTGAGGGGTTGTGATTGTACCGGTAAACTCCACCTTGAGTGTTTGGTAGTGTGTATGAAGCGTATGGTACAACGCTTGTAATCCGCGTATCCGATTGTGTTTTGAGTTGAAAAATGGTTATGGATTATCACTTGAAAGCCAATGTGACATGTTGATGTATTGAAGCATGAGATGCTTGGTTTGTGTGCATAGATGCATGATAAATGATGTTTTGAAATTAAAGGCCTTGGAAAGGTGTTTTTACAAAGTGCATTATTGTGTTGTTTCATTAGAGCATTCTCACTAAGCATATGTGATTACGCTCTCTCTTTCTTGAACCAATAATGCAGAGCATTGAAGTGCTTTAAGGGCAGCAAGGAGGTCAAGGATCCAAGTGAAAGTCTAAGCTCACGTATAGTGACTATTTCCACAACACTATTAGCTTTTGGTATTTGGCAATGGGAACCTAGATTGTGTTTTGGGGAGAGGTTTTGGACTCCCTAAGTTGGTTTAATGCCTATGATGATGTTTGGAACATGTAAATGGCCATTTGGTATTTGTTTTGGAGATTTGATGATTGCTTGCTTTTCATTATAGGATGCATGCCTTTAGACTTGTGGTTTTTCTCATTTGAGGCCGTGATTGAGCTTTGATGATGCAAATATGTTCCTTTAATGTTTGATGACTTGTTGGCATGACATGGAGGTCATATGTGCGTGTTGGTGGGTCGAAAGTGTGTAAAAACAGACTTTTCTGCTATTTCTGGGCAGGGTGTTTCGAAACACCCTTGCCTGTTTCGAAACAGGTGCATGTTTTGGCCTGGGTGTTTCGAAACGGGCAGATGTGTTTCGAAACACTTTGGCTACTGTCAGCCCGTGTTTCTGAACAGTCTAGACCCGTTTCGAAACACTTGACCGTTGGGCACTGATTTGAATGGTTTTGAGGTTTGCAAGCTTTACGTTTTAGTCCTGATTTTTGTATGTGCAATTGCTTGAGTTTGGGATGTTCGTTTAAGATGAAATTTGACAGAGAAGCATGAAACATGACTAATTTCATAATGGTAGCTTAAAAATTGGTAAAGTCCTCTTAATTTCCAAAATTTACAAATTGTTCCCTAAATTCGTCTGTTGTGCAATTGAGTCCCTTATTGTTTTCCGATTGTTGTGATTTTTGAGTATGCTTATCTCAAGAGTACACCTAGGGTTAATATGCATTTAGACAAGGTTAAAAAGAAAAAAAGGGTCGTTAATCAAGGTTGACTTTTGGGTTGACTTTGGTTTTCCCCGTGTAATCTTCGTAGTTCGGGCCAACCGTCTAGGCCGGGTTAAGGGGGTTTCATTTGGTGGTATCAGAGTTGAGTTCTCGAGTATTTGGGAATGGTTATGTGGGTGATGTGTGTATGATTTCTTGTATACTTGTTGAGTGAAAGTATGATGTATGAATTGTAAGAATGTTGCAACTGTGGTGTATGTTGTGGTGAAGCATGTTAGAGGGACCCATTGCCATATCAAAGCTACTGAAATGATTTGTTTTAATTGGAAACGAGCTTGAGTACTTGGATTGCTTACCTTGCTGAGCCTGACTATGTTTATTGCATTTGTGATTGCATTGTATAGTGAATAGGACCTCGTAGAGAGACGAGGGTTAATACGCGAGCTATGGCTCAAAATGAGAATGAAGAGAATGCTGAAAATGTAGTGGATTTACCTCCTCCACCCGGTGGTGGTGGTGCTGGGGTCGCTGGACCTGAAGCTGGGCAGGGGCAAGCTGCTCCTGACATGACAGTGCTGATTCAGGCTATTGCTGGAGCCTTTCAGGCGGCGGTAGCTGGAGCTTATGGAGTTGGGCATCAGGGAGATGCTAATGCTAGACTACCTCTGGAACGCTTGCGCAGTCTGGGAGGGACTGAGTTCAGGGGTTTTTCTGCTGAGGGTTCCGAGTCTTGGTTGGAAAGTACCAAGAGAAATTTGGGACAAATGAACTGCAATGAAGTGCAGAAGCTGGGCTGTTTAATATCATTGTTGCATGACGATGTGTATACCTGGTGGACAACCACTATCTCCGAAATAGAGGATGCTGATGTGACTTGGACGTTCTTTCTGAACGCGTTCAAGAGGAGGTATCTGGGTGTGCGGTACCTGGATGAAAAGAAAAGGGAATTCATGTCTCTTACTCAAGGGAGTATGTCAGTGGCTGAGTACGAGGTTCAGTTTGTCTGACTCAGTCAGTACGCACCTGAGCTTATCCCTGATGAGCGTGAGAGGTGTGAACGTTTCCGTTATGGTTTAGTGACGGAAGTGAAGAACTATATGCTAGCTGCTGAGTACACTGACTTTGATGTGCTGGTTGGTAGAGCAAAAGACATTGAGTTGAATTTGAGTTTATCTTCTAGAGGTGCTGGTCCTAGTGCGGGCAAGCGAGCTGCTGAGTATAGTTCCGGTGGCGGACGGAACAAGAGAGGACGTGATCGAAAGTATCAGTCTTCAGCTAGGCGTGGTGGTGGAGGGCAAGGTGCGTCTGTTCAGGGAGACAGGGCGAGAGCTGATCAGAACACATGTTGGCATGTGGATCGCGTGGTCATCTGAGGCGTGATTGTCCTCGTGCAGTGAGGGAGGTACAGGCTCCTATTGTGGTGACCGGTAATTCGTGTTGGAACTGTGGTTTGGCGGATCACATGAGGAGGGAGTGTCCTCTATTGGCCGGTGGTGGTTAGGGACGTGCTCCTGGAGTTGTTGCACCACAGAGAGGTCGTGGGCGCAGCCGTGGTAACTTCCAGCGCAGGGAGGATGGTGGAAGGAATGTGGCTCATGTGGTAGTTGTTCATCCTGAGGGTGGTGGCCAGGCCAGAGTATATGCTCAGAGGGAAGGGAGGAATGACACGGATGTGATCGCAGGTACTTTCACTTTGCAATCCTTGTCATTACTTTCCTTGATTGATTCTCGATCTACACACTCGTACATATTGCGTGAACATGCTCAATTGCTTGGTTTGCCTGTTGAGTCTTTGGATGTTGGTATGCGTGTAACTAGTTCTTTTGGTGAGACTGTTGTGACTCGAAAGCTTTATAGAAGATGTCCCTTGGTTGTGCAAGACCATGTTTTTCATGTTGATCTTATGGAATTGCCTTTCTATGGTTTTGATGTAATCCTTGGTATGGATTGGCTTGTTGAGCATCGAGCTGTAGTGGATTTTGAGAATAAGCGAGTTTTGTTGAAACTTGCGGATGATTATGAGGTAGTGGTGGTTGGTGAGAATGTGATGTTTCTTGCCAATGTGGTGTCTACATTGGAAGCGAGCCGGATGCTGAGGCAAGGTTGTGAAGCTTACCTAGCCTTTGTGATGAATCCTAGCTCTAAGGAGTTACGAGTGCAAGATATCAGGACTGTGCGAGAGTTTCCTGATGTGTTTCCGGAGGAGTTGCCTGGATTGCCTCCTAATCGCGAAGTGGAGTTTGGGATTGAGCTGTATGAAAACACAACTCCAGTGTCCATTACTCCTTATCGAATGGAACCTAAAGAGTTGAAAGAGCTGAAGACGCAACTTCAGGAGTTGCTTGATCGTGGTTTCATTCGGCCGAGTGTGTCACCTTGGGGTGCACCGGTCTTGTTTGTGAAGAAAAAGGATGGCACTATGAGAATGTGCATTGATTACCGTCAGCTTAACAAGTTGACTATCAAGAATCGGTATCCATTGCCGAGAATTGATGATCTTTTTGATCAATTTCAGGGAGCGGCTGTGTTCTCTAAAATTGACTTAAGGTCAGGGTATTACCAGTTGAGCTAATGTTGTAGCGGATGCCTTGAGTAGGAAGGTATATGTGGAGTTGAGGGCTATGTTTGCCAGTTTGAGCATTTCACGTGATGGTGGTCTTTTGGCTGAGTTGCAAGTGAAACCATCTTTGATTCAGTTGATTAAGGAAAAGCAGTTGTTGGATGATTCCTTGGTGCCACATGTTCAGGATATTGCAGAGGATAGGCCATCGGATTTCTGCTTTAATGATGATGGAGTTTTATGCTTTGGGAGTCGGATAGTAGTGCCCAATGATGCTGATTTGAGGCGTGCTATTCTGACTGGAGCTCATAGTAGTCCTTTTGCTATGCACCCTGGTAGTACTAAGATGTATCGTGATCTACGTGATGAGTACTATTGGGTGGGTTTAAAGAAAGATGATGTTGAGTTTGTAAGCAAGTGCATGGTATGTCAGCGAGTTAAGGCTGAGCATCAGTTTCCTTCAGGGTTGTTGCAACCGTTGAGGATTTCTGAGTGGAAGTGGGAGAGGATTACCATGGACTACGTACACTTTGGATAAGCTTGCGGAGCTGTACATTGCTGAGATTGTGCGGCTGCATGGTGTGCCAAAGTCGATTGTGTCGGATAGAGATCCGAGGTTTACATCGCGTTTCTGGCAGTGTTTGCATCAGGCTTTGGGTACACGGTTGAATTTCAGTACATCTTATCATCCGCAGTCGGATGGACAGTCTGTGCGTGTTATCTAGGTGTTGGAGGATATGTTGAGGTGCTGCGTGATTGAGTTTCAGGGTTCTTGGGAGAAACATTTGCCTTTGGTGGAGTTTGCCTATAATAATAGTTATCAGGCAAGTAGTCAAATGGCACCTTATGAAGCTTTGTACGGGAGGAAGTGTAGGACTCCTCTTTGTTGGGCTGAAACAGGTCAGAAGTTGGTTTCGATGCCGGCTTTGTTGAAAGGAACCACCGAGAAGGTGAAGCTCATTTGTGAGCGATGGAAGGCAGCTTCTGATCGGCAAAAGTCTTACGCGTATTTGAAGCGTAAGGAGATTGAGTATGCGGTGGGTGACCGTGTGCTTTTGAAAGTTTCGCCTTGGAAAAAGGTGATGAGGTTTGGCCGAAAGGGTAAGTTGAGCCCTAGGTACATTGGACCATACGAGGTGATTGAGCGTGTGGGTCCTGTTGCATACAAGTTGAGGTTACCGCAAGAGTTAGAAAAGATTCATGAAGTGTTTCATGTTTCTATGCTTCGGTAGTATAGATCGGATCCTTCTCATGTGATGCCTGTGGAGGAAGTGGAGTTGAATCCGGATTTGACCTATGATGAGGAACCAGTGAAGATTCTGGATTTGGATAGTAAAGTTCTTCGAGGCAAGACCATTGAGTTGGTAAAGGTGTTGTGGAAGCATCGTGGTGCTGAGGAAGCCACGTAGGAACGGAAGGATGACATGTTGAAGCAGTTTCCATACCTTTTTCCTCCAGGTAAATTTCGAGGACGAAATTTCTTAAGGGGGGGAGAGTTGTAACACCCCAATTTTGGGCTTAGAAGTTTTGGGTTTGAACCAGACCGGTCGGATTTTCAGTTCTAATATAAAAGGTGGTTTTAGGGAAAGCCTAGTTCGGGATGCATTAAAAATATGGGAAAATATCTAAAAATCCTCTTTTATTATATATAAGAGAGTGGTGAAATCAATTTTACAAAATGGGGTTTGAAAATATGACATTTCAAGTTAGTGAGTAAAATGTAATTTTTGAAAAGTTGGTGACTGTTTTAAAAGGATTGAAACTTTGAATCTTTAAGGAGCTAATTTACCCAAGGGAGGGTTTCTCCAGATTTTTCTTAAATTTTAAAGACTTATTTAATGTTAATTAATAAAAAGAAAAGAGGGAAAAGTCACATTTTGGTTTCATAACTAACTTTTGTCAAAATTTTCCATTTCATTTTCTCTCAAAATTCCCTCAGCCAAACACATTTCCACAGCAACTTTTCCTTTGATTTTCACACCTAAAGTTGAGATTTCAATCCCTAAATGTTTCCTAATCATTTCTACACCAAATCCTCATCATTTGCTTATTGAGTTTTCAAGGATTTTGGCTCTAAACAAGGAGAAATCCACATTTAGAGGTATGAACGTCCTTCTCCTCTAAATACTCAGTTCTTTACTGAAATTCCCAAGTTCTCAATCCTTAAATTGAGTTTTATTAAAGGTTTTAATGTTGTGTTCTTGATTTTGGCTTAAAATGCAAGATTTGGATTTAATTTTGAAGAAATTCGTAATAGATGATTGGGCTCTGTTTTGAGATGTCTTTTTGATGTATTTTGGATGTCTAAATGATGTGTAATTGAGGTTTAATCAATGCAATCCCGAATAGGTTGATTTTCCTAAGTTTTTACTTGAGAAAATGGTGGTTTTTGGGGTGATTTTGTTGTTCTGCTATAGCTGGAGGTATAAGGACGTAATTAGGTCCTTTTTGGATGTTAATTGATGTCTAAGAATGATTGGAATTGATGGATCTTGGCTGGGTATTGTTGTATAGGTGTTTGGATGTGATTTCGGTTGTGTTTGGTAGCCGAAATTTGAGTTTTGATGAGAGCAGCGAGTTTAGGTGTTTTGGCTGAAGATTTTAATGCATGATGATGCATTAATCCTCTACTTTGATGTGTTTAAAACAGGGGAGACATCTTCGGATCCTTGTGGTGTTGATCCGGAGGCTTGATCGGCGTTTCGGCAAGCTTGCGAAACGGAATCGGTGAGTGAAGTTTGGTTTTCAGCTTTGAAACCAATGTTTGAAGGTTATGGGAGCTTAGTTTAAGTCTAAACAACTTAGCTAAGCTCAAGAGTAAGTTTTCGGAGAAACTCTCTTTTTGATGAACCATGAGATGGTTGAATGCAATGTGTTTATTTTGCATGTTTAAATTCTGTTTTGAAAGCATATTTTAGCATGTTTAATGCTGGTTTTGTAAGCTATGTGTTGAAGGATGCTCAAGGTAAGAGATCCTTGATTTAAACATTGATAAATGTGGTTTGATGCATTGTGATGCATGATTATTTAATGGCTTTGTTTAATGCTGAAAAACAGTGGATTCATAATGGTAAATGATGTATATTGGCAAGTGATGTGTTGGTTTAAAAGTACTTGAATCGGATATAGTTAGCCGGCTATAGGATTGGGTGCACCGTGAATAAAGTCGCCTTGGATGTTGAGGGGTTGTAATTGTACCGTAAACTCCATCCAAGTACACTAACGAGATGTCTAAGATCATAATGGTGGTTAAAATGACATGTGAGGATCTTGTGTTGTGTGTCATGTGTTCTCGTTAGTGATGTTATACAACTACCAATGAGTGATGTGGAGGGGTTGTAATTGTACCGTAGACTCCATCACGGGTGTTGAGGGGTTGTGATTGTACCGGTAAACTCCACCTTGAGTGTTTGGTAGTGTGTATGAAGCGTATGGTACAACGCTTGTAATCCGCGTATCCGATTGTGTTTTGAGTTGAAAAATGGTTATGGATTATCACTTGAAAGCCAATGTGACATGTTGATGTATTGAAGCATGAGATGCTTGGTTTGTGTGCATAGATGCATGATAAATGATGTTTTGAAATTAAAGGCCTTGGAAAGGTGTTTTTACAAAGTGCATTATTGTGTTGTTTCATTAGAGCATTTCTCACTAAGCATATGTGCTTACGCTCTCTCTTTCTTGAACCAATAATGCAGAGCATTGAAGTGCTTTAAGGGCAGCGAGGAGGTCAAGGATCCAAGTGAAAGTCTAAGCTCACGTATGGTGACTATTTCCACAACACTATTAGCTTTTGGTATTTGGCAATGGGAACCTAGATTGTGTTTTTGGGAGATGTTTTGGACTCCCTAAGTTGGTTTAATGCCTATGATGTTGTTTGGAACATGTAAATGGCCATTTGGTATATGTTTTGGAGATTTGATGATTGCTTGCTTTTCATTATAGGATGCATGCCTTTAGACTTGTGGTTTTTCTTATTTGAGGCCGTGATTGAGCTTTAATGATGCAAATATGTTCCTTTAATGTTTGATGAATTGTTGGCATGACATGGAAGTCATATGTGCGTGTTGGTGGGTCGAAAGAGTGTAAAAACATACTTTTCTTCTGTTTCTGGGCAGGGTGTTTCGAAACACCCTTGCATGTTTCGAAACAGGTGCATGTTTTGGCCTGGGTGTTTCGAAACGGGCAGAGGTGTTTCGAAACACTTTGGCTACTGCCAGTTCGTGTTTCTGAATGGTCGAGACCCGTTTCGAAACACTTGACCGTTGGGCACTGATTTGAATGGTTTTGAGGTTTGCAAGCTTTACGTTTTAGTCATGATTTTTGTATGTGCAATTGCTTGAGTTTGGGATGTCCGTTTAAGATGAAATTTGACAGAGAAGCATGAAACATGACTAATTTCATAATGGTAGCTTAAAAATTGGTAAAGTCCTCTTAATTTCCAGAATTTACAAATTGGTCCCTAAATTCGTATGTTGTGCAATTGAGTCCGTTATTGTTTTTCGATTGCTGTGATTTTTTAGTATGCTTATCTCAAGAGTACACCTAGGGTTAATATGCATTCAGACAAGGTTAAAAAGAAAAAAAGGGTCGTTAATCAAGGTTGACTTTCTGGTTGACTTTGGTTTTCCCTATGTAATCTTCGTAGTTCGGGCCAACCGTCTAGGCCGGGCTAAGGGGGTTACATAGTTAAAGGTTTAACTAAGCTAAAATTATCCTTAGATAAAATTTGTGTTGCTTGTGCTAAAGGTAAACAAAAACGAACTTTATTTAAATCCATTAATGATGTTTCAACTAGTAGAGTTTTACAATTGATCCATATGGATCTCTTTGGGCCTATTATGACAACTAGCTTGGGTGGAAAATCATATGCCCATGTTTTAGTTGATGATTTCTCTAGATACACTTGAGTTCTCTTTTTAAGTACAAAAGATGAGGTTTTAGAAAAGTTCATCAAATTTTCAAAAGTTACTCAAAATGACCTTGGTCAAAACATAACTCATATTAGAAGAGACCATAGAACGGAATTTCAAAATCTAGGTTTTGAGGATTTTTGTAACTCAAATGGTATTAGTCACAATTTTAGCTCACCTCACACTTATCAACAAAATGGGGTAGTTGAGAGGAAAAACCGTACTTTAGAAGAAATGGCTAGAACCATGCTTTGTGAAAACAATTTACCTAAGTATTTTTAGGCGGAAGCCACAAACACCGCTTTTTATATCATAAATCGTATAATGATTAGGCCAATTTTAAAGAAAACTCCTTATTAGATTTTAAAGTCAAAGAAGCCTAGCATTAGATATTTTAATCCTTTTGGATGCAAGTGTTTTGTTTTAAACAATGGAAAAGACCATTTAGGTAAATTTGATGCAAAAAGTGATGAAGTTATTTTCTTAGGATATTCTTTAAACTCTAAAGCCTGTCAAGTGTTTAACAAAAGAACCTTTGTTGTAGAAGAGTTTATTCATGTGGTTTTCGATGATAACCTCCTTCCGAGGAAGGATTTTTGTGATGATGATGATGTAAGGATCATTGAAGCCAATGATGGTGGACAATCATCAAAGGTGGATAAGATTCCAACCAAAGAAGAAGAAGCCCAAGATCCTCCCATAGAATCCTTTAAGGACATGAATCTTGGTGAAAAGGAAGCGAGCTGCACAAGGGAACTCAACTATGTCAAAGATGGTGGAATCTTGGGTGATCCATACAAAGGGGTAACCCCTAGATCCTCTCTTAGATTGCTTAATAATGTTGCATTAATTTCATGCATTAAGCCTAAAAATATCAAAGAAGCATTAAAAGATGATTTTTGGATATTGGCCATGCGAGAAGAACTTAATCAATTTGAGAGGAGTAAAGTTTGGACATTAGTTGATAGGCCTAGTAATACGTCTACTATAGGAACTAAATGGGTTTTTAGAAACACACGAGATTAGAGTGGTAACATAGTGAGAAACAATGCTAGACTTATTGCTTAAGGTTATACTCAAGAAGGTGGAATCGATTTTAATGAAACCTATGCACTCGTTGCTAGAATGGAAGAAATTAGGATGCTTCTTACATTTGCATGTTATCGTGAATTCAAGCTTTTTCAAATGGATGTTGAACAACCACCTGGTTTTGAATATCCAATTTATCCAAACCATGTTTTTAAATTAACTAAAGCTTTATAAGGTTTGAAACAAGCTCCTAGAGCTTGGTATGAAAGGTTTTCAAACTTTTTCGTAGAATAAGGTTTTGAAAAAGGCAAGGTGGATACTACACTTTTCATTAAAAGAAATGACAATGACATATTAGGAGTACAAATTTATAATGATGATATAATCTTTGGTTCTAATAATGAGTTTTATTGCCAAAATTTTTCTAAGTTAATGCAAGGTGAGTTTGATATGAGCATGATGGGGGAGCTCTCATTCTTCTTGGGGCTCCAAATCAAGCAAAAAAAAGGATTACATCTTCATCAATCAAGCTAAGTACATCAAGGATATGCTCTAGAAGTTTGGCTTGGAGAATGTGAAGCCTCAAGCCACTCCAATGAGCTCAACAATTAAGCTTGAAAAAGATGAATGAGGTAAGTTTGTTGATTCTAAGCTTTATCGTTCTATGATTGGCTCTTTGCTTTACCTTACCGCAAGTAGACCCGATATCATGTTCAGTGTTTGCATGTGTTCTAGGTTTCAAGATACCCCTAGAGAATCGCACCTTGTAGCCATTAAGAGAATCTTTAGATACCTTAGAGACACACATTGTTTAGGTCTTTGATATCCTAGAGACTCTTCCTTTAACCTACATGCTTATTTCGATGTGGATTATGAGAGATGTAAAATAGATAGAAAAAGTACCTCCAGAACTTGCTAATTCCTAGGTTGTATGCTCATATCTTGGTTCTCTAAGAAAAAACAATGTAGCATTATCTACCACCGAGGCGAAATATATATCAACCGGAAGTTATTGTGCTCAAGTCCTTTGGATGAAGCAACAACTCCTAGACTATGGAATTGATGTAGGTACCATACCCCTTAAGTGTGACAACACTAGTGCCATATGTCTCACTAAAAATCCCATCCAACATTCTAGAACCAAGAACATAGAGATAAGACATCATTTCATTAGGGACCATGTCTTAATGAATGATGTTGTTCTAGAGTATGTTGATACCTCAAACCAACTAGCAGATATCTTTACAAAACCATTAGACAAAGAACAATTTTGGACTCTTAGGACAGAGTTAGGTCTAACTAGCAAATCTTGACCTCTTAGAGCTCTTAAGTGTCAAAAAATTGCTTAAATTTGAATTAGGATCTTGTTTATGCATTCTTGCCTCTTGATGCATCTATGCTTGTTGCTAGGGAGAGTATGTATATGTTTTAGTACATAAACATTGATCATTCGTAATACATATGCATTTAGGATCTTTTAAAATCCAATTTTTGAACTCAAGTCAGCTCAAAAATGCTTTTCTGGTAAAAGGGTATCGATACGGGTCACATCGTATCGATACGGTAAGCCGCTATAGCTTAAATGGGGGCGTTAAATGGGTGTTTCACTTTAATTAAAACACAAACCCTTTTTTCTCAAAACCCTAGCCGATTTACATCTATAAAAACCTCCTCGAACCCTTGATTTTTCACACCAAACTCAAAATTCTTTGAGGTTTTTCATCAACACATCAAGGCTAAGCTTTGCTATCAATTTGATGCATTCAACATCCTTCATTCATCCAAATCCATTACTCAAGGTATAAAACCTTTTTTCTTTCTTTTTAATTTTTGTTTAATTTTATTCATTGTTTTCAACCGTTGCTTACCAAGTGGTGGAGAAGATGTAATTTTGGGTGTTTATGGGGGAAGAAAAAGATAGACAAAATTGACACGCAATTTAGAGTGGTTCGGCTTTCTAACCAAAGCCTACGTCCACTACCTTAGCTATCCAACAAGGATTTCACCAATTCACTAAGAATTTTTCCCCTTTTCTAGGCTAAGGAGGCAACCATTTACAACCTAGACTCACTCACCAAGTCTAGCAACCAAAGCTCACAACTCGAGCTTTGGGCACACTCTTTAAATAAGAAAATTCTAAGCAAACGAAATCCCTCTATAAAGGTGGATGTTTGCACACTAAATTACTCACCCAAATCCTAGAACACTTGAGCATACATTGACAATTTGAGCTCACAAGTGTTTGTCTATAAAAGGAATGGAAATTAAGCTCTAAGACAAATTATCATCATAATGTTGTTGACAATTGAAGCATTAATCTTCCATGGTGTTGTGCACATGACAAACGAAAAAGAAAATGAAACAAGCAAGAACACAAGACATTTAACAAGGTTATGTAGTGCGCTTATGTCCTCGGGGAGGAAAGAGCGGTTATTTTCTTTTATTCAATCAATGGACACTATGTTACAAATAACACATCTATTTATAGACCCAGTACAATTACAAAGATACTTCGTACCGTACTGCGGGACCTTCGCCCTCGCACTCCCAACCCACTTAATTCGAGCCCACTGAAAACTCAAGTACTCCTTTGATGGAAAGATGCTCTCACTCTGCAAAGCCTAAAGAACAATTGATGAAGTGCCTAATGAGGTGGGGATAAGCCTCTTTATATAGCCCCCTACATCTAAGTCATATTCTAACTAGGATAAGGAATACTACTCCCCGAAGGATTAGAACAATTGTAATCCTAGTTAAAGTAACCAGCATCTGTCCTTTTACAATATATGAGCCATACTTAACAAAATCTCCACCTTGGCGAATATCATGCCCCTTAAGAGATAAATTTAGAGTCTCTCACACATCAAAGTGGGTTGGGCTACCATGCTTCTCTAGCATTTGCAAACATTCAACAAGTCCAAACAATGTTTGAACTTGTATGTAGTAACAGGCTTGGTCAACATATCAGCTGGATTGTGTACAGTATGCACCTTTTGTAACAATATCTCACCATATACAATCAACTTTCTAATCTTGTGAAACCTCACATCAATATGTTTAGTTCTAGCATGATATACTTGATTCTTAGCCAAATGAATAGCACCTTGGTTATCATAATGCAACTGAACTCCACCTTGCTGAATACCCAATTCTTTCACTAGATCGATAAGCCATAAGGCTTCTTTTGCAGCTTCAACTACTGCCATGTACTCAGCTTCAATTGTTGATAATGCCACAACAGACTGAACATTTGACTTCCAACATATAGGCCCTCCACCAAGGGTGAAAACATACACAGTTGTAGACCTTCTATCATCCAAATCACTTGCATAGTCTGAATCCACATATCCAACAATCAAAGGATCATGTCGCTGACTGCCGAAAACAATTCCATGTCCCATAGTACCCTTTAAATACCTAAAAATCCACTTGACTGCTTCCCAATGTGATCTTCCTGGTTTAGACATGTATTTATATATTTGACCAACATCATGAGCTAAACCAGGACGAGTACATATGTAACACCCCAATTTTGGGGCTAGATGTTGCGGATGTGGTTTTTGAGGTTCGATGAGTTAGTTTGGCTTGTGGGGTTAGACCAGGGAAAACCTTCTTTGGGTATTCCTAAAATGGTGGGGTTAATTTCTAAATTTTCTATTTATATTGTGTAAGAGGTTGGTGAAAACAATTTTGGAAAATCATTTCAAAAAGGTCGAGATTTCGGTCTAGTGACCAAATCGCAAGTTTTCAAAAGTTGGTGGCCATTTTGCAAAATCAGCCAAACTTGTGGTTTTAGTTTTTAATTAAACCCAAACTTATTTTAAAGGGGTTTTATACTAAAAAGAAAGGCTTTTGAATCAGCCCCCTCTTCCATTTCTCGTTAACTTTTAAAAACCAAGCCACCATGAATGCATTTTCATTCCAAGGGATTACCCATCAAAGTTTTGGGAGGTAAACTTGATTTCATCTTGCTTTTCCTTAATTAAACTTGTTATTATTAGTTTCCTATCAATGTCAAATGATTTACCTCTTTTGATTTAAATGTTTGAGTTTGAAATAAAATGGGTTTCAGAAGATTTTCGTTCAAATGGCTTAGGCTGGGTTTTAGAGTGTTTTTAAATGGTGTTTTGGTGTTTAAATGATGTTCATATAAAGGAAGGATCATAAGGAAACTGAAACTTGAAGTTTGAGTGAAGTTTGGTATGAAAAATCTTGGGTTTAAGCTTGATTTCGGGTTTTTAATGACAACAGTGGTTTTGCCATGTTTAAGTGGCTGATTTTGATGTTAATAGATGAGTTTTTTATGGTTGAAATGTTGGGTAATGGCTGAGTTTGTGTTTTTGACGTTTTGGAGGTGATTTCGATGATTTTCGGTATTGGATTGTTGGGTATTTGAGAGTAATTGTTAGATTTCAGTGTTGCTGTGAGTTTTGGAAGCTTATTTGAGTATTAATACTCTGTTTTAACTTGTTAGAAACATGGGATTCTAGTTTGGGAGCAAATCCGGGTGATCATTAGCTATTTTGTGGGTTTTGGCTTTTTGGAACGAGTATATCGGTGGGTGGAATTGTTTTAAAAGCGTTGGAACTGTTCAAAGTTGATTTTGGGGGTTTAGATTGAGCTTGATAAGCCAATCTAAACTCAAGAGTAAGTGGTTTGCTTTTCACCATGTTTTTGGTACTGTGAGTTGTGCTATAAATTTGTGGTAAGACTTGTGTTTTCTTGCCAATTGTTTTCCTACCTTTAATGTCTATGTTATGTGGTGAGCATGCTATGTTGTTGTTGTAAGATTGTAAGATTGTAAGATTTACGTGTTGGAAAAGGCATGCTTGATATGGAAATGTTGGTAAGAGTAAGATGGGCTTGTTAGCCATGTTTGATTTTGGTAAGTTTGACCCTTGTTAGAATATTGGCATAAGTTAGAATCTTTACCGGATATAGTTGATCAATCAACTAGGATTAATGTGCACATGTAAGACTTGCAAGACCAAAACTCGCATGCGTGTAAGACAAAATTCATACGTGTAAGAAAATTCGGCCGTGTCAGACAAAGTCGTACGTGTAAGATCATCTTGGGTGCGGTGATGAAGTTTACTCTCATCGACGTCCTGTAAGAATTGTAAGATTGTAAGAAATCCGTATATTCGAGTATTGTGGTTAATTATGCCAATATGCTACTTTCCTCTCTTTTATGACTTTGCTATATTGTGGTAAGATGGGTAAGGTTTGGTAAGATCATGTAAGCGTATGTTGTGCTTTTTTAAGAATGGTTGCCTGGTAAGACGATCTTGTTGGATGTTATGTTGTTGTAAGATATTGTATGTTCATTGTGGTTTGGCAAAGGTTTTGGTTTCCAAAGCTCTAATTAGTTTTAAAACTGCATTGTTGTTGTTAGTTTTGAGCTCCGCTCACTAAGATTAAATGCTTACGCTCTCTTTTCCAACAATACAAATCGTTAGAGTTTCCGGGCAGCAAGAAAGCAAGGGGAGTGAGGCCTTTTACCACTTTAGCTCAAGTATGATTTTTGAGTTTGTAATAATACCACTAGCAATGGGGATGCTATGTTTTATGTTTAGAGATTTGATGTTTTGTGGATGTTTGGTTTGAGACGAGTTTGTTGGGACCCCTTTAATGTTGTTTAAAGTATGGTTTTATGGTTTTAATGCTTGTTTAGTGTTTTGACCTTTAATGCAAATGTGTGATGTCTCATGTTATGTTCTTGTTTAATCCTTGTGGTGAAATGCTCTCGTATGTTGTTGTTAAGTTCGTTTGCCTATAAAATGCATGCTTATGTTGTTCCTTGTTGTGTGTGTGTTGTTGGGTCAAGATTAGCAAGCTTGGAGGTGTCTAAAATGTGTTTTCGAACCAGCCTGCTGGTATGTGTTTCGAAACGGGCACCAGCGTTTCGGAACGCCCTTGCATTTTTCCCTTGGCGTTGCGGAACGGGCTTCCATGTTCTGAAACGTTTGCTCTCTGGAAAATCCTAGTGAAGATCCATTCTGAAACAAGCTCTTTGGTTTCGAAACTGTGGTCGTTATTTTCGGTTAAAGGCATCTCCTGAGTTTGTTTTTCTTACGTTTTGGTCTCCGGTTGATGTGTTATCATTAGGAAGTGTTCGGGCTGTTGTTTTGAGCTGCATTTCATCTTGTAAGCATGAAATTGACCTAATCACAAAGTTGTAACCTTAATTTTTATAATAGGTCCCAGTATATGCTAGATTTACATTTTGGTCCTTGTATGCTTGTTTGTCGGTTCGAGGTTTGTTTCTTCGTGAAGTTATAACTAAGCATCTAGAAAAGATAAAATAAAAGCCTCGTTCCTCTTTTTGGGTTGCTAATCGAAGAGGAATCTTCGAGTCCTTCTTTGGTTAGTCTCGTGTGACCACCTTGGGTTGGTCTGGTGGCTAGGCCGGGCCGAGGGGGTTACAACATACCATCGTATACATCAGCCATCCAACAGCACTGACATAAGGGACCTTTGCCATCTCTTCAATTTCCTTGTCTGTCTTCGGGCACTGTTCTGTAGAAAGCTTAAAGTGGTTCGCCAATGGAGTGCTCTCGGGCTTTGCTTTGCTTATCCCAAACCTGTCTAACACTTTTTCAACATAGTCTTGCTAAAATAACTACGGTTTCCTTGAGGCTCTATCTTTGTGAATCTCCATTCCCAGAATTTTCTTTGCAGCTCCTAAGTATCGCTTGTAGCCAATCTGAATCATGTAGGAGTCGAATTTCTTGTACCATTGTCGTGGAGACTACTTCAACTCGTACAAGGATTTCTTTAACCTGCAAACCAGATGTTCATCTCCGGATTGAATGAACCCTTCTGGTTACTGCATATAAATATGTTTCTCTAGATCACCAAGCAAAAAAGCAGTTTTAAAATCCATATGCTCTAAATGCAAATTGAAACTAGCTACAAGTGCAAGAACTGCCCTGATTGAAGTATGCCTAACCACAGGAGAAAAGATTTCATCATAATCAACTCCTTTTTGTTGTGAAAAACCCTTTGCTACCAATCGAGCCTTGAACTTTTCCCCCTCTTTTTCTGATACCGTTGGTTTCCTTTTATACACCCATTTGCATCATATGGCCTTCTTTCCCTCAAGAAGCCTAGCTAGCTCCCACGTATGATTTTTCTGCAAAGATTTCATCTCCTCAACCATTGCAGCCATCTATTTGCTTTTCTCCGGACTAGAGATAGCCCCTTGAAAAGTATCCGGATCTTCACTACTAATGTGAAGTGCAAATGACACCATATCTTCAAAACCCAATCTGCATGGAGCCTTTACATTGGTGCATCTCTCTCTATCTCTAGCTAAATTATAATTCTGCAACGGAACTGTATTAGAGTCACCAGATGTTGAATTCAAACTTTCACCTTTCTCAACTGCTCTTGGATACTGTTCGAAATCCACCAGTACCTTGTCTCGGTTCTGCTGTAACATGAATTGCTCATCAAAAATTGCATCTCTACTAATCACTGTTTTCGTTGCAACTGGATCCCAAAACTTGTATCCTTTGACACGTTTCTTGTAGCCCAGAAAGATGCACTTCTTTGATTTTGCATCAAGTTTTGATCTCTCATCACCAGGTACATGCACATAAGCAGGACAACCAAAAATTCGTAAGTGTGAAAAATCAACTACATTTTATGTCCATACCTCTTCTGAAACTTTTCCACCCAAAGATGCCCGTGGTGACCTATTGATGAGATAGCATGCCATACTCACAACCTCTGCCCAAAAGTTTTTAGGAAGCCATGCATTTAGTCTCAAGCACCGAGCCTGCTCAGCCAATGACATGTTCATTCTTTCGCACTGAAAAATGTCTCTGAATCCTATGCTCCTCACAGAACTTTAGAAATTGTGAATCTGTTTATTCTTTGCCATTATCAGACCTTAAATACTTGATCTTTCTACCCGTTTGGTTCTCCACCTTAGCTTTCGACACCTTGAATTTGGAAAAGACTTCAGATTTCTGTTTCAAGAAATACACCCAAACTTTCTTAGAAAAATCGTCAATAAAAGTAACATAATACACATATTCACCCAATGATGATTCTCTGGTAGGCCCCCATACATCAAAATGCACATAATCAAGAATCCCTTCAGTTTTGTGCTTTCCCGTCGTGAAACTGACTTTAGTCTGTTTACCAAGAAAACAAAATTCACAAAAATTGAGCTTGCAACTTTTGACACCATGCAACAAATTTCTTTTATGCAATTCAACCATTCCACGTTCACTAAGATGACCAAGATGCATGTGCCATAATTTTGTATTATCATCATATGACTCAACAGAATGGGCTCCACCTACAACTGTACTCCCTAACAGTTTATAGATATTCTCTGCAGTTATCTTTCCTTTCATCACAGTCAATGCACCTTTAACAATCCTAATGGTTTCTCTATCCTCATCAGCTTTAGGAATTAAACTATTCTTATGCAAAGTGCCCAAAGAATTTACATTCTTTTTCAAATCTGGTATATGCCTAACATCACATAATGTTCTAACAGTATCATCGTACATCTTAATTCTGACTTCACCAACACCGACAATATTGCAACATCTATCATCACCTAAATAGACAGAACCAGAATTAACAGACATATAGGTAGAAAACCACTTCATGTTAGGTGTTATATGATAAGAGCTTTGAATCAAGAATCCAAGCTTCCGTGAATTGAGTTGTTGAAATAGAAAGCATATCACCATCACTGCAATTCGAATTCTCATTCTGCATCACATTCACAGTTTTGGATGATGATCCATCATGTTTATCATCTGACTCCTTTTTCCACTTTGGACAGTCTCGCTTCATATGTCCTGGCTCCTTGCACTTGTAGCAACGAAATGTCTTCTTGCCTCTAGAATTTAATCTAGATATTCGTCTTCCAGAACCCTCCTTCTCTGACTTCCGTCTACGGTCGTGATTACCCTTAACATATAAGCCATCAGCGTGAGAGCTTTCGCATGTATTCTACCTTCGCTGGTTGTGGGCCAACAAGGCTGTTGTAATCTCTTAAACCTTGATTGTTTCTTTCTCATATGTAAGAGTAGTCACCATGTGTTCATAAGAAGAAGGCAACGAACACAACAGAATCATTGCTTTGTCTTCATCTTCAATCTTCACATCAAGTTGAGTTAAATTCGTGATTATTTGATTGAAGATATTCACGTGCTGCACCAAATCATGACCTTCTTGCATCTTCAGCCCATACAACTTCTGCTTTAGATACAATTTATTTGTCAGAGACTTGGAGATAAATTGACTTTCCAACTATCTCCATATCTCTCCTGGAGACGTCAGATCCATAACGTGATACATAATCTCATCTGCCAAACATAACTGTATGGTTCCATTCGTTCGTTGCTGCAGTTCTTCCCAATCGTCATCCTCCATCGATGCTGGTTTTGTAGATCGTAAAGCCTTTAAAATCCCTTGTTGCGGTAACATATCTTTTACCCCCGTCTGCCACAATCCGAAGATACCTTCACCATTAAACTTGACCACTTCAAATTTCGCACCAGACATAGCCATCGCAACCAGGCTCTGATACCATTTTTTGTGCACACGACAAACCAAAAAGAAAATCAAACAAGCAAGAACACAAAATATTTAACGAGGTTCAACAGTGTGCTTACGTCCTCGGGGAGCAAAGAGCGGCTTTTTTCTTTTATTCAATCAATGGTCCTTAGGTTACAAATAACACATCTATTTATAGACCATGTACAATTACAAAGATACATTGTACCGTACCGCGGGGGCTTCGCCCCCGCACTCCCAACCCACTTAATTCGAGCCCACAAAAACCTCGAGTACTCCTTTGATGGACAGATGCTCTCGCTTCGCAAAGCTTAAAGAACAATTGATGAAGTGCCTAATGAGGTGGGGGTAAGCCTCTTTATATAGCCCCCTACATCCAAGTCCTATTCTAACTAGGATAAGGAATACTACTCCCTGAAGGATTAGAACAATTGTAATCCTAGTTAAAGTAGCAAACATCTGTCCTTTTACAATATATAAGCCATACTTAACACATGGATGCTTGGAGGTCCCATTTATACTCCCAATTGATCTTCTAGTTGTTGTAGACCGTTGGGATTGGATTAGAGCCATTGGGTCTTTATTTCCCTCCAAAAATACAGTTCTGGGCAATAGGGTATCGATACATGTGTCACTGTATCGATACAACCTTCTTGGAAACTAGTCGTTGAGCCTTCTTCAACTTTTGTGTATCGATACGCTTACGAGCGTATCGGTACAAACTGCATTTCAAATAGCCATTGGGAAAATGACCGTTGGGAGCGGTTAAGACATATCGGTACGTGACTAGTCGTTGGGGGTTTAAAGGTCTTCGTATCAATACGAAAAAGGTGTATCGGTACGGATTTTGGCTACTGGAATTTTCTTGTAGCTGAAACCCTAAGTGGTATCGATACGGTATACACCGTATCAGTACTGTAACATTAAAAACATAGGTTTTGGCTACTTTAAAACATTTTAAGTTATTCTAAAGCCTTGTAAAAACCCTTAAACATGTTTTCAAGTTGTTTGAACTTACAAAACATTTTGAAATCTTTTTCAATTTAGTCCAAATCAATTTTTCAAATATTATATCAAAACAGATATCTTAACATAGTATATTTATAGTATGAGTTTTGAAGTTTTTTGCAAAAATTCTTTAAAATCTAAAAAATTTTGTTTCGAATATATAACCATATCTTATATTTTAGTAAACTGTTTTTTTCAAAATTCTTTTTACTAAAATTAATTTTTATACTTGTATATAATTTTAACATATAAAATATAGTATTTTTATCAATACCTTGAACTATTGGAATGTTTACTGGATCAAATGTGATGATAATTGCATACATTGTTTTCGAATAGTTTTGATGTTTTTCAGGTTATTATGGGGCTGAAAAAGAGACAAAAGAAAGAATTGCCTTCTAGTTCATCCAATTGCAATTCGGAAAATGAGGGTATTACTAAACCAAACTTTGGTTTTATTATTCAAAATAGTTTTCAATCCCCTTCGGCTATGGCCCATTATAAACAATAACAAGCTTTTTCAATCTAGGATGAAAGAGTTGTTTCAATCCCTTTTCTAAACTTCGAACATTTGAAGTTCAAATATTTTGGATTGTTAAAACAATGGAAATTCATGACTTTTCTAAGTGTACCCCTGATTTTATATCAAAATCTTGTTTTGATTTTCTTTTCTAATGCTCATTGCATCCATGATCAAGCTAGGGAAAGTGTAATTGCCATTGAATCCTATCTTTTGGGCAAGAAATTTCGAATTGACAAAAGTATTTTACGTAACGTTTTCGGTTTTGAAAATTTGGGATTTGATGATGAACACTCATTGGGGCATTATCAACTAGGCTTCGTAACCGTCCTTGATGCCCATGACCGTATCCTCCATCTCATCATCTCTTGGTGGATTCGTCCATCTGGTGGGAAATTCTCTACCATTCGCCAAGTTAATGCTTTTTGGCTTCGTTGTTTCTGAGAGGGTAAACGCCCAAACCTTTTCCAAAATCCGTTTGCCGACTTGGTCTATCTTGTTCAACACCATCACACCGATCATGTCAAGTCCTTCTTCTATGGCACGGATTTGAGCTTCTTGTTCCATTCCTTAGAGATCAATTGTTCCCATGATGCCGCCGAGCTTCTTGGCAAGCCGATCGATGAACACTCCCTAACTCATGCTCACTTTGAGTACATTGATCATGAATGGGTTCGAGTTAATCGACCTCCTCCTCAAGATGATCAACCTCCTTCGGTCGCTCCACAAGTCCAACAACCTCAAACTTCCATGGATGGACTCATGGTGTATCTAAATGAGCAATTCACATCCCCGGGGACTAATATTGCTTCTTTAGATACGAACATGAATGCGGGATTTGCGGCCATTGATACTCGTTTTACATCTTTGGAGGATTGAGTCAAGGCCCATGAACAACAACAAACTTCCATGGATGTCTCTCTCACCGCCTTCCATGGTGCTTGGCTCAATCCTACTCGGAAGTATCAAACCAACCGTGATGATGAAGCGGACGAGGACGAAGATGATAGGGACGAGTAGTCTTTGAGCATATCATTACATATCATATCATTTATGATTTATCTTTTATTATGCACATTTGTCTTTAGGAACCCTATGTTTTTATTTTATTTTTAGGATTTAAGTTTGAAGTTATTTTGAACTAGTATTGCTTTGGATTTCTATTTAAACTTTAATTATATTATGTTGCTTGATTATGCTTTATCTTGTGCTTTATTGTTATATATTTTGTCTATATCCTTGAAATTTTGCATTGACTTTGATCTAACAAAAAGGGGGAGAAGTGTAAAAACATAAATTTTTACAAACTTTTGAAAACCAATCTTAAATTAATGGGGAGTAAAGTTTTCAAAGTTTTCAAAATACTTAAGAGTTTACTTTGGTTTTGTTATATCAAAAAGGGGAGATTGTAAAACCTAATTTGATTTTGATATAACAAAGTGTTTAAGGACCTATTTGTAAAAGTAAATAAATTTTTTAAAGTATTTCAAAGTCTCACAAATTGACAAGCAAACTTGAACCAAAATGTTTCTAAGTCAAATAAATTGTTCAAGCAAAAATTTTCTAAGTGTTATAGCCCAAAACCTACTTGTACGCTAAGGTGTATCGATACGCTATAGCCGTATCGATACGGTTTTGAGGTTCTGGAATTTTAATCGACAAAAGCGTACCGATATGGTTATGCTCGTATTTATACGGTATTTTATCTAGGCTTAACTTTAAGGCATAGCGTACCGATACGGTTGTACCCGTATCGGTACGGTTTGATCTGATTCGATAAATCTTTACATTTAAAGTTTTTGACTGTTGCTTGTCAGTAATGATTTCAGCAAAATTTTAAACGGTCGTTGGACTGTATCGATACGCCCATTTAGCATATCGATACACTTTTTGCTAAAGTTTTAATGAGGATTCTAGTGAGCAAAATCTGTATCGATACGGTCTTAGAGTATCGATACGCCCCTATTTTTACATTATGCCCATACCGATACGCACATACGCGTATCGATACACCCTCTTAAATGTGCACAACGGCTCTTTCTATTTTGAGACATGTATCTATACGCTTGTTCAAGTACCGATACGGTAGGTTGTATAAGTGCATTTATTACGAGAAAAATGAAGCCCAACGGCTCCATTGATGATTTCAACCACCAGAACAGCTAGAAATCAATGCAATGGTATATAAACAAGCCTCAAAAGCTACGGCAACAACTATTGAACATATTTGCAACAATCCAAGCATATATCCAAACCCTTGAGCTATTATAGTCAAATTCTTGTAACCCCACTTGTGCAATCTTTCATTGTGTTATCTTATTTCAAGTTTGGGGAGTGTTTAAGTGTAATTGGACAATCTATTAACCTTGTGAGATGCATTTTTCAAATTGTTAATCTTCTTTGTATTTGAGAGAGTCTTGGTTAATCCTTGGGTAGAAGGATTAACCAATTGTAAGGTTTCTTCCTAATCCGGGAAAAATGGGACGAATTTCTAGTGAAATTGGTTGAAAATCCTTAGTGGGAGCTAAGGTAGTTGATGTAGAGCTTTTTTTAATCTTGAACCACTATAAATTGTCTTGTCTTCAATTTCCAATCTTTCAATTCACTTTCTTCAATTTAAAAAGCCAATTCACCCTCTTTTTGGCCATTTTTCGATTCGATTGATCCACTTAACAGAAGAAAACCAAAGTTGTAGGTGAAATAGATTTGAGAGAGAACGACAGAGATTTGAGAGAGAGCGGCTAGGATTTTTTAATTAGGTTATGTATGCATATATATTATTTCTAAGTTACAAAATTTATTTACCTTGAATCTTGATTATGTTTTTTATTTCTAAGTTTTAACGAACCAAGTCACCAAAATCAAGCTGAAAGTTTCACCTATTTTCAAAACTTTAAAATCCTCAAGGAACGTCTGGTTGACTATACCTATCTTACTTCCCCCGATTTCAAATTCTGATACCTTTTGTTGTTTCATAAATGGAAATTTCTTCCAATGCTTAAAATCAATCCTATTGTCTATCCTACCATTGTTTGGAATTTTTACTCAAATGCCTGGAGCGTTGATGAAGTTTTCGGTACGACCATCATTTCTATTGTGTCTTATGTCATGAACAAATCCTTTCTTTTAGACACAATCATCATTGTCACTCCCCTAATTCTAGAGAATGTCGGTTTTGATGAGGAGAGTGAGGCAATTCCTTTGGTCTACCCCCTCGGTTCCTTTATTACGGCCTTAGATGCTCATGACCGCTTCCTTCATGTCATGATCTTTTTTAGTGGTTTCGACCATCTGAAGGTAAATATTCCTCTATTTGCAACATAGATGCTTGGTGGCTTCATTGCTTCTAAACTGATTGTCAGACTAGCTTAGCCCAAATCATATTCACCAACCTTATCTATACGGTCAATCATCTTTATACCACCCAAATTGAGTCATTACTTTACAATTGTGTGCTTAGTCGCATCTTCCGTAAGAAAAACATAGATTGCTCCCTTGATATCCCTACTCATGGTGATCACACAGATACTAATTATTCTAGGAAAGGAGGTTTTACCTTGATGGGAAGTCAACGAGTGAGAGGACGTGATGTCGATGTTTCTTGTGCTGATGATGTTGCTATGGCTTGAGATGCTCTACCACAAGAGGCAATCACCTTAACATCTATCTATGATTAATTGGTTGTAGAGTTTGGCACTACGAGGACGAGACAAGCCTCTTTTGAGGAGCAAGTCATGTCTCGGATCAATTTAGTGAACGAAGGAATGAATCCTTGAAGTACTTAGTTGATTGTCTTCATGATGATGATAACGATGATGGTGATACTACTTAGGCTTATTCCCATGATGTTTACTGTTTTCTCAACTTGGTATTTTTTTTCATTAGTGCCCTTCAAACGTTTTCATCGGTTACTTAATTTTTCCCTTGTTTTTAAGAGCTGTTAAAAAAACCTTCCAACAATAAGATCATATCACGCCATCACCACTTTGACCAGGTCAACCCGCCTAATTTTAATGAAAGAGTAAATGATGTGTCAAGTTTATCATATTTTCTTTTTGTTCAATTTAGTCATGAAAAGTCTATTTGTGCCTAAAATTGACCCAATTTATTTTTTAATTTTATGTTTTAGTTCAATATTTGTTATTACTAATATTATTATTTCATTTAATATTATATTTAATAAAATATTCACTTTCCTCTCGTCCAAAATACACAGAATCTTTACTATGACCCTAAAATTTTCTATTAGGTCGGTGAGTACAAATGTAGGATTTATACCAAGTGCAAATTAATCCACAATTCTTTTCCCTTCGAAATCAAGAGAGATTATACTGCTCGCAGTAGTAATAAAACCAGGCTAATTAGATAAATATCTAATTAAATGCACAAAGTACGACAAATATCTTTGGGTCAATTTTAGTTATAAATAGACTTTTTAGCGATTAAATTGAATAGAAAGAAAATTTGAGAGACTTGATACATTGTTTACCCTTTTGTTAAAACCAAGCGAGTTGACTTGGTCAAAGAGGCGCATTGACCGGGAAGTTTTTTTAACAGCTCTTGACGGCAAACGGTAAAATGAGCAGCAAGTGAAAACGTTACGAGACACTAATGAACAAAAAAAACATTAAATACCAATTTTACAAAACAAATAAACGTTATGGGAAAATTTGTGCATTAATCCTTTTAATTTCAACAAAGTTATAAAGGTAAGCCTGGAAAAGAAGAAAGTGGCCGAAGTTATTTTCAATTTTCCTGATTCATTTGTCAAATTTTCTTTCCTTTCTTGTGACTAGAGTGAGCAAAACTTTATTCGACTCGAAAAAATCCAATTATTTGACTCGATGCGAAAAATTCAACTCGTTTTGACTCGACTCGTAATTTCATAAACTTGACTCAACTCGAAAAAAATTCAAATAAAGTTTGAATTATAAAATGGAAATTCGAATAACTCAAAATTTTTAGTGATTAGTTGATTATTTTTCAAGTTTGAGCCAATTCCTTAAATTGTGCCTTATATATTATGTATATCACATGTGAAAATAATAAGAAATATATATGCATATCGTATATGAATATAAAAAGCTGTTTAAATTATAATCAACATGTAAATAATTGGACTTTGTACAGAAACTCGACTCGATTCGAAAAAATTTCAAATAAAGTTTGAATCGTAAAATGGGACTTTGTAAACGTGAATAACTCGAAATTTTTTGACTCGACTCGATTGAACACCCAACCCTACATGTGATACTTGAAAAACTTAGATATCCTCATATGACCATGGGCGGATGTAGTATAGAATTAGGGATGCAATTGACCCCACTTAATTTGTTAGAGTATGAGATCAATAATATTTATTGTAGTGGTATGAGAATACTCCATACCTCATATTTTATTCCTGACCCCACCGTATAAAAGTTTTGGCTCCACCACTACATATAACATCATCATCTTTTCTATAGTTGATGAAGCAAACATTGCCTGAATGTGAAATAATCTTTTTTTTCTGGATGAGACAAAGTCAAGTCGGGAAAAATATACATATTTTGCAAGAATAAAATTAGGGATGGTGATTTAACCTATACTCGATGAGTTCTAACTCGACCCGAACTTATAAGGTCAGGCTTTTAAAAGAAAATTTTGGGTTCGAGTTTGATTTTTTTGAAGATGAGGTCGGGTTTAGGTTTAAGGTGAAAAATACTCGACCCGACCCGAAATAAAAGTTTAATTTTATTATAAATATTTACGTATAATTGCTATAATCTCTCTCTCTCTCTCTCTCTCTCTCTCTCTTTCTCGCTCTCTCTCTCTATATATATATACCAATATCAATTATTTCCTTATTTTGTATAATAAAATAGAATAATTATTATAATGCTTCATCTCTACTTGTATTTTTTTTCAATTAGCTCCCTATTTTATCTAATAATAATGAAAATTGATAATTTTTATTTATGTCAGGTTGGCTTCTGTTTTTTACTCTAAAATTTGGGTTCGAGTTCGGGTCGGGTGGAACATCATAATATGTTGGGTCAGGTCGGGTTTAGATGGAGGTGTTAAATTTCCAAGTCGGGCGTGGATCGACCAAAAACCCGACTCATAGCCATCCTTAAATAAAACCATTTGTTCCTTTTTGGTCCCCAATCCTATGCTAACATTAAAATATTAAATTATAAGTTCTAAACCTAAATTCTAAATATTAAACCCTAAACATTAAAAAACACACCTTATCCCCAATCCTCTAAACCATAATCATAAACATTAATCCCTAAACACTAAACTTATTTTTTTAGGGCGGGAGCATATAAAGGGCCAGAAGTTTTTCTTCCAGAAGAAATAAAAATCATCAACCTTTTTTGGTGTCCCTTCCTATGACACAATATTAAAAAAATTAAATTCTAACTTGTTATTCAAATTCCTAACAAAGACTAGGGTAGTTCTGCGGTAAGGCGGTTAATATACGGCTAATATACGGCGTGACCGGTTAAAGATAACAAAATCGGTAAAATTACCTATTTTGTTGATCCGAATATCAATATATTCAGTAGCGCCTAATTTGTTGATAATTTTGAGCTGATGGGGCCTTGGAAAATCCCACGATAACAAAATCGGTAAAATTACCTATTTTATTGATATGAGTATTAACATATTCGGTAGCGCCTAATTTCTTGATAATATCGAAAGTATCTATACTTTTTAGAAAGTATGGATACTTTTTGAACAGCAATGTAACCGCGGTTGAAAAAAGTGTCGAAAATATCGATACTTTGTGCAAAGTTTTTTGTAATGAATTTAAAAAAGTATCGAAAAAAACAGATACTTTTGTAACACTTTATACAATTTTATCGATACCAAGGGGTTGAAAGTATCGTTTCTATTTCCATAGTACTAATAAAAAGTATCTATCCTTTAGAAGCTAATTTGAAATTGACATTAACGGAAAAAAGGCCAAACCGGTTACATTATTAATAAAAACAATGTAACAGGTTAATTGATATCGTATTGTTTGTTTGGTTTCGATACATTTGTAATAATCTGTGCAAAAGAATCGGTACAATAGAAAAAAATAGACATAACCGGTTACATTATTAATACATATAATGTAACTGGTAAATCGTTACCGGATTGTTTGTTTGGTTTCGATATTTTTTTAAGAACATGTCAAAAGAATCGGCAAAAAACAAGCAAATTAGACATAACCGGTTACATTATTAATACATATAATGAAACCGGTAAATCATTACCGGATATATTGTTTGGTGTCGATACTTTTTTTAAGAACATGTCAAAAGAATCGGTAAAATACAAGCAAATTAGAAATAACCGGTTATATCGTTAATGCATATAATGTAACCGGTAAATCGTTACCGGATATTTTGTTTGGTGTCGATACTTTTTTTAAGAACATGTCAAAAGAATCGGAAAAATACAAGCAAATTTGACATAACCGGTTACATTACTTAAACATATAATGTAACCGGTAAATCATTACTGGATATTTTGATTGGTGTCGATACTTCTTTTAATAACGTGTACGAAAGAATCGGTACATTAGTAAGTTGAAAGGATTTTGAAACAGAAAAGGGTCGAAAGAATCGACACAATTCAAAAAAGTATCGAAACTTGGGGAATTGTATTGATTAAATATAATGATATAACCGGTTAAAAAGTATCTACACTCTAATACAATTCTTGTATTGCTTGCATTTACAGAAAACCTAAGAGAGTATTTGAAATCGAACCGAGTTTGGTTGCTGCGAAATACAAGGGAGACGTTCTTGAAGTCGTGTTGTATCAGAATCGAAAGGAAAGGTTTTGGGTTTTGGGATTTTGAAGTAAAAGGTATGTTGTCGAAACCCTAGTTTTTTGGTAATGTTGTATTCGGAAGTTGGAGTTAATGTTTTGGGTTTAGTGATTTTGAAGTAAAATCGGAATTCGGATCGATTATAGGTCGAAATTGTAATTATATTTAGGAAATAAATATCAGTACTTTGTTTTGAGAATTTTTCGGTAGAAATTTATATTCTCGGTAGAAAATGAATATCGATACTTTTGTCAGAGAACTGAAGCAGTTACTATAAGATGGGTGCAAAGGATCATGAAGATGTTGTTCGTGAAGATGACATTGAAATGGCTCATGAAAATGTTGTTCGTGAAGATGTCACCATTGAAATGGCTGAAATGGAGCCGAGGAGTATCGAAAGTGAGGAAAATCCAAAGCAACCAAAGGGTGGATATATGTACTTCTAGTAAGTATCAATGTATTTGTGTATTTGTTCTTTAAATGGTAATTGAATTAAAGTATTTAAGAACATTTAAACTTTCCTATCATGACAGTATGAATGAAGTGCAGAGGATGAAGGAATGTGGTACTTACAATGTCGATTCGGTATGTAAATTGAATTTATAATGAATATAATGTAGGTTTAATATTTTGATTGTTGATGGTTTATGCATAATTTTCCGGTGATAGACGATGTGGTGAAGAAATGGCACACGATGGGTGATACTGAGAAGGAACCATTTAAGACGTTGTCCACAAAGGATAGAGAAAAATATTCGGCAAAGAGGAAAGCACATGGAAACATTGAGAAGAAGGTATTCGTTAAACTTGTAAATACTTTGATAAATGATATATAAAAACTCTAACATTATATGTAAATAATATAGGAAGTGTCGATAAGGTGTAGCATAAAACGAGTGCACCACATAATAGAGGACTTGAAAGTGAAGGATAAAGCCAATGTGTTGGAAGAATGGAGTTTGGATCTCTTATTGGATTGAAGGACCGACCAATTCGGAGGGAATTGTCGCTTGTTGATGGGAGATTTTGATTTGCAAAAGTGTAAAGTTTGATACGGTAAATATTCATTTCATTTTGGTGTCTGATGTGTTGAAGCCGTATTGGGGCTACAAAATAAAGGGCAGAGTGTGGATGAAGTAATTAAGATGGAGGATTGGAAAAAACTTGTGAAGAAGTATGGCCTAAAGTCCAAGGTGACATATGCTACACTCGAGGACGATATAAAAAGCGGCAAGTATGATGGGGGTGATCTAAAAGCCCGGGTACTATTGTACATTGTTGGAGTATTCCTTTGTCCAACGGGTGATACATCCCCGAGCAAGGAATGTATGAAGTTGATTTGCGACTCCGGGTTGAAAGGTGAATTAAATTGAGCCTCATTTGTCAGTGACAAATTATTTGATGCAATCAAGAGTTTTCAGAAGGCCGAAAACCCCACATACCTCAAAGGGTGCATAGCTGTCTTAGAGGTAAATGAGTTGAACGATGTGTTGGTTTAGAAAACTTTGTAAATAGTTATTATAGAAAATGATAAAGTTTATTATAAATGCAGATTGCATTGTTTGATTTTTGGTCTGATTCTTCAAGTGTGTCGTCCTTCCAAAGAACCGGAGTGGTACGCATCATTGCATGGGGCAAGGAAGAAGTCGCCCGAGTGATGGCAAAGTTAAAGTTTCCAAATTTTGTGTCTGCATTTTCTGAATAACAATGGCATTCCATCAAGGGTATTGACTTTGAAAATAAAAAAATTCCATTTTTCCAATTCCTTTCCCAGAAAGGCTCAACTTTGTTGATTTAGACAAGAATTGTGAATGGGGGCTCCACAATTGTGACCTTGCTGAGAGTATCCTCCACAGAATCCAGCGTTTACTTGAAGTCTCCCTCTATAGTTTAATTCACAATTTCTTTAAGGTTGTTGACTTTCAAAGTTGTAAGGCTTGAAGCAGTAAGAAACTGATATGAATCTCAGAGTTGAAAAACTACATAAATTGCAGTCTAGTTCTTATTGATTAACAAAGCAGTCTCAAATACAAATAAGAAAGTGATCCAGGTTGATGGAGCTATCAAGAAAGCATATGGTAGCGTCCACCTCTATTTTCTTGTTTTCCATTCAAGTTATAATTCTTGTCTCATGTCTCAACTCTGTTGGTTTAGCAGCCCCAGTGGCAGTAGGTGGAGGAAATGAGACTGATCGACAAGCTTTACTCCATTTCAAAGAAAAGATAACCGGTGATCATCTCGGGGTGATGGACTCCTGGAATAGTACCATTCACTTCTGTCAGTGGCATGGTGTTACATGCAGTCGCAAGCATCAGAGAGTCACCAAGTTGGAACTGCAATTCCTCAAACTCTCAGGATCTTTATCCCCATACATTGGAAATTTGAGCTTTCTCAGGGAGTTGAATCTCGAGAAAAACAGCTTTTACAACGGGATTCCTCAAGAAATGGGTCGTTTAAGAAGGCTAGAAAAACTAGAAGTAGCTAATAACTCCATCAGTGGTGAAGTTCCTTCCAATTTATCTGCATGTTCTAAGCTTACAAGAGTTGGTATGACAAGCAACCAGTTAACAGGAGAAATACCTGCTTCGCTGGGCCTCTTGTCCAACCTGAAATACTTGAGTTTTTACAACAATAGTTTGATGGGGAGCATCCCACCTTCGTTGGGGAAGTTGTCATCCTTGGAGATACTTGCTTTGACGCGGTGTAACCGTGCGAAGCAGAAGAAGGATTATGACCGTTGGCCTGTTTAAATTTCTGTTTTTAGTTTATGGCACTTAATGATACGCTGCGTTTCATTAATATTTGTGAATAGATAATACGGTGCCGTTTCGGTTAGGGAGGGTGTTATGTAACCCTAGCCGTTGTTGTTTGAGGCTATCGAATATCAGAAACCTTATTCAGTCTCTCTCAACTCTTCTTTTTCTCTTCTTATCTAAATCCAAATCTGTTTCTCATCTCATTTTAATTCTTCAGCTTGATTTAGTGTGTTACAAGGGTATCAGAGCTTCCAGGTTTCACCATGGTTGACGGGATTCCGATAACGCGCAGTCAGACATGGCAGCAGGAGGCTGCGAAACTTCAGGAGGAGTTTGCTCGTCTGGAGGGCAGTATTGACGCGAAGATGGACACGAAATTTGGGGAATTTCGGACACAAATCGGGGAGGATTTCCGAAAAATGCTCGAAGTTGCCATGGGTAAGAAGGTTGAGCCGCCGAATCAGGAGAACCCAGCTCAAGGATGGATCATGGGCCCGGGCATTTTGGGGACGGGACCATCATCGTCGGTACAGGACAATCAGGATGAAGTGCTTATCACGGGTGAAAAGGAGGCTCCAAAAGTAACCCAGGATTTTCCACACCCAACTGGCAATTTGACATACAAACTGCCATGCCCTAAGTTCGATGGTACTGACTTCAGAGGTTGGCTATCCAAGCTAGAGTAGTTCTTCGAAGCTGAGGCTGTCCCAGAACCTAGCAAGATCCGATTGGTGATGATTCATTTGGAGGGAAAGGCCTTGCAGTGGCACCAGTTTCTGATGAACTCGAATGGAGGTGCAGGGGAGATGATTTGGGCAGAGTACTTGAAGCTCATGAGGGACCGTTTTGCTCCGGGAGGGTCCAGTGACCCCTTCTCTAAACTGTTAGCCTTACGACAGACAGAATCAGTGGAGTCATACTACGAGGAGTTTATAAACTTGGTAAATCAGGTACAGTTGCCTGAGAAATACATTTTAAGCATGTTTAAGAACCATTTGCGGCTTGAAATTAGTCAGTACCTTACACTGTTACAACCTAAGTCACTACTTGAAGCTTTTCACACGGCAAAACAATTAGAAACCATCTTTTTCCCTGTGAACGGAAAACCATTGGCTAGGACAGCTCCCCCTAGCTTAAGTATGACTTCTAGGAACTTTCACCCTAGTTTCAAGGCTTATTCAAATGCGGGTACATCAGGACCTCCCTCCACTGTAGTATCTAGAAATGTCACACCTTCGATATTGAGCTCCAGTAGGACCAGGAACTCCGGTCAGGCTAATATCAAGGGATCTGGGAAAAGCTTATCTACAGCAGAGATAGAGGAGAGAAGGAGGAAAGGGCTCTGTTTCTGGTGTGCAGAGAAGTACAATCCTGGGCACAGGTGTACTAAGAGTCAAATTTTTCAGATAGTGGTGGATGGAACTGAGGAAGATGGAGAACCTGAGGTATTTCTGGATTGTGAGGAAACAGGGGAGGGGACTGGAACAGAAGGACCAGTGTTGTCCCTAAACGCCATGTGGGGAGCAATTAACTGGGAAACAATGAAACTGAAAGTTGAAGTGTCTGGAACAGAGTGGATAGCATTGATTGATTCAGGTAGTTCTCACAATTTCTTGAGTGCTTCAATGGTAAAGAAAATGGGACTACTGGTGAATAAAAGGAACAATCTGAAAGTTACTGTGGCTGATGGAAACACTTTAGAGACATGGGGAGAGTGTAGCAAGTTGACTTGGAAGGTACAAGGAGAAGAATTTGTGTCAGACTTCTTAATCTTGCCCCTGAAATGTTGTGATGTGGTCCTAGGAGTCCAATGGCTAATTACTTTGGGGACCATAAGTTGGGATTTCAAAAAAATGGAGATGAGTTAGATTCAGCAGAACAAAACTGTAGTATTGAAAGGAGTGAGACCTGGAGCACACAGTTAGATTGATGCCAAGAGATGCAATAAGCTGCTGAGAGAGAATCACAGTCCCTTGACCACCTCTTTATGGGTTATGGAAGGACAAGTTGGGTTGAAGAAAACAGACAACCCTATGCCTGAGGAATTAAAGAGGGTACTGAGTGAGTTTGAAGATGTATTCAGGGAACCTTCAGGATTACCACCAGTGAGAGGGCAAGAACATAAAGTGACCTTGTTTAATGATCAGCAAGTGGTGAAAATTAAACCATACAGATACCCTATCAGTCAGAAAGAAGAAATTGAGAAACAAGTCAAGGAGATGATGGAGAGTGGAATAATCAGATATAGCAACAGCTCCTTCTCTTCCCCAGTGGTGATGGTTAAGAAGAAAGATGGTTCATGGAGGTTGTGTGTTGATTACAGAAGACTGAACCAATTAACAGTTAAAGACAAATTCCCAATGCCAGTTATAGAGGAGTTGTTGGATGAATTGGGAGGTGCAAGGTTCTTTTCCAAGCTTGACTTGAGAGCTGGATATCACCAGATAAGGATGTGGGAGCCTGATGTGTATAAAACAGCATTCAAGACTCATGAAGGGCATTATGAGTTCTTGGTAATGCCTTTTGGCTTAACCAATGCTCCAGCTACCTTCCAAAGCTTAATGAATAGGATTTTCAGAGCTTACTTGAGGAAGTTTGTGCTTGTGTTTTTTGATGATATACTGGTTTACTCTCAGAACTGGGATGCACACTTGAAACATTTACAAGAGGTGTTGAGAGTGTTAAGGGAACACAAGCTGTATGCCAAGATGAAGAAATGTTGTTTTGGAGCACAGGAGATAGATTATCTTAGGTATGTGATCTCAAATGGAGTTATAGCTATGGATGGTTCCAAGGTTGAGTGCATCCTGAATTGGCCAAAGCCTAGTAGTGTAAAGGAACTCAGAGGCTTCCTAGGGTTATTTGGGTACTACAGAAGGTTTGTGAAAGATTATGGCACAATAGCAAGGCCATTGACTAATCTTCTCAAGAAGGGAGGATGGAAGTGGGGCCCCAGTGAAGATTTGGCATTTGAAAAACTGAGACAAGCAGCCAGTAGTGCTCCTGTATTGACACTACCAGACTTCAATGAAGAATTCAGTGTTGAGACTGATGCTTCAGAGAAGGGAGTGGGAGCAGTTTTAGTACAAAAAGGGAAGTCCTTGGCCTTCTTCAGTAGAGGCTTAGGAGTGAGACACCAGGGACTTTCAGTCTATGAAAAAGAAATGCTAGCTGCATTAATGGCTGTGAAAAAGTGGTCAGCATACCTAGTGGGAAGACACTTCAAGATCAAGACAGACCATCAGAGTCTGAGATTCTTAGCAGAAAATCAAGCAATAACCCCAGCACAGCAGAAATGGATGGTTAAAATGTTGGGATATGATTATGAGGTGGTGTACAAGAAGGGGAGTTCTAATGTAGTTGCAGATTCCTTGTCTAGGAAGCCAGGAATTGAGGAAGGGCAGCTGTTGGCTATCAGTGGTGTTAACACTGATTTGATGGAAAAAATAGCTGAAACCTGGGAAGCTGATGATAAGATTAAGAAGATTATTGAAGCTATTCAGAAGGGGTCCTCCCATTACACTAAATATGCTTGGGATGGGAAATGGCTAAAAAGGAAGGGTAAGGTTGTTGTGGGGAACAATGAGCAATTGAGAAAGGAATTAATGTCCTACTTTCATGGCAGTCCCATTGGAGGACATTCAGGAGCTGAAGTAACAACCAGGAGGCTGAGTAGCATCTTCTATTGGAAGGGGTTGAGGAAACATGTGAAAACAATGGTGAGGGAATGTGGAATCTGCCAGAAGAACAAAATTGATCTATCTCAGCCAAGGGGTTTGCTGCAACCATTACCAATACCTGAGACAGTGTGGACCTCTATTAGTATGGATTTCATAGAAGGCTTACCAAATTCTAGGAGGATGGATGTCATTTTAGTGGTGGTGGATAGGCTAACCAAATATGCTCACTTCATTGCCCTGAGTCATCCATTCACAGCTATAGACATTGCACAAGTATTCCTTGAGAACATTTTTAAACTTCATGGTATGCCACACACCATTGTCTGTGATAGAGACAGAATCTTCATGAGCCAATTTTGGAAGAAGTTATTTGCTAAACTGGAAACTGCAATCATACCATCCACAGCATATCACCCAGAAACAGATGGCCAGACTGAGAGAGTCAACCAGTGTGTTGAGACTTACCTCAGATGCATGACAGGTGAGAAGCCTAGGGAGTGGAGTGACTGGTTGCACTTGGCTGAGTGGTGGTACAACTCTTCATACCATTCTGCAATTGGAACCTCTCCATTTCAAGCTCTATATGGTCAGGAACCCAACTCTCATATTCCCTACTTAGCTGGAGAATTTGTGGTAGCTACAGTGGATAGGGGTTTGCAACAAAGAGAAGCAGCAATCAAAATGCTAAAATTTCATTTGAAGAGAGCCCAAGAAAGGATGAAACAACAGGCAGATAAGAGGAGAGTGGACTGTAATTTTCAGACAGGAGATATGGTGTTCTTAAAACTGCAACCCTACAGACAGCAGTCAGTCCAACATAGAGCTTCTCAGAAATTAGCTCCGAAATGGTTTGGTCCATTCAAGATTATGAACAAGATCGGATCCACTGCATATAAATTGGAGTTGCCAATTGGATCTAAGATTCATCATGTGTTCCATGTATCTCAGTTGAAGAAGCAAATTGGATCTGATGAATTTTCAATAGAATTGCCTCTGATTGGGCCTGATGGTGGGATCAGTAAGGAACCTGTGAGAATTATTGATCGCAGGATAGGAAGGAAGGGGAATAGAGCTGTAACTGAAGTCCTGGTGGAATGGTCAAATACTTTTCCTGAAGATGCCACGTGGGAGGTCCTTCATCAACTACAACAGCAGTTTCCTGATTTCAATCCTTGAGGTCAAGGATTGTTTGAAGAAGGGGGCATTGTAACCGTGCGAAGCAGAAGAAGGATTATGACCGTTGGCCTGTTTAAATTTCTGTTTTTAGTTTATGGCACTTAATGATACGTTGCGTTTCATTAATATTTGTGAATAGATAATACGGTGCCGTTTCGGTTAGGGAGGGTGTTATGTAACCCTAGCCGTTGTTGTTTGAGGCTATCGAATATCAGAAACCTTATTCAGTCTCTCTCAACTCTTCTTTTTCTCTTCTCATCTAAATCCAAATCTGTTTCTCATCTCATTTTAATTCTTCAGCTTGATTCAGTGTGATACAAGGAATGGATTCACAGGGAGTATACCTGAAGCTCTTAGACAATTGACAAATCTTTCATATTTCTTGCTAGGAGAAAATGCCATATCAGGTGTTGTTCCTCTCACTGTGTTCAATCTCTCCAATATCAAAGAATTTTCCCTAGGGGGAAACAAGATTCAAGGTACTCTTCATTCTGACTTAGCAATCAATATGCCTTATGTTGAGTTCTTTTCCATAGGGGGGAACCGAATCTCGGGGCAAATCCCTCTTACAATATCCAACGCCTCGTATTTGAATGTACTTCAGATTGATGAAAACAGACTCAGTGGAAATGTGCCTTGGCTAGAAAAGCTAGATAAACTCTTTCATTTGACCCTAAATAGGAACCATTTAGGGCATGGGGGAGAAGGTGACTTAAGCTTTCTCTGTACTTTAATCAACAATACCAAATTAGTTACTCTAGTGATAGGCCAAAACAACTTTGGAGGGGTGTTGCCTGACTGCATTAAAAATCTCTCCACAACTGTTTCCAATCTGATAATGTCAGAAACCAAAATATTGGGAAGAATCCCGGATGGGATTGGAAATCTAATTAATTTGGAGCATCTAGAAGTATCAAACAACCAACTCTCAGGTCCCATTCCCTTTGATATTGGGAGGCTTCAAAAGCTAAAGCGATTTGTTGCTTATAGTAACTTTCTCTCTGGACCTATTCCCCAATCCATTGGAAATTTAACAGAGTTACTTGTACTTGGTTTACATGTTAACAATCTCCAGGGTAACATTCCTTCTAGTCTAGGTATGGGGCAAAGGTTGATTGCAATGAGTCTTGCTCATAACAACCTTAGTGGTACAATACCCCCTGAAGTATTTGGACTCCCATCTATGTCTGTTGTATTAGACTTATCATCAAACTATTTGACTGGTGACCTTCCTGTTGTAGTAGGGAAACTGATAAATCTAGGTGAATTAGATGTTTCTCAAAATAAGTTATCCGGTTTGCTTCCAAACAGCCTTGGTAGTTGTGCAAGTCTGGTGAGTTTGTCTTTGGATGGAAATTTGTTTCAAGGGCCCATTCCTTCAACTTTGAGTTCATTGAGAGGTCTTGAGGCATTGGACGTATCTGTTAATAATCTTTCCGGCGGGATTCCAGAATTTCTTGTCAGCTTTAGAGCATTAAAGTATCTAAATATCTCTTTCAACAATTTTGCGGGAGTGGTACCAAGTGAAGGAATCTTTAAGAATGCAAGTGCTATATTTGTTGAGGGAAACGACAAGCTTTGCGGAGGCATTCCCGAGTTACACTTGACAAGATGTAACCTGAAAACATCATCAAACACTTCTCTCAGATTAAAATTTTCAATTGTTGTTGTGATTTTAGGAGTGACTTTGGTATTCTCTTTCCTCCTCATCTTGTGGTTTAAAAAGAAGAAACAACAACATGCAACAACAACTTGGGCAGAAAATTCACTTTTACAATTATCCTATCAAAGCATCCTAAGGGCTACTAACGAATTCTCCGTGCAGAATTTGATTGGTTCAGGAAGTTTTGGATTTGTATATAAAGGAATTCTTGAAGAGAGTGGAACAATGATTGCAGTAAAGGTGCTTAATCTTTTGAACCCTGGAGCATCCAGGAGTTTCTTGGCTGAATGTGAGGCCTTGAAAAACATTCGCCATCGAAATCTTGTCAAGGTATTAACAGCCATTTCAGGTGTCAATTACCAAGGTGATGATTTTAAAGCATTGGTTTATGAGTTTATGGGAAACGGAAGTTTGGAGAACTGGTTGCATCCATCTTTTAACATGAATGAACAGACGACGACGAGAAATTTGAACTTCTTTCAAAGAGTAGGTGTGGCCATAGATGTTGCTCATGCACTCGAATATCTTCACAATTGTTGCGAAACACCGATAATCCACTGTGACCTCAAGCCAAGCAATATTCTACTTGATGAGGAAATGGTTGGTCACATAAGTGACTTTGGCTTAGCAAAAATCCTTTATTCTGACGGGCTTAATTATTATGCCAACCAGTCAAGCTCTATTGGATTAAGAGGAACTATTGGTTATGCTCCACCAGGTAAGTTCACTCCATTCACTTATTCCATTATTTAAAAAGTAAAATATACAATTTATCTTTTTTGTATATTTAGAGCGTTTTCCTATGCAATTATTTCTATATGTAATTTGTGATAAACTAATTGTAGAATATGGCATGGGAAGCGAGTTGTCAACAAAAGGTGATGTGTATAGCTACGGCATCCTCTTGTTAGAGATGTTTACTGGAAAAAGGCCAACCAATGAAATGTTTAATGAAGGTTTAAATCTTCACAACTTTGTTAAGGCATCTCTGCCTGAACGAGTAATTGAGATTCTAGATCCCATTCTTCTTCAAGAAAGACCCCAACGAGGAACAGTCGCAGACATTACACTCAGTGGAATCAAGTTGAAAATTGAAAGACATATTCACTGCTTGAACTCGATATATGAAATAGGACTCACTTGCTCTGCTGAATCACCAAGTGAGCGGATTGACATGAGTGATGTTGTTGCCAAACTTTGTTCCATTAGAGATAAACTTCATCCAACTTGATTACGTCATCAGGTTTGAACTTAAATATTCTTCTCAATCAACAGATAATGATATCTTCTATTCTTACCAAAATAATCAATCATTTCATCACTTAAGGAACATTTCCAATACTTTTGAGATAAATATAATGTTCAAATGATATGAAGAAGAATGAGAGATTTTCTTGTGTTATGTTTCAGGAATCTAACATGGCATAAGGATGGACTTGAGAGGCTTGGTCAAGCAAAGTGGTAGTTGTATTAATAAGCTACAAAAAGCAAAAGCAACTAATGAAACATTTGTTCTTTCGTCAAGTGGTAGTTGGGAAAAGAGACTTCTTTGTTGTATTAATAATGATGTTGGATTTTGAGACAACAACTAATTGTATCAGTAAAGCTATTCACGAGAACTTTATATTGTTAAAATCAATAATATTTGAATTAAGAACTGTGTATTCAGATATTCAACATGAGCATGTTAAATTTTAACTATTTTAATATACTTTTGTGAAAAAGATTTCAAATAAGGCTTATTTATCCATTATTAAAATTTACCAAAAATGGTTTTAAAAAATAATCCAATTAGTTGTTAGGTGATATTTGTTAAACTTGTTTATTTCAAGGTCCCCTGTGGATTCTTTTATGACCAAAACAAAATAGATGCCATTATCAATAAATTTCTATTATGAGAGAAAATAAATACTAAGGAAGTTTTTTTTTCAAATACGATTTATGAGTAAAAGCTACAATAGAAGATATCATTATGGGAGAGAAAGGAGTTTTAAAAAGGGAGAAGAGGGGGGACCTTACTTTGTTGGAGATAGGGTTTTTTTATTTTTTATAGAGGAAGATGTGCACTAATTTTTTTTAAAAAGAAGATATGCATAAATAAAGCAAGTTACAACAGGCCCTCTAATCCAGGCGGACGACGATGAAGCCAGTCGAAGGGACAAACCCCTTGAAATTTGCTTTCGCAACCCAATCCGCGACAACGTTACAGTCATGTTTCACAAAGCGGAAAGAGAAAAAAGGAAAATGTGCAACCAAGGACAAAGTATCCTTTTCAACCGTAGCTGACTCCCACGTGTTAAGCGAATTGGAGTTAAAACGAGTGATAACGCCTTTGTTATCAGATTCAAGAATGACCCGTTCCCAGTTTGAGTTAATCGCCAAGAGGACTCCTTGTCGAACCGCTATTACTTCAGCTACGGAAGCTGAGCGGACGTGAAAGGAAAAGTCTCTCCCTTAATAAGGTGGTCGTAACTATCTCGTGCAACACAAGCCGCAACAGCAAGGCCTGAAGGAAGATCCAAGGCGGCATCACAATTGATCTTAAGAAAACCAGATGACGGAGGTGTCCAAGAACTTGTCAGAGGAGAAGGCTGGGCTGATGAGGGACCCACAGAGCTGTAAGACGGGTTAATGGCCGAGAGAGAGCTAAATTCCTCAAAGGCTTCATAAGCTCGGTTCCACGCATCGATTGGAGAGTCCAACGATGACGAAAAAACAAGGGAATTTCGAGCTTTCCATATGTGCCAACAAACAAAGGAGAGGAGATTGAGCCCATCAGAGAATATACATTTATCGTTAAGATATGACAGTTTCTTCCACCATTTCCCAAACCACGAAAACCCCCTACTATCTGGAGCGTAGCCGAACCCTGAGCATTTCCAAACAGTGTGAGCGAAAGGGCGGAAAAAAAGAAGGTGTTCCACACTTTCGAAACAGTCACCACATCTTGGGCAAGAAGATCCTCCTCCAAAATGACCATGGAAACGATTGAACATATTACCATTTAAAGGGAGAATGTTATGGCATGCTTTCTGAATGAAGGATTTGAATTTAGGAAGGACTTGAAGGCTCCAAATCGACTTCCAAGAATTTTTATCATTAGATAGGTAAAAGCTAGAGCAAGCCAATTGAGGAAAAGCTTTAAAAGAGATAGCGAAGTGATAACCTGTTTTAACCAAGTAGTTGCCACCCTTTGATCATGACCAAACAAGTTCATCCTTAATGAGAGCTCCACCTATAGGAATAGAAGAAATGGCCTTGACTTTATTGGGTGAGAAAATGGAAGAGAGAATCTCATAACGCCATCGTCTTTTGACAATGTCCACCAGGTCAGCCACCTTAAATGATTGACATTTTTCTGGTCCCGTAATGATAATGGAGTGACATGGGGTTGACGGAATCCATTTATCTTCCCAAATAGAGATATCAGAAATGTTTCTGACTCGCCAAATAGATCCCTCATTGATGAGTTTGAGCCCTTTGTGGATGCTTGACCATTCCCAAGAAGGGTTCTGACCCTTAGGAGCTAAGAAGATATTATTATTAGGGAAGTAAACCCCCTTAAGGATCCGTGCAAGAAGGGATCTCGGGTTTTTAAGGATCCTTCATGATTGTTTGGCCACAAGAACAAGGTTGAAAGATCGCAAATTCCGAAACCTCATACCTCCCGAGAACTTTGATTTGCACAGCTTGTCCCAACCGAGCCAATGTAAGCCTCGGTCTTTGTTTAGTGAACCATTCCACCAGAACTTTCTGATAAGAGAGGCAATTTCGTCATAGAAGGTAATCGGAAGACAAAAATATTGCATGATATAAGTTGAGATGGTCGTAGCAACGGCTTTAATTAAGATCCCCTTACCCACTTGCGAGAGGATATTTGCCTTCCAACCCTGCAGTTTAGCCCTCACCTTTATCATGATAAACTTGAAGGCTTCTGTTTTCCCTCTTCTCTAAAGGGTGGGAAGACCCAGATAATAGTTGCCTTCTTCTATGAGATTGAACCCCAGAGAGCTCACAATAGACGAAATCATACTCGGGCTAACGTTTGGGCAGTAAAATTACCATGTAGCTCTTGAGCTATGCTCATATATGTAAAGTGGCTAATATTTTGGATTGGTGTGATATGATGCTTGATACCTGACCGGGACAATCTGACCTGAATTGATGCATATCTAAGACACAAAAAACAATTAATATTAATTTTAATATTTCAGAGAGGCCTTTTTGCAAGTTTAGAAAAACAACCAACATGCAAAGCCTTTTAATTTGAGATCTATGTATTTTTAGTTCAAGATTACTCTTATGAATTGATCGTTTGTCTCATATCTTTCCAACACTTCTTAAAACGCATCAATCCGACGTCGAGAGCTCAAGTTATGTCTGTTTTAGCGAAGATTGTGGGAGCAGAAATCTGTATATTAGTTTAATACGAGAATTATTATTTGTAATTATAATAAATTTTTAATAATTTTATTAATTATTTGTATGCGAATTCAATTTATGATACTTTATTAAGATATGCAGATGATTTATGATTAAATTTATTAGTTTTCAGTTTAGACAAAAATATGTTTATATATTTTATTATTAACTTTGTTTTTCTCGGTTCAGGTTAAACTTTTTATTTGTAGCCTATTTATAGTCATATTTGCTACATTAATAAAAGAAGAGAATGAATATTTGAGTTACACAAACTTTTGGCCATGTGTCATTTTCTTTTCAAGGTTGATTGATTCACCTTGTGCCTTCGAAGCTTTTTTTAACACGATTCTTCTAGTTTCTGTGGTGGAGGTCTTCTTCACACTTCGAGTTGCCAAGATAATCGTGTTTTGGAGGGTTGACTAAAGCCATACTTTTTAGGTTCCTCAATCAATTGCGGTTAAAAGAGTTCCATAGAACAACACCACATATCTTCTCGTTTTCTACATCAAAATCATACTTTTTTGCAAATTTGTTGAACTTAGAGTTTTGAGATATTTCTCGGATCTTTGATGGATGTTGCTAGATTAATTGCGATCTAAAAAGTTTTTAAATTTTTAGGTTTTATCGGATCTTGGGTTTCAGATGAGTTGGTATTCAGAGCCTCGGTTCAGGGGCCTAAAACAGTTGCTCCCTCTATCGCAATAAACTTGTCACTTTTTTATTTTAAAATTGTCACTTTGAAAAACATAACGACTTTTATAATACACAATTACTTTTTTTTTAATTTTCCAATAAAAATAAAAGTTAACCTTCTAAGGGCAAATTTGTCATTCAAATTATTTTACAACACACAATTCATAAAAAAAATTCTTCTTAAAATTTCGTGAAAAATTAACCTACGACAAGAATAAAGGGACGGATGAAGTATTTTTATACTATGTTTTAGTAGTTGAAAAAAAAATAAACCAAAATATGTATACTATTACGAAAAAAACACATACTATTAGGCATCATTATCAACGAAAATAATAAGATTATTGAAGCTTTATTCTTTAGAAAACCATATAAGAAGCACACCATCAATATAAATCATGACTGGTCTTAAATTTGTATTAAACAATGTAAACATTCGTCCGATAAAAAACTACTATAAAATACCGAATTCATAAAAGAATTAAAACATATAGATTCAACGTCAACAATGAATCCAATTATTTAAACGAAATATTGGATCAGTAAAATCTTAAGACCAAACAATAGAAAATTAATTGATTCTTATTAATTCAAGATGATGAGGCGATGATGTTGTTTGTTATAACCAAACCATAATTTAATATGTAATTTAATACATGATCTATTATGTCATATCATTAAAAATAAAATATTAGATGTCGAAGCTATTGATCTTTCAAGAAGATATGTTTTCTCTTGATGTAAAATTCTCTGAGAGCTCTTTATATAGATGATTATTAAGTCAACTATTAAGTATTTATGAAGAATTAAGTGTTTTGATATAATAATTGAAAAATGCTTTGGACTAATTTGAAAAGAATTTAAAATATGTCTTTAAGTCCAAACAACTTGAAAATATGTTTGAGGTATTTAAAAAGGTTTTTGGCAAAGTTTGAAATGTTTTAAAGTACTCAAAACTGACTTTTCAGCTCTACCGTACTGATACGGTATACCTGTATTGATACATTTTTACTCCAGTTTTGATTCTGCCAAAACTCGTACCGATACAGGCTTGTCCGTATCGATAGGGAGAGGAGTCGTACCGATACGCCTTTAAAGCGTACCGATCACTGCTTTAACAACCCCCAACGGCGATTTCTCAACGGTCTTTTAAAATGCAGACTGTACCGATACACTCCCTAGCGTATCGATACGCTTAGGCTGACAAGAGCCTAATGGCTAGTTCTGAAGAAGGGCGTACCAATACGGTTTCCCGTGTACCGATACGATAGGCACCAGAACTGCAATTAATGTGGGAAATAAAGACCCCAACGGCTCCAAAACATCTCCAACGGCTAGTAACGGCTACAAACTCAATTGGACTATAAATTGAAGGCTGAAACACTTGAAGAATATTAGAGACAACCTCCAAGCAATATGGTCAAGAGAATTAGAGTCTAAACTTTTATTTTACTATTCTCTTGTACATAGTCTTTAAAGAGAGTTTAATTGTAAATCCTTTATTCTCGTGTGAGCTTAAATTTGTGTAAGCACCCACATTGTGAGGTTTTAACTTTAACAAATAAATCTCTTGTAAAAGGAGAGGTTCTAGTTTAGCCTTGAGAGAAAAACTAGAGTTGGTTCTATCTTAGCCAAGTCCAAAAGACAAGGTTGTAGAAAACAAGCAAAGATGTTTTAGAAAAAAAATCTTGATTTAAAAGTTAAGCTTGAAAGCTTAACAAAAGAAAAGGAAATTATTTTTGATTAATTCATCTTGTAACATAATGGAAAAATGCTCACATTGCCATTATCATGGTCATTCTATACATACTTGTCCTATAAAAAAGAGACAATCTTATAGGATTAGACAAGTATGAGTTCCTAAGGGAACTAAAGACATTGAAATTAACATTAATGGATCCAAAGCAATTTGGATACCAAAATCCAAGTAAATGTCTTTTGTAGGTGTGTTGGAGCAATGACAAGCAAAGAAAAATCAAAGATGCTCAAGTCACACATGAGAAGAAGATTGGGTAACCTCTGAGCTTAATGCTTTTATTTTATACATTTGGTTATCTAACTTTTGTTTAAAGTCTTGGATTATTTGTTAAGCCTAACATGATCTTTGAGTAAGGGGGAGTCAGTTTTAAAACCAAACATTTTAATAGTTTCAAAATTTTAAACCTCCATTGTTATTTTGAGCCCAAAAGTAATTTAAATTCTTTTTTATATAACAAAAAGGGGGGAGAGATTGGTTTGAAAAATTGTGTTTTTCAAATGAATAAGGGGAACTTTAATAACTTTTCAATATTTCATCTCTTATTCAAATTTTTGAACTTAAAGGGGGAGAATCCTAAACAATTTTTCAAGTTGGTTTTATAATATCAAAAAAGGAGAGATTGAAGAACTAAGTGTTTTGATATAATAATTGAAAAATGTTTTGGACTAATTTGAAAAAAATTTAAAACATGTCTTTAAGTCCAAACAACTTGAAAATATGTTTGAGGTATCTAAAAAGATTTTTGGCAAAGTTTGAAATGTTTTAAAGTACTCAAAATTGACTTTTCAGCTCTATCGTACCGATACGGTATACCCCGTATCGATACCTTTTTACTCCAGTTTTGATTTTGCCAAAACCTGTACCGATACAGGCTTGTCTGTATCGATACGAAGATGGGTCGTACCGATACGCCTTTAAAGCATACTAATCCCTACTTTAACAACTCATACGGCTATTTCCCAGCGGTCTTTTAAAATGTAGACCGTACAGATACGTTCCTTAGCGTATCAGTATTGTAACACCCGAGTTTGGGGTCAGGTGAATTAAATAATTAAAATAATGGTTCGAGTTTTGTTTGTAAATAAAAAAAAGGTGTTGGACCCAATTTTTAAACCAAAGCCCAATAGCCACTTCATTAATGTCAATCTTGTAATTAATGGGATATGTAAAATACAACTCATTTTATTTTTATTTCAAATACCCAAGATTTTACCTATCCTCTTCCTCCCAAGTTTGGAATGTGAGTTTTCTCCTTCCCATCTCCCATCACTATTTCATCACCATTCTTGCTTTTTTTAAGGCTTTTCAAAGGTAAATTCATTTTTCTTATTACCCTCATCTTCCTCTTTCTTCCCATGTATTTTGTTTTCATTGAAGCTCACTATTTTACATCTTGGGGTTTTGAGTTCTTGATGATAAAAATCCAAACTTTGTTAGCTTTAACTCAAGTTTTTGATTTGGAGATATTTGATAAGTTATTTAACTTCTAAAAGGTCCAACATAATCAATTTTTACAAGGTTTTATAATGATTCACGGATTTGGGTTTATTGGGGGTTTTAAAAGGGTTTAAAGGTGAGTTTTGAAGCTGTTTTGTGTTGGAATTGATTGTTGATGGTTGGTTGATGGTTAGGGGTTATTTTGGAAGCTATTAGGTGTGTTAAAAGTGTTGAAATCAATGGGTTTTGGATGTGTAAATGAGCTGCTCGAAAATGGTGTTTTTGAGAGTGTTTTGGGTCGAATATTAGCTTGAATTGTGTTTCGGGTTATTACAGTGATTTGTGGACTGAAATGTGGTTGTTTTGCTTGTGTTTGATTGATAGCATCAAGGTTTTGTGTTGGTGAAGCTTCTCATTCGAATCCGGGAAGCGTGGGAGTTTGATCGGCTAGAGTTTGTTGACCTTGGAGTAGTCGGTGAGTGGTTCTATGTTTTTAAATTGGTTTTTCAAACGTTGGTTCAAGCATGTGGACCTAGGTCGGGCTTGGTAAACCCACCTAGAGTTGGGATTAGATTGGTAGCCTAATCTCAAGCTTTAGTTAGAGACCTTTGGTTGAACTTTTAATGTTGTGTTTATGCCTCTCATGTTAGTTGTGATTAATGTCGCTTTGCACATTGTGGCTATGTGTGTTATTGAGGCATGATGAGTTGTTTATGTATTGTGATATGCATGTGGTTGATGTAATGTGAGTACATGATTGTAAATCATGGTGGCTACGTGCTAGGCACGGGAAATGGTAAGAATCTTGTGTTATGAAAGATTGTGAAATGAGTTAGTATTGGCACTAGTATGCTTGGGTACAAATGATCGATCATTAGGATGTTTAGTGTGCACACGAGTGTCGAAATGCGCGTGTGGTCTTGGTGATGGTAGTCATCAAGATGGAGTATGGGTACGCCCGAAAATCTTCTTTTATATGTTAGTCGGTGATGAGTGGAATCCCATCGACGGGGCGTGAGGATGAGTGGAATCCCCTCCGCGTGAAATGGTGATGAGTGTAATCCCACCGTAAGGTAATGGTTGAGTTGTTGGATGTGAGTTCCAACTGTTGTTATCCGTGTATTTGGGTCATAGCTAGGTGCCAATATGTTTTGATATATGTGTTTCCATATGGTTGTGGTTATGGACATGTTGAGCATGGCATGATATTGATATTGTGTTCATGCATCATTTATATTTGACTCTTGTGGCTTCGAAGGTAAGAAAACATGCATTCTTCCTTGGTTGTGTTGTTCGTGCTTGGACCTTGCATTGTCGAGGTTTGTTTTATGAGCTTACCCTCACTAAGCTTTACGCTTACGCTCTCTTTTGTTCGACAATGTAGATCCGTAGTTTGTGGGTTGCTTGTGCAAGGAGAGGGCCTCCAAGTGTGCTAGTTGTGCTTTTACTATCCTCAAGTATGAATTTCTAAGTCATGGATGTAGATGAGCAATGGGATTTAGGTTGTTGTTTTGTGTAGGAGCTTGTTTAGACTCCTTGATATGTTGATGTTTGGTGTGGCTTGTTGATGCCTTATTTTTGGATTGTAAATCATGCTTGTTGCTTGTCATGAGTGCTTATGTGTTTTGTTTCTAAGGCATGAAACCTTAAAATGCAATGTATGTCTATTTTATGGTGAATGCTTGATCCCTTATGAATGTATGCCCTTATCTTGCATGTTACGTGTTTTAAGCGTGTTTGTAATAGGGTGTATGCCTCTAGAGTTTATGTGTGCATGTTGTGTTTGCTTCTTGAAGTCGTTGGGGGCGTTTGGGATCGTTTAGAGATGATTAAAGCTGGTTTTGGAAACTCAAAGACTGCAGGCGTTTCAGAATGGGTAAGGCTGGTTTCGGAACGGGTGTGGTTCCAGGGATACCCGTACCGGAACGCGTTCCGGTACGGTTTGGCTACTATGAACCCCTGTTCCGATACGTGTTTCGAAACGTTTGGGCTACTGTGACTGCATGTTTCGAAACGTCTAGGCGAAATGGACCCCTGTTCCGAAACGGGGTGGATGCGTATCGGAACGGTTGGTCTGACTTTTTAAACTGGGGCCCGTGTATCGAAACGGGCAACGCCTGTTTCGAAACACCGACCTAAAAATGGGCTTTTGACATCTCTAAAGGTTCTCATGTGTTGGGCTTAGGCCCTGTTTGATGTTAGTCTCTTTGTGAGTCTTGTTTTCCGTTGTCGCTTCCCACATAAGTCTAAATTAATCCATCTAGACAAGATAAATAAATGAAAAAGTTTTCTCGGGTTGTTAATCGAAGTGGAGCCTTAACAGGTTTCGCCTCGGTTATCCCCGTGTAGCCCACTCGGACCGGTCAGTTGCCCGGACCGGGACGAGGGGGTTACAGATACGCTTAGGCTGGCAAGAGCCCAACAGCTAGTTCTAAAGAAGGGCGTACCGATACTGTTACCCGTGTATCGATACAATAGGCACCAGAACTGCAATTAATGTGGGAAATAAAGACTCCAACGGCTAGTAACGGCTACAAACTCAATTGTGACTATAATTGAAGGCATGAACACTTGAAGAATGTTAGAGACAACATCCAAGCAATATGGTCAAGAAAATTATAGTCTAAATCTTTATTTTACTGTTCTCTTGTACATAGTCTTTAGAGAGAGCTTAATTGTAAATCATTTGTTCTCCTGTGAGCTTAAATTTGTGTAAACACCCACCTTGTGAGGTTTTAAGTTTATCAAACAAATCCCTTGTAAAAGGAAAGGTTCTAGTTTAGCCTTGAGAGAAAAACTAGAGTTAGTTCTATCTTAGCAAAGTCCAAAAGATAGGGTTGTAACGGTTTTCTCCTAAACTAGTAAAAGGAGACGAATTCATTATTGAGTGAATTGAGAAATCCTTAGTGGTGTGCTAAGGTAGTGGATGTAGGTGCTTGTTAGAATGTCGAACCACTCTAAAATCATTGTGTCACTTGTCTACCTTTATTTCGATTTTAGCCATTTCAACCACCAAACATTTACAACCCTCCTTGACAATTTCGGTGATCAATTCGAGTGCGCTACAAACCCAACAATTGGTATCAGAGTCTCGTCTCCATCAAAAGACTAACATCCGGGAGTAAAGATCATTTGCTCGAAGTCCACCGTTCAAGAAAATGGCAAGATTTGAAGAAGGTCGCTCTATCTTGTGTCCTCCACTCTTCGAAGGAGAAGCATACTTCCAATGGAAAAATATCATGAAATTCTTCATCAAGTCTCAAGACTATGAGGTTTAGGACATCATTGAATATGATTATTTGAAATCTCCAAAGAAGAAGAAAAAACAAAGGAGTGCCAACGACACGAAGGCAAAGTTAAACACCAAGGCGATGCACATTCTCTATTGTGGCCTTAACGAAGAAGTTTCTAGGAGGATCTCCACATGCAAAAGTGCCAAAGAATTATGGGAGAAACTTGAGAAGCTTTATGGTAACAAGAAGAGAGAAAAGAAATATGATGATCAATCATGTGCAAACCTTCTCTCCAATCCAAAGGTGGATGGTGTTTTGGCTCTCGATGAGCCTAAGGTATCTTCTAACTCAAGTGAGCTTTATTTTTACTCTTTCGATGAGTTGCAAGATGCTTTCGATGAATTATTTTTGAAATTTGAGACCATGAATTCCAAATTTAAGAAAATGATTTCAAAACTCGAAATTGAAAATGATTTTCTTTTAAAAACAAAAGTGGATTTTGAAAACTAAAAATGAAATTTTGAAAAATGCTTTAGCATTTTCAAAAACAAGCAAAGATGTTTTAGAAAAAAAAAATCTTGATTTAAAAGTTAAGCTTGAAAGCTTAACAAAAAAAAAAAATTTCAATAATTCATCTTGTCACACAATGGCAAAATGCTCACATTGCCATTATCATGGTCATTCTATACATACTTGTTGTAACCCCCTATACCCGGCCTAGAGGAAATAGCCGAATCTAGGAAGTCACGTTTGAAAACTTTTCCCTTAAGAAATCCAATTTTAAAAATTATACTTTAATTTAAAATAAAATAACATAAATTTAATAATAAATAAAAACATAAATATCATAATAAATGTTTGAATGATTGTATAGAATCTCTGAATTAAAATAACTGTAAATGAATGCAATAAATAATTCCAAAACATAAATAGTCTAAAATTACGCCGATGTCCCAAAATAATAAATAGAAATCTGATTAAACTAAAATAGTTTCGTACTGAATAATAAAATAACCGTATAAAATTGAGATCCTCCAAGTACCACGTCGCCTAAAGAGTCTGAGTATATCTGAAAAGAGAAACTATGGGGGAGTAAGCTAAAGATCTTAGTGTGTCTCTAAAGTGCAAGCAATCACAAACTTAGTTCCACGACAATAAATTTTCACAAAAATATTTAAAAGACACAAAGCACGTTTAAACACAATTTTATGAAAACACAATGCAATGCACCCATACGCCATAGTCACCAAAAAGAGAAGGTTCCCCAAAACCTCTCACTACATAGTCACCAACGCAAGTGGTATAAACCACTGAACTTCCTCCGTACAATCCCAACCCATGGTAGCACAATAAAAAGATATCACAGTTTTCACAGTATCAACACAGTCCGATAATAAATATGAGATTCACAACTCATATATTTTAAATCACAATTTTATTCACAGTCTGAAAATAGTATGCACGAAAAGCATAATGTAAAATCACAACACAGTTGAAAATCATTCAAGCGTAAAATCACAGTCACAAAAATAAAGTATGTAGTATGGAAAGAGAACACACAAAAATAGTTTATTTATAGCACCGGAAGAAACACACCTTAAGCAGCAATAGCTCTAACGACGAACAAAGGGAGGTTACGACTTCGATGTAAGGTGATGACAACGCCAATTCGAGAAGAATTTATAAAACATGGGAATAACTAAGAGCGACAACACTTTAAAACTTAAGGCTTAGGTTTATTTCTGTATGTAATAACTATGACTATATATAGAGAGAGTTGAGAGTTGGTAATCTAAACAAATTAGGTTTATAATAAAAATAATAATAATAATAAAACAAGAATTTAAGTTAAAAAAGGAGAGTCAATTCAACCATGAAGAAAAAGAAATTAGAATTCAATTTGAATATATATATATATATATATTAAAAAAAAGAAGAGGGTGAAGAAACCAAATTAAAATTCAATTTCATAAAAAGGTTATTTACAGAGTCAATCCTTGACTTTTCAAGAAATTTCAAATTATTTTTTAATGTTTCATAAAATTTCGTATTTAGTCCCTCGTAGAAAATTAGGGTTTAGAATTAAAATTCTGAATTATTAGGGCTAAATTAGGGATTTTTCGAATCTAGGATTTACAATTTGGGCGTAGTTTTTGGGGTGTTACAACTCACCCACCCTTAAAAGAAATTTTGACCTCAAAATTTTTCAGACATCACGTAGATTTCCAAAAGCATGAATATTTAGATAGAAGCTTAAAAGAGCATTTTGGATCAGGTTACGAATGAAACCACATGATTTTCAGATAGACTTTGATCTCAATTTCATAAGAACGAGTACGATCACGATCAATCGCTAATCTAGAGATCCTACGAGGTGACATAGTAATCTATCTACAAAAGGGACAATCCTAGAATTAGAGTTGGTACTTGGAGTTTTTATTCAAAATATATTTTTATATATAATAAATTTATAAAAAAAATCTCATTTTGCCCCAAAACATTTAATATGCAAGCAAAAATCATTTTCAGCTTTAACATTTTAAGTAAGCCTCACAGTCCGAGGGTTGAACTTAGCTTTGATACCAATAAATGTAACCCCCTATACCCGGCCTAGAGGAAATAGCCGAATCTAGGAAGTCACGTTTGAAAACTTTTCCCTTAAGAAATCCAATTTTAAAAATTATACTTTAACTTAAAATAAAATAACATAAATTTAATAATAAATAAAAACATAAATATCATAATAAATGTTTGAATGATTGTATAAAATCTCTGAATTAAAATAACTGTAAATGAATGCTATAAATAATTCCAAAACATAAATAGTCTAAAATTACACCGATGTCCCAAAATAATAAATAGAAATCTGATTAAACTAAAATAGTTTCGTACTGAATAATAAAATAACCGGATAAAATTGAGATCATCCAAGTACCACGTCGCCTAAAGAGTCTGAGTATATCTGAAAAGAGAAACTATGGGGGAGAAAGCTAAAGAGCTTAGTGTGTCTCTAAAGTGCAAGCAATCACAAACTCAGTTCCACAACAATAAATTTTCACAAAAATATTTAAAAGACACAAAGCACGTTTAAACACAATTTTATGAAAACACAATGCAATGCACCCATACTCTATAGTCACCAAAAAGAGTAGGTTCCCCAAAACCTCTCACTACATAGTCACCAACGCAAGTGGTATAAACCACTGAACTTCCTCCGTACAATCCCAACCCATGGTAGCACAATAAAAAGATATCACAGTTTTCACAGTCTCAACACAGTCCGATAATAAATATGAGATTCACAACTCATATATTTTAAATCACAATTTTATTCACAGTCTGAAAATAGTATGCACGAAAAGCATAATGTAAAATCACAACACAGTTGAAAATCATTCAAGCGTAAAATCACAGTCACAAAAATAAAGTATGTAGTATGGAAAGAGAACACACAAAAATAGTTTATTTATAGCACCGGAAGAAACACACCTTAAGCAGCAATAGCTCTAACGACGAACAAAGGGAGGTTGCGACTTCGATGTAAGGTGATGACAACGCCAATTCGAGAAGAATTTATAAAACATGGGAATAACTAAGAGCGACAACACTTTAAAACTTAAGGCTTAGGTTTATTTCTGTATGTAATAACTATGACTATATATAGAGAGAGTTGAGAGTTGGTAATCTAAACAATTTAGGTTTATAATAAAAATAATAATAATAATAATAAAACAAGAATTTAAGTTTAAAAAAGAGAGTCAATTCAACCATGAAGAAAAAGAAATTAGAATTCAATTTGAAATTAATGGATTATATATATATATATATTAAAAAAAATTTAAAAAAAAAGAAGACGGTGAAGAAACCAAATTAAAATTCAATTTCATAAATAGGTTATTTACAGAGTCAATCCTTGACTTTTCAAGAAATTTCAAATTATTTTTTAAGTTTCATAAAAATTCGTATTTAGTCCCTCATAGAAAATTAGGGTTTAGAATTAAAATTTTGAATTATTAGGGCTAAATTAGGGATTTTTTGAATCTAAGGTTTACAATTTGGGCGTAGTTTTTGGGGTGTTACACTTGTCCTATAAAGAAGAGACAATTTTATAGGTTTAGACAAGTATGGGTTCCTAAGGGAACTAAAGACATTGAAATTAACGCTAATGGATCCAAAACAATTTGGATACCAAAATCCAAGTAAATGTCTTTTGTAAGTGTATTGGAGCAATGACATGCAAAGAAAAATCAAAGATGCTCAAATCACACATGAGAAGAAGATTGGGTATCCTCTAAGCTTAATGCTTTTATTTTATACATTTGGTTATCTAACTTTTGTTTAAAATCTTGGATTATTTGTTAAGCCTAACATGATGCTTTGAGTAAGGGGAGTCACTTTTAAAACCAAACATTTTAATAGTTTCAAAATTTTAAACCTCCATTGTTATTTTGAGACCAAAAGTATTTTAAATTCTTTTTGATATAACAAAAAAGTGGAGATATTAGTTTAAAAAATTGTGTTTTTTTCAGATGAATAAGGGATAGCTTTAATTACTTTTCTATATTTCATCTCTTATTCAAATTTTTGAACTTAAATGGGGGAGAATCCCAAACAATTTTTCAAGTTGGTTTTATTATATTAAAAAGGGGAAGATTGAAAAACTAAGTGTTTTGATATAATAATTGAAAAATGTTTTGGACTAATTTGAAAAGAATTTAAAACACGTCTTTAAGTCCAAACAACTTGAAAATATGTTTGAGGTATTTAAAAAGGTTTTTGGTAAAGTTTGAAATGTTTTAAAGTACTCAAAACTGACTTTAGCCATTTCAACCACTAAACATTTACAACCCTCTTTGACGGTTTCGGTGATCGATTCGAGCGTGTTACAAACTCAACAATTTATAACTATGTTCCTCATCAAATTATAAGTACATCTTATGATATCTACACTTTTATTTCATGACACTTTCTACTTATGACACGCCTGATATAATTGGTCACTTAATTTTGTGTCATTCTTTATAATAGCATCATACATTATACATATATACCCACAATTGTGGATTTTAATCTAACAAATTAAATATACTATGCTATAATATAAATATTAAAATAATGTATTAAGTTTGTTTATGTCAGTTTATAAATTTAATAAAAGGAAAATTATACAATACTAGTAAAATATTATACAATAGTAGTAAAATATAAAATAATAAATTGCTAAATAAAAATAAAAATAAATATTTATATTCAATATAATGTTGGTGGAAATAAAAAGTTTCAAAAGTGTCTTAATTTTAGAGTTTAGAGTTTTATTTTAGAGTGTAGGATTTAAATGTTTATGTTTAGGGGCTTAGGATTTAGGGGGTGTGGTTAATTTAAGGCTTAGAAGTTAGGGTTTAAAGTTTAGGATAATAAGGTTGGAGGTTTAGGTTTTAACCTATAAACCCTAAATTATAACCTCAATCCCCTAAATTATAATCACAACCCATCAATTATAAACTATTAAACCTAAACATGTAACCTTTAAACTATAAAATCTAACCTCCAAACCTTAAAATTAAGACGCTTACGAATAGTTTTTATTTTTACCGTATGTGTATTGAATAATTATCCCAAAAATAATAATCTTTTACTACTATAGAAAATTTCATACTCATATTTTGGGTCACAACTATATAAAATATCAATACCATACATAAGTTTGATCCAAAACCAAGTCCATTTCCATCCGTAAAGTCCTCTAGGCTAAGATAATAATAATACATATATATATTTATATGTATTTCAAAACTAGAAGTTATATGTGGAATGCATAATATTTTATTTGGTTCGAATTTGAATGCACAATGATAAGCATGATTAAATTAACATAAGACATAAGATGAAAGCAAACATTAAAGACAAGTGGAGATAGACAGCCGCAATTTCCATATGTATTGTTTGTGTTTGAATTTTGAAAGTTGAAACCCAACCAAACCTTGTGTTGTATCATCATTAAAGCTTCCAACGTTCTTATTTTTCATAAACCGTTGGAGCCTAAAAAACTCCAAATTTAAAAATCACCCCACTCTCTCATCTTCCATTCCTTGCTCCACCTTTCACTCTCTTTCTGTTTTTTGCCCCCATCATTTCTTTGCTACTTTTACAATGGGGTGTTTCCTTGGGTGTTTTGGGGTTTCTACTAAAAGAAAACGTCGAAAACCAGCCAACCGGATTCTCCCTGGACCTGCAGATTCAGTAAATTTTTTTTCTCTGTGTGTGTGTGTGTGTGTTTGGATAATGATTCAGTAAAGTTTCAGATTTTGATATTTAATGGTTGTTATTGCAGAGATTTGTTAGCTATGAACCCTTGGATTCCACAGATGTTGACTTCCTAGAAGACTCCCTTGTCTCAAAATCTCAGCTGAGGTCAGTTGGGTTTTTTTTTTATAAATGAAAGTGTTTCTTTAAATGAAACATTTACATTGTACCTTTAATGGTATCTGAATTCTATGTCGATTGCAGTAATAAGCCTAAGGAGACATCGAGTGTTAAAATCAGGAAGAAAGTGAGCTTTAACTTGAATGTTCAAGCCTATGAGCCGATTCCGGTAGAAGAAACAACTACGTTCCGGTTTTTACAGAGTGTTGAAGAAGAAGAGAATGGAGGAGAAGCTGGAAAAGGGAGCCTACCCTTTTCATCCGATGGCGTTTCGAGTTCATTGCAGACGAGTGTTTATCCTTGCAACTATAGATACCAAAACTGTAGAGACAGCTATGATGAAGATGATGAAATGGTGTATGAGGAAAGTGATCTAGAAGATAATGATGATTATTTTGATGATGATGATGATTACAAAGATGTTGATGATAAATTTGAATCTCCAAACATGGTTTCAACAAAGGGAGATGACTTGATTCAATTGGAAGATGATAAGTCCACGAATGAAATGTCACTTCGTGATTCAACAGATGGAAATGCAAGGATCAGAAGCCAATATCTATGTTCTGTTCTGAATCCGGTCGAAAACACGAATCAGTGGAAAGAAATCAAAGCTAGAGCAGCCGTAAACCCGAGGCAGACGAGGAAGGAGAATGTTGCAGTAGAGGAAGAATCACAATTACCCTTCACTCCAAACCCGAGATCCAACTGCTCACCGAATTATAATCAGTCAAAGTCCCTTCTGCAAGACATATCAGTCCATGCTAGCCTCTCGAATTGGTTGATTTCACCGAATATTGATACCCTGCAATCAAAGAAAAGCATATCAGACGGGTCGTTCTCCAGGAGAAGTCGAGAAGATAGGGTGATCTTAGATATCACCAACCTATATTTTTTCAAGAGTGCAATGGCAGCAGCAAGTTGCTTCCCCCATATTCTAAGTTTATGAGACAAAGGTGTGTAGAAGTTTGGGGGTATTGATTGTTTGTTTGTTTGTATGTGAGTTTTTGATTCTTTGATTTCATTTTAGAATATTTGATAAGATTTGGTAATTCTGGTGGTAGCCAAGGGGCTCCTACTTGTTCATGCTGTACTATCTTGTATAAGGATTTAAACAATGTGTTGAAGTTGGACTATTTAATTTCAGGCTTCTCAAAACACTATGCTAACTAGAATATGAAAGCTCTGTTATATAAACAGATTACATTACACATTCTATCTATCAGACATATCTTTTGAAAGAGGGAGTTACAGTTCCGTGACAGCATGTCGTTGTTCTTCTGCATCAGCAAAACAACTAGCAACTAGCAATCATTAGTATTATGAAGGAGATTAACATTCATAAACAATCCAGGGCCATAAATAGGAAGCGGATATGAGATAAAAGTATGATTACTTCATTTTGCTATCTTGGAATGTGATTTCTTGATTGTGATACAAAAAGTGTATCAACATACAAGGGGAAAAAAGAAAGAAGGGTCACAACGATCAATCGATATACATTATGCAAGAAAGATAGCCATCATCTTTATCTGCTTTCATTTCTAAGACAATATCCATGGAATTCTCTTCTCTTCTATGTGAAACGCATGTCAGACCACCTTAGAAAGGTTAAGGAGCTCCACTTCGATAAACGGCTAATATACGAGACTGTCTCGCTCAGCTTCTGGACCCTTTAATCTTATGTTACCTGGACTCTTCATTTTTCTTGAAGTACTCATATGATCCAACACACACTTGAGTGCATGTAACAAAGTTTTAATCTAGCCTTTCAAAGCCAAGTAGAAACCAAGGAGTCTATCTTGTAGCAAAATCATCAAAATCAAGGTGGAAACTGAAGCCCAAAAATTGATCTTTCCAGCAGATAATTCCTGATTGCCTCCTGTATTTTATCTACATTATTGTACATATACAGGAATCCGAGTCCGAATCCTCTTCATCAGAATCGCTCACATCACTGCAGGCAAGGGTAAGACATTAGGATGTCTTAAGATACAATGTTGAACCAATGAAAAGCACATTAGCAACTATTCAAGGCCAAGTAAATCATACTGCAAGGTCAGTTGTGATTTTCATGATACAGATAAATATATGTTTAGCCAAAGGCTCTGTATTCACATAGTTTCTTACACAATTTATCATCTAATATGGGAAGAAAGAAAAATCGATCATTTGCAAAGACATATATCAAAGAAATCCGCAGGATAGTTCAAACTCAATCAAAAATATCAGTGAAGTTTTTGGCATGAAACAAAAAATGCCCTTATTTTGATAAACTAAACCAAAAAAAAAAAAATCCAAACGGAATATATCATGTGGACACATACTGTGAAATAGAATTCATCTCAAGTAATTTCTAGTTAGTTCGTCAAGAACTACTCGAATCATGTTATCAGAGAAGATAGTCCTTTGTACCTGAAGGAAAGTTCTTGCTGTCTCAACTATATACTTATATAGTTGGATGCCAATGCATTACAGGAAAGAGCACATAAAAACACCATATTTAGATTCCTATGCTGTCTGTCTAAAGCTTATGCCAACAAATTTTTTGAAGAAATGTGCAAAGCAATCCTAAAACTTCAAGAAAATGCTCGAAAGACATGCCGTAACGAGAGCCATTTTGGAAAATAAGATAAATTTCAAAACTTTTTCCTAAGATTGGTAAGGGCCATTTACAAGGACCAACTAAAAATGAGTCCCAAGATTGTAGGTAAAGCAAACAACAATTGAAAACTTGACAAAATCGAATACCAAATACAGAATCCACCAAAGCAAACCCTTAACCCTCCAAGCCATTTTACATACAAAACAAAAAGAGATAACAATACATATGCTACATAAATATTTGCAGTTCTGCTCTTTAGAGCTACCATTTAGCTTAGACTGATATGCAATTTCACCAAACCCAAAGAGATCTAAAAGAGCAATAGGTTTGCAGATATTAGAGTTCAATACTGACAAAATCAGCTAAATGACAGATCTAAAAATCCAAGTGCAAAAAAGTACTATAAAAGTCTCAAACATCAAACAAAGCAGGAAAACTCAGATTCAACAAAGGGAAATTACCTTGGTTCAAACACTATAATCTCTGCGAGTTTATTCCCATTTCTATCATTCCATTGGACTTTTCGCTCAGTCTTTTCAGATTTTCTTGATATCCCACCTTTCTTTGGTGGCAACAAAGTATTGGACTCGTTGTAATCATCTCCATCGGTATTGTCTTCAACTTTTGGAGAATCTATGGTACCTGAAGTCTCATTCTTATGTCCATTAACATCATTATGGCCGGCATCCATTGACTGTTTACACCTCCCAACAAAGCAAAATTCTGCTGAAAAACAATAACTTTACTCGACTAAAACTAAAACGAAACTGCCTGCAAAATTGGTGGATCTTCTTTTCTTAATCAGTAACCCATTAAGCCAAGTAGATGGAAAAAAGAGAACAGATTTCACAAACCATTAAGCTATGTTAGGTTGAGAATATACAAAATTCCCATAAACCCAGAAAGCAAAAACTGATGAAATAATTGAATTTGCAGAAGAAAGTCAACCCCCCCTTTTTTTTTTCTTTTTGACAATCCAATTTTCAAGAATAACAAGAGAAACCAACAAAACTTAGAACTGAGATGAGGGTAAGAGACGAATCAGTCACGCATTGTAAAATCCCAAATCATTAAAGTGTTTTGTAAAAGGAATATAAAACTGACTTTTAAATAAGAGAAAAACTTTGATCATGTTAGTGTAATTCTTTAATTTAAAATTGAAGGTTGATGAGTTAGGTTATAAAATATATAATTTTTTTTAAACAGACCGTGTATCAAAATATAACTGTTTAAATGACTGGTAAGTTGAATTTTTTTTTTTTGAATTGAAAGGGGAACGCACCTACAACACGCCTCATTAAAAAACCTCCCTAAACCTAACGGAGGAAAAAGAGTACGTGAGGTAGGGCGAGCAAAACAAATAGACCAAAACGAAACATCGACAAACGAAATATAGCTAAAAGGGATGCAACCCAACCACAAAGGAAAACACCACAGCAGCTAATCACCCCTGCTGTAGTAGCAAACTCACTGCTGCGCCCAAGCGCAGGATCCACCGGCCAAACATTATGCCCCGTCCATCTCTGCCCATCAACCATAAACATACAAGCAACAGCTCACTCCTGCACTGGTAAAACCGTAAACAATCAGCACAGACCCCCACCAATGCCTAGATGAATCAGCCGATATCAGCCGAATTGTCGTATGGCAATGCCTCCTTGTGCAACAACTCACGGACAGCCAGGGGAGGTTCCAAGAACCTATGATACTCAAACTCAAGATCCCATGCCAACTTTGCGAGACAATCCGCAATCCCATTTGTCTCACGCTGCACCCAAGAGAAACGAAGATCCCAAGATCGCGACATCATCTCCGAAAGGTGGCCACGAAGACTAGACGCAAAACGCCATGGCTCACGAGTCGTCAAGCCATCGAAAACCTCCCTACTATCCACCTCGATTATAATCTTTGTGAACCCAAATGACCACGCCGTCGCGAGACCCTCGTAAACAGCCCATAATTCGGCATCAAACGCAGAACATATACCTATTCTCTTGGAAAAACCGAAACACCAACGCCCATCGCCATTACGCCCAACACCACCACAAGAGGCGCGACCCGAGGACGTATTCCTAGCACCATCAACATTAAGCTTAATCCAACCTTGCGGTGGCTTACTCCACGGCACAGCCGCTCGCGGTAGCAGAGTTGCAGCCGTACCCCGATCACGCTGACTGTTAGCCAGCAGCATCTCCTCACGCATCCTTCGAGCATGTTGCAGCAAGGTATCCTAGGCGATACAATCAGTACCAAAAACAGCTGCACATCGTCTCTTCCACGCCAACCAAACCAGCGACCCGAAAAGCAAATCCCAATCCCCGGGACATCGAGCATACCGCTCCGCATCACAAAGATTGTCATATATCCAAGATTTAATAGGAGATGCAAAGAAATCGGGGATGCTATCAGGTTTAATAATCTGCAGCCAAGCATTCTTGATCAGTAAACAGTCACGAATTACATGGGAAAGATCTTCGATAACAGCCCCACAAAGAGTGCAACTAGCATCATGAGCAATATGTCTGCGGACGCGTTCCGCGTTTGTCATAACACGACCATGACACACTTGCCACAAGAAGGTTCGAATTCTCGGTAGTCCGCGAAACTGAGCAACAGCCGTCCACACCGGGTCTGTACTGTTATTGCTCGAAACAGCGCGCGCCGCATACGCAGAACGCACTGTAAATTTCCTAGAATTCTCAAGTGCCCAACCCGGACAGTCCGGTAACTCCATCTGCACCGGTGGTTTGACCGCCGCTATGCCATGAAGGACATCCGACGGAAGCACATCGACCAGCTCATTCCACTTCCATTCACCATTACTCGTCACCATTCCCCTAACCGATATGTCACTAGTTGCTGCAGCATGTTCCGGACTCACATAGCGGTTAAGCGGACCGAAAGTATCAACCCACGCGTCACTCCAAAAACCAATACGTTGACCATCTCCCACATTCCAAACAATATGACGACAAAGATCAGGCCATATCAAACGGATACCCGTCCAAAGCCGCGAGCCCTTCATTCTTGGCAACGTAACCGGAACCATATCACGAATGCCATACTTACATCGCATAATGCGGACCCACAGACGATGAGGCTCCGATATCAAAGTGAATCCCAGTTTCAACAAGAAAGCCTCGTTTTGGCAGTCCAAACGTTTTAGCCCTAATCCACCTGCAGATAAAGAAGAGCAAGCTACATCCCAGCTAACCATATGATTCCCTTTAGCATCACCAGAATGACCCCAAATAAAGTTTCTGATCAGCCGTTCAATCTTATTACAAACCTGGATGGGTAAACGAGACGACTGCATAACATACATGGGAATAGCCGCAAGCACGGATTTGGCCAAAACGATGCGGCCAGCGAAGGAAAGTAAACGAGCCTGCCACCCGGACAACCTATCAGCTACCCTCTGAATCAGATAACCATATGTATCCTTAGTTATACGGCCATGTATAAGCGGCACACCCAAGTATCTACCAAGATCATAGACACACCGAAAACCAAAAGCATCGCTGATATCCTCCTTAAGAGCAGCGTGAACATTCGCCGAGAAATAAATATTAGTTTTAGAAATACTAACTTTATGCCCCGAGCAATCACAAAAATCACGGAGAACCCGGCTAATAATATCAAATTGCTCCAAAGAAGCCTCCGCAAACAAAATTAAATCGTCTGCAAAAAAGAGATGAGAAATAGACGAACCTGCACGCTTGAACGTGAAAGGCTTCCAACACCCCGAATCCACCTCGCGCTGAATGGAGTGAGCTAGTCGCTCCATACATAAGACGAACAAATAGGGTGATAAAGGGTCACCCTGCCGTATACCCCTAGAAGGCTGAAAACTCTCCGTTGGACTCCCATTCCAAAGAATCTGAGTAGATACAGTAGTAACGCAACTCATAATAAGCGATCGCAGGTGAGAAGGGAGACCAATTTCTGCAAGAGTATCATCAATGAAGGACCATTCCAGACGGTCATAAGCCTTTTCAAGATCAACCTTAACTGCAAACCAACTCTTCTGCCCTTTTTTACCGCGCATAGAATGAATAACTTCCTGGGCAATAAGCACATTATCTGTAATAGAACGCCCAGGTACGAAACTAGTCTGGTTCTCCGAGATCCAGCCAGGAAGGAAAGGATTTAACCTGTTAACCACAATTTTACTAAGGATCTTATAAACCACAATACATAATCCAATCGGTCTGAAATGAGAAATCAGCTCAGGACTATCGATTTTCGGAAGGAGAACAAGGAGTGTTCTATTTAGCTCCGGATCAACTACACCAGACGAAAAGATGCGCTGAATGGTACGACAGATAGTATCACCCACAACATCCCAATGCCGTTGGTAGAAAGAAGCGTGAAACCCATCAACACCAGGAGCTTTGGACGGATTCATCTGAAACAGAGCACTACGGATTTCCTCACGAGAGACAGCCATATCCAGCGCCACTTTATCCTGCTGAACAAGACTCCGAAAATAGTTGCGACAGTTAAAAGAATACCCAGTAGATCCATCCGATGTGAATAAATTAGAGGATAAAAAGTATACTTATCAATATTATTTATCCATTTAAAAAAAATAGCAAAATTTAAACTGAATTACTGCTATTCCATTCAATAACAGCAAATTTGGTAAAAAAAAAAAGTTTTATATAATCAATGAAATAGAAATTTAAGAAACCAACAAATGTTGGGTGTATTAGTAAGGTACATTGTACTCTAAGAAGAGGATGTAAGTTCAAACCTTAGAGATGATATTATTGTGAATGTCAGTCTCACACCCGAACATGAACGGTAAGAGGGACATGTATAACAAAAATATAGAAAAAAAGTAAGGAAAAAAATGAAACTTTACAATTTAAAGGGCGTTTTGGGTTTTTTGGGTCCATGACAAAGCTGTGGGTTGCGAAGGTGGAAACATAGGCAATTTTGGGTCAATAACCCTTTTAAAAAATATTAGGGAAAATGACTCCAAAAAATATTATTTGGCAAAATGACCCCCAAACTTGCCACATCGGTGAACCTCGCGTTATGTAGGAAGCGAGGTCTAATATCGCGTTCTGCATAACGCGAGTTCAATCTACGTGGCCTTGTTGTTTGTGTTAACGGTTTTACAAAACATCGCGTTCTGCAGAACGCGAGGTCCACGAGAATTTGAAAGGGCGGCTGAATATATCGCATAGACCTCGTGTTCTGCAGGACGCGAGTTCTGTACAACTCTGGGCTGAAGAACTAGGGAAAACAAGTGTGGGTAGGCCTGTTCGAGCCCAATATCGGGCGTGTAAATCGTATATTTTTAGCGAACATCGAGTTTGGGGTCGTGGTACTGGAAATTCTCTATCGTATGACACCAACACGGTTAATTTCCGTCCATTCTATAATGGTTTAAAATGTCTTCCAAAACCCTATGCTATCATCCTTTTTTGAATGAAGTTGTCTTTGAACAAATGTCAATTTTCGGTTTAGTAATCTCATAAAATTTATTCAAAACTAAAATTAAATAAACATTTTAAAGTTTAATTATAATAGATAAACAAAATTATAATACGACATTATAAAAAACAAATGTCTGGAATATAAATATTAGAAATATAAGTACAAATCGGTAAAAAAAAAGACTGATGATGCCTATGTCCACCCGTTCCGTAGTCGGGTGGACGACGATCACGATCTGGATACCTTCGAGCATCGTGTGGTGGTCCCTGGTCCCCATCATCGTCACCATCGTGTGCGATATGCGGATCTGTGCTGGGCCCAGGCGGGGAGTAAAACAAGCTACCCACCGGCGTATGATCCACAATGCTGAAGTCATACTGAGATGCCAACGGTGGAAAAGCGATAAGCCGAAGGTCAGTCGTCGGCATATGGGGACGATAGGCATCGGAGGAGCCGAACTAGAGTGGAGGCATCATCTGCTGGAAACTCGATGGACCACTATAAGTATGAAATGCTACGCCATAAGATGAGGGCCCTGCAATGTCATGTCGTGGTCTCGGACCGCGCTGCCTCGACTGGCTCTGCCTCTGGCTCTGGGTCGCTCGACGAGTGCCGCGTGGGCGGTTTTGGGGAGGCTGGGGAAGCTCTTCCTCGCGCTCGGACTGAGTAAGGATATGCTGCTTCCCATTGAGCGCATACCACTAGAGGTAATTGAAATCGACCGAATCGGCCCCTTCGATAATGCGTCGGAGAATGGGTGGGCGTTAGGCAAATCGATTTGCCCAAACTGCTATCCAAGCAGCGTGGTACTCGGACCAGTCAACCTCTGTCTTCCCCTGGCACATCAGATGGTGGAATCGGTCCATGTTTTGTAGAACCAGGGGTGGAATATTTTGGACGAACCCGAACTGTCGGAGAACCCTATCCGTAGCATGCCACACGACAATTTTGTAGTTGAGCAGCGGCACTACGGAAATCCAGAGCTGTTGGTCACGCAGAATCTTGGGTGGCGTAATCTGCTGAATATCCTCTGAAGCGTAGGGCCTCCACACGAACTAAAAAAATGAAAACGTTTGTAACGGTTATATGAAATATTATTCGAAAAATAGTATGAAAAAATTCAAATTAATTTTCGAATTAACTGGTCGTGCCTCAAGTTATCGAAAACAATCCAGAATTGTTTTTGGGTCTTCGGCAGGCCGTTGTGGGTTAGTTTTCCGCTCCACCTATCAGTAATGAAAAAAATTCGTTAAATAAAATAATTTAAAAATAGGAAAAATATAGTAGATTATGTAGTACCTCCGTAGAAGCGGAAATAACATAGCGGTGGGCTGTTTAAGCTGTGGGCTTAAAATAGGCATTCGAAACCAAACCCAAGACTGTAGGAGTAAACAACATCCTCTCATCGATGATCTTGATGCGTCAACGTTTCTGCAGAGCTCTCTGTAAAGACACGCCAAGACATCTACTCCCTAAGATTTTCCTCTAGACTCATCGAAATTTGTAAGATGACGAAGCCACATCACGTGCACCTTGGTGCGAGATTTGTCTGGCATTAATATCCCACCGATAATGCGCAAGATGTAGGCACACACAAACCGCTGTAAAAATAAAGATTTAATAAAGACATCCTAATTTAAAAAAAAATTGTAACTTCATCCTAAATTTAATAAAGGCATCCAAAAAAATTAATAAAGGCATCCTAATTTGCAAATAAATATTTGTAACTTCATCCTAAATAATTAATAAAAGCATCCTAAATATTTAATAAAGGCATCCTAATTTTCAAGTAAATATTTGTAACTTCATCCTAAATTTATTAAAAACATCCTAAATATTTAATAAAGGCATCCTAAATATTTCATAAAGCATCCTAATGTTGAAATAAATATTTGTAATTTCATCATAAATTTAATAAAAGCATCCTAAATATTTAATAAAGGCATCCTAATTTTTAAATAAATGAAATATATTAAAAATATATAAAATAGTGAAAAAATCGGAAAAATACCTGAAGTGTACACTTCATCCGCATTGGGGGAGGGGTTCCAAATTCAGCCTCCAAATATGATAATTCTATTTTTCCACCGTCCCACACTTCCTCAGGGGGCATCACGTCCATTTGTTCAGCAAATATAGTTGGCTATTGGCCCAACGCGACACCCGTAATAACGTTGCCGTCTGTAGGCAACATCAGATGGTAGGCAACATCCTTCAGCGTGATTGTTGCCTCGCCAATCGGAAGATGAAACGTGTGCGTCTCGGGCCTCCACCGTTCTATTAGCGCGCTGATCAACGATGGGTTTAGCTTCACCCCCTATATACCTTGCTATGTGGCCAAAATCGGCGCGCTCAATCCACGCCAAAACAACATCAACTAGTGGGTTGTTGATACGGTTAAGGTAACATTGTAAATTACGTTCGCATCGCTTAAAAAAATAATAAAATAAAATAGTTAGTAAAATAAAAAAATTTAATAAAATAAAAAATTTAAAAAATTAAAAGGAAAAAGTAATACCTCTGGATTTGTTCTCCAATATTGATTGCAGTGATTCGCCTCGTTGCGTAGTAAACTTTTCATTATATCGAATGTAAGATAAGAATTGTCGATAATTTGTTGTAAAAAAGATAAAGAACTCACGTTTTGTGGTTGATATGGGGGTAGGGCCATGTAACGCCCCGGTTTTGGGCTCAGAAGTTTTGGGCGTTGACCGGTTCGGTCAAAGTGCTGATCGAATATATATGAGTGAATTTAGGAAAGCCTAGTTCGGGTTGCATTAAAAATATGGAAAAATGTTCTAAAATCATCTTTTAATATAATTAAGTGAACTGTGAAATCAATTTTGGAAAATGAGTTTTGGAAGGGTGACATTTTGGCTAGTGACCAAAATGTAATTTTTTGAAAGTTTGGTGACTGTTTTATAAAGGGTTGAAACTTTGAATCTTTAAGGAGCTATTATTCCAAAAGTAGTTTCTCCAGATTTTTCTAAGATATTTTGAGATTTATTCTGATTTTAAAACATATCAAAAGTGGAGGGAAAGCCATTTTGGCTATTTTTGATAACTAACTTCCTATTTTCCTTTCTCTCATTTTCTCTCAACCCAAACACTTTCTTTCCAGAGAATTGTTTATGATTTTCTCACCTAAATCCCTCCTTTCAACTCTCTTTTGATTCCTAATCAACATATCTACAAAACCTCATCATTTGCTACTTGATTCATCAAGGTTTTTGATTTCAAAAAGAGGAGAAACACAAGTTTGGAGGTAAGAACGTCCTTCTCCTCTAAACTATCAGTTCTTTACTGAAATTCCTAAGTTCTCAATCCTTGATTTGTGATTTGTTAAAGGTCTTTCAATTGAAATTTTGATTTTGGCTTCAAATGCAAGATTTGCTTGATTTTGGCGAAATTTTCGTGTGATCTGTTTGGGCAGTGTTTTGAAGTGTCAAATTGATGTTAAATGAATGCTAAATTGATTAGAAGTTGAGGTGTAATTAATGCAATCCCGGATAGGTTGAATTTCCTAAGTTTGGCTTGAGTTTTTGGTTGTTTTTGGAGTGTTTTTGATGATCTGTTATACCTGGAGGTATAAGGACGTGTTTGTGATCATTTTGGATGTTAATTGATGTTTAAAAATGGTTAGAAGTGATGGATCTTGGCTGGGTTAAGTTTTGGAAGTGTTTGGAGGTGATTTCGGTTGTGTTTGGTAGCCGAAATGTTGGATTTGTGATGAGCAGCGAGTTTGGTTGTGTTGCTGGTGTTTTTAATGCATAATGATGCATTAATCCTCTGTTTTTGTGTGCTTGAAACAAGGGAGTTTGATCCGTGAGCTTTAGAGGCATTACGGAAGGTTTCGGATGCTTGGAAGGCTTGTTGGCTAGCCTTGTTTTGTGTATCGGTGAGTGAAGTTGGGTTTTCTGCTTTTAAACCAAGGTTTGAAGGTATTGGGAGCTTAGTTTAAGTCTAAACAACTTTGCTAAGCTCAAGAGTAAGTATATGGATTTTTGCTCTTGGTTTGTGTTGTGAATTGGCTTTAAAAGCAATTGTGTTTGGTGGTTGCAATGCATGTGATTTGCATGGTTTATATTCTGTTTTGAAAGCATATTTTAAGCATGGTTTAATGCTGGTTTTGAAAGCCGTATGTGAAGGATGCTCAAGGTAAGAGATCCTTGGTTTTGTACATTGAAAATGTGGTTTTGATGCATGGTGTTGCATGGTGTTTAATGGCTTTGTGTAATGCTTTAAAACAGTGGATTGATGATGGTATATGATGGTTTTTGCATATTGGTTATGCATGTGAATCATTGGACTAATGTGGTAAGATGGTTATATTGGCAAGTGATGTAAGTGGTTCTTGGTTCTTTGATCGGATATAGTTAGCCGGCTATAGGATTGGGTGCACCGTGAATAAAGTCGCCTTGGAGGTGGAGTGGTTAAGAGTGAACCGGTAAACTCCCTTCAAGTATCCTAACGAGATGGTTAAGGTCATAATGGAGGTTGAATGCCCATTCGAGGACCTTGGTTAAGCAAAGGTTATATGGTGGTTAAAAGTCCATATATGGGAACCTTGTGCTTGTTGAGATCACAATGGTGGTGTAAAGTCCATGTGTGGATCTTGTGTAGGGTGTCCCGGATCTCGTTAGTGATGTTATACAACTACCAATCAGTGAATGCAAAGGTTGTATGGTGGTTAAAAGTCCATACATGGGAACCTTGTGCATGTCAAGGTTGTATGGTGTTTAAAAGTCCATACATGGGAACCTTGGGAAAAGTTGAGGTTGTATGGTGTTTGAAAGTCCATACATGGGAACCTTGTAAAAAGCTAAGGTTGTATGGTGTTTAAAAGTCCATACATGGGAACCTTAGGATGGTGAGGTCAAATGGTGTTTAAAAGTCCATTTGGAAACCTTGGATTGGTAGTGTGTATGAAGCGTGGGGGACAACGCTTGTGATCCGCGTATCCGATTGGATGTTGAGTTGAAAAGTGGATGTGGTTGATCACTTGGGAGCCAATATAATGTTCTTGATTATAAAGAAGCATGAGATGCTTGAAAAGATGCATGGTTTCATGAAAAGTGTTTAATGCTTGTGAATGCATGTTTACTTGTCAAGTTGAACAAGTGTGGATTATCATTTGGTAATGATGTATGTGTGCATGTAATCTTTTAAATGCATTGGAGTCTTGATAAGACTTGTTTTAAAAGGCATGTGAAGATGATGTTGTGGTTCATATGTTTCCTTTGTTTAATGCATGTGTCGGATTGATTGAGTAAATGGTTTTAAAGGGTTTCTTGCTTGGAATGATTTTCAAGTATAAGAAAGGTATGTTATGAAATGGAAGTGTTTTCCAAGGTTTGAATTCAACTTTGCATATGGTGTTTATGCATGGAATGGTTAAATGGATGATTTTTGCAAATTGAGCTTTGAAATGGTTTTCTTAGCTTGCTAAGCTAAGGGTTGATTTTCATGTTGAGCAATGCATGGTTTAAGCATGTTGTTGAAAAGGGGTTTTCAAACTTTGCTTGGTAAACAAATCGAGTTGCTTTTCAAAGAGGTTTTATGACTCGCTGCATTGATGGTGTTTTGGTTTTGAGCATTCCTCACTAAGCATTATGTGCTTACGCTCCTTTTTGTCCATCAATGCAGATTCTTGAAGTTTGGACAGCAAGAAGCAAGGGATTCAAGGAGGACTCCATTTGAGATGTATGTCTCGGTGAATAGCTATAGTTAATAAAGGCAATGGGGTAGAATCTCTTGGGTTGATGTTTATGTGTTCGTATATGTTCGGACAAGGATGGTTTTATGTTGTTGATGTTGTTGGATCATGTTTTGGCTTATATGAGACGGATTTGGAGATTTTGTGTTTAAATGGTTGCTTGTGTAGGAAGCATGCCTATAGAATTGGGGCTTTTCATATATGTTGTTATATTGATGAATTGTTGATGCAAGTAAGTCTCTTATATGTTGAATTGCATGTTGGTAACGTTTGGTGCCTTTTGGAGTATGTTCGGATGGTCAATTGCGTGTTTAAGCATGTCTTTTTCTGCATTATGTGCAGGGCGTTTCGGAACAGGGACTACCGTTTCGGAACGGATGCCCTGAATCAACCCAGGCGTCCGAAACGGTAGACACCGTTTCGAAACGGAAAGCATTCTGCCAGCCACTTGTTTCGGTACGCGTTGCGGAACGGCCCCGCGTTTCGAAACGGGCTCTGCCTGTTTCGGAACACGTGACCGTTGGGGGCTGATAGTGGCAGTTAAATGTTTTAGAATGTTTGCATTTTGGTCCTGAAACTTGTTTGTGCAACTGTATGAGTTTGGGATGTCCGTTTGAGCTGAAATTTGGCAGAGAAGCATGAAACCTGATTAATTTTAAGTTGGTAACTTAAAAGCTGGTTAAGTCCTTAAAGTTTTCAGAATTTACAATTTGGTCCCTAAAGTTGTAAATTGTTCAATTGGGTCCATGTTTGATCTCTGATGTTTATGATCTTTGAGTATGTTGTTGTGTGATCACATCTAAGGTTAACGTGCATCTAGACAAGATTAAAAAGAAAAAAAGGGTCGTTAATCAAGGTTGACTTTCGGGTTGACTTTGGTTTTCCCCGTGTGACTTTTTTAATTCAGGTCAACCGTCTGGGCCTGGTTAAGGGGGTTACAGGCCACCAATTTATAGAATAGCTCGCGCCCTCTGGGAAGCGATGTAAATGAACCTCGCGTTTTGTAGAACACGATATCCATATACCTCGCGTTCCACAAGACGCGAGGTTCATTGAAAAGGCGCGTCACGGAACAAACGCGTGAACTGAACGGTCAGAAGTGACCTCGCGTCCTGTAGAACGCGAGTTTCAAAAGATCTCGCGTTCTACAGGACGCGAGGTCGTGGGATTTTTTAAAAGATGACTTCCCAGGCGGGAAAGTCATTTAATAACTTTATTAAATATAAAAATTATTATTATTATTATATATTTAATTACAAATAATAATAATAATAATAATAATAATAATAACAATAATCATAATACTACTAATAATAAAAATCAGAATAAAAATAATATTACTAATAATAGTAAATATATAATAATAATAATAATTGTATTTAAATATATAATAATAATAATAATAATACACGATATGTTGTTATTAGTAACTACAAATAACGACATAGCGCAATATTCGGGAAATTAGTTTGAAAAAAACTTCCCAAATACGCGCTATGTTGCCATTAGTAGCTGCAATTGAAAACTGCTTACGTAGATATGATGACATATATACGCAACTACAAATAACGACATAGCGCAATATTCAGGAAATTAGTTTGAAAAAAACTTCCCAAATACGCGCTATGTTGCCATTAGTAGCTGCGATTGAAATTTTTTAGATATGATTTATGTGGGTGGTCCTTGCCTCCCCAAGAGTTTGCTATTTATAGAGGGAGGTGAGTATGCTGACGTGGCAAACTCGCGTTCTGTAGGACGCGAGGTCCTATAAACCTCGCGTTGTACAGAACGCGAGGTCATTTAGATGTTGGTATATATATATGCACGACGATGGATTTTCGTAACCAATGAAGTTTTTTTCAGTTGAATATGATTTCGTGTTATGCTACGTTTTTTGCAGTTGAATTTTTTTTTTGTATTTTTTGTTCCTTTATGATAGTTGGAGTTCACTTAAAGATTTGTGTTCCGCGGGGTACATACCCCCGCATGATACGTTCATTGAATAATATTTACCGACATGTCGCAATATTCAGGAGGTTGTGGGCAGCTGCGTCCCCTTTAATGGAAGCTTCTGTAGCCGCCGTCGAGAGGATCCTCGGCTACAGTTTTGAAATGAAACGACTTTTAGGAAGTGTCTGGAAAGTTTCCAGTAAAACGTTCGAGGCACTTCTTGGGGACTCTTTTCTAAAGTACACAGCTTGCCCGCACAATCTGCAAAAAGTCCATAGTTAAAGAAGCGAGGGCGGATTTAGATCGACCATACTGCCGAAGCAGCCCTACTTTTCAGATGTGGCCGGTGCCGATTACATTTGCTAATGTGGATCAAAGCTGCTACCATTTCAGAAGAAATCTGATCATCGCGCTCTGCTTCTTTCACTCGGGACCTCCGATCACATTTGCCCACCGACATATCGCAATATTCGGGAGCTTGTGGGCGGCTGCCATTTACCGCCAAGTACTGCCTTGAGAGTTTCCAGTAAAACTTTCGAGGCACTTCTTGGGGACTCTTTTCTTAAATTCGCAGCTTGCCCGCACAATCTGCAAAAAGTCTGGAGTTAAAGAAGTGATGACAAAGACCAGACCTTTGCTTTCTTTTCCAAGCAGACCTCCAATCACATTTGCCCATCGGACTTTTTGCATATATTGTTTCGACTTTTGTAGATATTTTATTGAGTTGTCTCAATTTAATTATTAAAGAATACATGTTGAAAGTTGAAAGTTTTGTTAAATGAAATGCGAATTAAATTTTTCATTCGATTTAAATTTACTTATGTTGCGTTTTTCCTTTACTATAAATACCCACGAATTCCACCACCATTTACTATAAATATCGAACAATTCCACCATCGTTTCGAATCAACGATAACATAGAAAATGTCACTTATATTGGGAGCTAGCGTTAAATGACTTACGAACATCTCCAATTTTCTGAAATATTCAAACATGTTTTCAATTATTCAAACATAATACGTGTATACAGTAGGACTATTATTAACTTTGAGAAAAGGGAACTCGCGTTCTATAGAACGCGAGGTCACAAGGAACTCGCATTATATAGAACGCGAGTTCACTGTGGTTCTGTGGATCTCGCTTCATTTAGAACGCGAGTTTGATCTATATATTTGCATCCGGATGAATTTTCGTAACCAGTGAAAGTTTTGCATGATTTTGTGTTTTGCTGTGATTTTGAAGTTGTAATTTTTTTTTTGTATTTTCTCTTCGTTCATGATAGTTGGAGTTCAATCATAATTTTGTGTTCAGTTGGGTTGAGACCCCCGCATGATACGTTGATTGAAGAATACTTACCGACATACAGCAATATTTGGGAGCGTGTGGTCGTCTGTCGTTGTTCGTCAAGAAGTGCCTAGAGAGTTTCCAGTAAAAATTTTCTAGAGCCTCTTGAGGAATATTTTGTGAAATCCGCTGCTTCCCCTAACCATCTAGGAGACTCTTGGTGACTCCTTTCTGAAGTCTAGGGTCAAAAGCAAGGGCGGATTCAGATCGACCAGATTGAAAGAAGCCGGTGCGAATTATATTTCTCCACCTGGACTTTTTACATATACTGTTTCAACTTTTTGTAAATATTGTATCCATTTGTCTCAAATTACTTATTAAAGAATACTTGTTGAAAGTTGAAAGTTTTGTTAAATGAAATGCGAAATAAAGTTTTGATTCGAGTTAAATTTACTTATGTGGTGTTTTTCCTTTACTATAAATACCCACGAATTCCACCATCATTTACTCATTCCAATTTCTCCCTAAACACCCAATCTTTTCTCCCCTTATGGCAAAATTTCAGGCAACATTTTATTTTCTCGATACTTATTTTGAATCAATAATCACCATCAAAATGTCACTGAAAGATTTAATACAGTTGACAGCAAGCGAGGTTAGTAAACGCATTGACAAACAAATTTCTTCGTTGGAATGTAGAATCCCAACACCGTCAGTAAACGAAACACACTACGTTATGAAGCTTACGAACGAAACAGACGTTCGTAACATGTATGACCGGCTCAATTTCGTTGGAGCTAAATACGTCGATTTAAATGTTAAGTTTGATGAGGTCAACGCCGACGAAGGTAGTACGTCTGCACCCGGACAACCTACTCTGAACAATGAACACGTACCGTCTTCACCAGATGTTGATGCGGCTGCCGACGAGCTACAGTTTTTTATGTACATGCGTAGACAAAGAAAAAAAAAACAGCTGATCGAAGAACTAAACCTAAGTTCAGACGTGTCCACTGACTACGATGATTCAAATTAACCATAAACTTCTGAAATTATCGTCCAATTATGTTATATGACGTCTTTTTTCATCCTTTATTAATGTTCAAGGGACCTCGCGTTATGTAGAACTGCTAGTATTCAATTACATTACTAGACTACAATTGTCTCAGTTATTCAATCAGAAAACGAGTACATAGTACGAGTTTTATTAATTCTGATGGAATCTCTGTCTCAATATATATAAAGGGACCTCGCGTTATGTAGCACTTGTAGTATTCAATTATATTACCAGACTACAATTGTCTCAATTATTCAAACATGTTCTCAATTACACAAACAGACAATGAGTACACAGTACGATTATTATAACTTCTGATGGAATATCTGCGACAAAGTACTTAAAGGGACCTCGCGTTCTATAGAACGCGATATTCAAAAGAACTCGTGTTCTGTAGAACGCGATGTTCGTAAAGCTGCCTCCTAGTACCATTATTTCCCTTACACACCCGGATTCTCCGGGATTTCAAGTGGCAATAATAACCCATAACTGTCTCCTTATGTGAAGTAGAACCATAAAACGTAAATATATGTTTGAATTGCCAAAACAATTCCTCAAAATTTTCAAGTATTAAAAATCACAAGTCTTTGACAAAATATTCAAATGGCGAGACGAGGCGTTAGTACTCTAGTTTACTACGATGGGCAGATATTCAACGATCCCGAACTCGTCGTCATTTTTCACTGCGAAGATCCAGTAACGCTAAAGATTCCGACGAGATTATCGTTCAAGAAGTTGGTAAAGGAACTGGAGAAAAATGTCCCTCATTTCGAAAACCACCGTTTGTCTGACGTGAAGTATCGGGTGCCAACATCTATAGCCCCTTTAAGGTACTTTGTATGCCAAATTGCGGAAACTGTTGACGTGGAGATGATGCTGGAAACCCACATCGACTATTCATTGGGGGGGCCCTCGAGTTATATGCATCGTTCTCAGAGTCTAATCCAGTTATCGAAATACCAAGCTGGGGTCGGGCGAATTTTGACTTCGATCTGAATGCCAACGTTGATAGCCTGACCGCAAGTCTACGACATGATTTTAACCTACTGTGCCAAGACAACGAGTTTGGTGCATCATCATCTGCTGTGCCAAGGCCGTCGTGCGTAGCTAGTATCGGGTTCGACCTAAACCAACCCCCAAATGATGAATTCGATGCACCAAAAAATGCATCGTACAATCCATACAATCCTTATAGTTTTTTTTGGTGGGGGAGGGAACGTTGTCTACTTACGTTGCGCATGACCATGAAGCATCATATTGCCGACACTCAATGTATGTCACTGGCACTGACTACGGTCAACCATCTATGCGGAGACATTCTTCTTTTGGAGGTGAGGGAGCGTCGTCTTCTTACGCTATGCACGACCATGATTCCTTATATGGACGACACTCAACGTATGTCCCTAGCACGGAGTACGTTCAACCATCTATGGAGAGACATTCTTCTTATGGTGATCTTGATTTTGGTCTTGGAAATGCGGTTCGTGAGCGATCTCGTGAGAGGTCTCCCGATCGTCGACCCTCATCCTCGCCTCCAAGGGTAGTGGTCGACGAAGCTCTACTATTCCAGCTCACAGAGGATGCTTCTAACGAAGAACCGATTAGAGAACTCGGGCCCGACGGAGACAAGCTGGGGCCATTCTATGATGAACCAGAAGACATGACAGTTCCACCGGAAGACGATACCGTTCCACCACCAGATTTCGACGAACAGCCGACTGCCACCAACTTTCCTGTAGACGCAACACCAATTTCTATGTTCCAGCCACCATCCCACTTCACAACGGTTGATATGGATGCAATGGACGTCCCTAATTTTTCGCATGACGACACAATAGATGGCAGAGTCAACCGTTATGATGGTGAACTGAGAATTGGTATGACGTTCTTGACAAAAGATATTGCGGTGGCGGCAGTTAAGCAGTACAACCTTCGTCAGAATGTTGAGACGATAGTGGATAAAATCCAAGCCAGATACTACAAGGCTCACTACGTCCAAAAGGATTAAGGCTGTAAATGGAAAATCCGTATATCACAATTGAAGAGGGCAGGCGACCGTTGGAAAATAACAAAACTTGAGGGGCCCCATACATGCACCGTTGCTAGCCTCAGCCAAGATCACAAGAACCTTGATGCAAAGTACCTCACCGACTTATTTTCGACACTGGTGAAAACAAATCCCACAGTGTCGGTCCCCACATGTCAGGCTGCAGCTCAAGTTGTCACCGGCTACCGTCCTGAATATTACAAAGCATGGTATGCAAGGAAGCGGGCCAAACAGAAAATGTATGGTCGATGGGAGGAATCTTACAAAGAGTTGCGCCCGTGGCTTAATCTCTTGCAGAAACACATCCCCAGAATGGTTGTCAAACTTGATACGGTTCCGACATACGAAAATGATCGTGTCGTCCGAGGTGTTTGTCAATTCCACCAGTTATTTTGGACTTTCCCCCAGTGCATCAACGCATTCAAGCACTGCAAACCGATGGTTCAAATCGACGGCACATGGTTGTATGGAAGATATACATAGACCCTAATTCTAGCTATTGCAAGGACGACAATGGAAAATGTGTTCCTGTTGCATTCACAATCGTCCAGAAGGAGGATTTGGAGTCTTGGAAGTTCTTCCTTCAGAACCTACGAAAATATGTCCTTGATCTTGTAATACGATCAAGGGATGGAGAGGTATGTGTTATTTTTGACAGAGGCACATCGCTGTTGTGGGCGATAGACCGTTTGGGTGACTATTGGAAGCCTCCATACATTCACCACCGTTTTTGCTTGCGGCACATAGCTGCAAACTACCTGCAGCAATTCAAGAACCGTGATGAACGTCAAATGGTGCTCAATATGGGTACGTCCTTTATGTTATTTTCATTTACTATATTACTTGTTACTCGCTTTCATTTACGACCTTTTTGCATGTGTTTTTCACCCATAACTATTCGACTGTCATCCCGTAGGCAACTCGCACTACAAACAAGAGGTGGATGACCTGCTCGAGGAACTGAGAGCGAGAAACAAACATGGCGCAGAATACCTTGAAAAAATCCCAAGGAAAAATGGCTTCGATCGTATGATGAGGGTAAACGTTATGGTCACATGACCACGAACTTGGCTGAGGCAGTGAACTCATCACTAAAGGGAGTGCGGCAGTTGCCTATCACTTCTATTGTCAAAGCGACCTATTATCGTTTGGCTACCCTTTTTGCAACCTTGGGAAGGCAAGCAACTGAGTACATGGCAAGTGGACACAAAGTCCATCTGGATTTCCGCACAAAACTGCATACTCAATTGGGCCAATCAAGACAGATGACTGCAACTCTCTTCTCGTGAGAAGGACACAAGTTTCATGTTGCAGAATTTTCCAGGCGGTTGGAAGGCATTCAACACAACGCGTACGTGGTAAATCTGAGGGAAAGAACCTGCGAGTGCGGAATTTTCCAAACATTCAAATACCCGTGCGCACACGCCATTGCTGCTTGCACTAACCAACGGATACAATACATGCATCTGGTTGATCCAGTATACTTACTCAAAATGATGTTTAAGGTTTACAAAAAAGAGTTTCCTCTAATCGAAAATGAGGTTGATCCGAATGCTGTGGACACTGAACCGACCATACGCCCAGATCCAGTACTACTAAGAGCCAAAGGACGTCCACGGTCTACAAGAATACATTGTGCCGAGGATATGGTCGAACATCGAGAAAAAACCGGACAAAGGAAGCATTGTAGTGTATGTAAAAATCCTGGACACACAGCTCCTAAGTGTTCTAATCGCTCAGCCCCTTGTCTTAATTAATTATTTGTAATTTGTATATGCGAGTTCGCCCATGACAATCGAATCAATAAAGTCAGTCTACTTCGATTTATATAGTAGGTCATCTTATATTTTCAATCATTCAAAAAATATGTTATGATAGCATTTTCGAAGCGACTTTAAGTCAATGTAGAATGGACGGAAATTAACCGTGTTGGTGTCATACGATTGAGAATTTCCAGTACTACGACCCCAAACTCGATGTTAGCTAAAAATTTACAATTTATACGTATGAAATTCTGCTCGAACATGCCTATCGACATTTGTTCAAAGGCAACTTCATTCAAAAAAGGATGATAGCATAGGGTTTTGGAAACCATTTTAAACCAGTGTAGAATGGACGGAAATTAACCGTACTGGTGTCATACGATAGATAATTTCTAGTTCTAAGACCCCAAACTCGATGTTCGTTAAAAATATACGATTTACACGCCCGAAATTGGGCTCGAACAAGCCTACCCACACTTGTTTTCCCTATTTCTTCATCCCAGAGTTGCACAGAACTCGCGTCCCGCAGAACGCGAGGTCTGTGCGATATATTTAGCCGCCCTTTCAAATTCTCGTGGACCTCGCGTTCTGCAGAACGCGAGGTCCTGTAAAACCGTTAACTCAAACAACAAGGCCACGTAGAGTGAACTCGCGTTATGCAGAACGTGATATCAGACCTCGCTTCCTACATAACGCGAGGTTCACCGACGTGGCAAGTTTGGGGGTCATTTTGCCAAATAATATTTTTTGGGAGCCATTTTCCCTAATAATTTTTTAAAAGGGGTTTTTGCCCCAAAATTGCCGGAAACATGTGTTTTTTTAGCTTAATAGCTAATTATCTCATCTATTTTAGCTTAATTTTCGCTAGAGTTCTTGTAATATTTTTTAATTTATTTTCTATATTATTATTATGGCTATTATTTTATTCCAATCGTTATTGTTGTTAAAAAAGTCATACATCCCTCACAACCATAATTGAAAACATACGTGTGTGTATATATTGTAAAACCCTAGTATGAGTTTAGAATCTTCTAGAAATCTTGGTATCGCTGTTGAGCAGCACGTGGTGGCACCGGAGGGTAAGCCGCCAGATCTGGCAGTACATGGGACCGAGTCAGGTAAGGGAATAGTGGATGACACAGTTGTTGGTGGGGTATGGATTTGGATATGGTCTTACCAGAAAATTCTTCGCTTGTTGTTGATTCGACGAAGGTGGGAAAGTTACCGACAGAGTCAAACATGGAGATTACAAAGGACATGCCTCATGCTGGTGGTTCAGTTAATCCCTTATTTTGGGATATGGTTAGGGGGAAGACTGATGGGATTCAAAAGGATAACTTTATAAGTGACATGGATGTGGAGCTTTAAGAAAATGATGTGAAGATCACGCATACTGGCGCGGTACCGAAAATTCGTTTCTCTGATCGGGCGCATTATGAGATTGACTCAAAACTCTCGAAATCTTTGATCGTGAGGTTACTTGGAAAGTTAATTGGATATCGCGCGTTGATGATTCACATCCATGCTTTGTGGACACCGAAAGGTGAGGTGAGTTTGATTGACTTAGATAATGATTATTATATTGTTTTGTTAAGTGGATCAATTGAATCGAAAATGGCCAAGAGGGGGGTGAATTGACTTTTTAAAATTGAAAGGAGTGAATTGAAAGATTGTAAATTGAAGACAAGACAATTTATAGTGGTTCAAGCTTAGAACAAGCTCTACATTCTCTAACTTATCTCCCACTAAGGATTTTCAACCAATTTCACTAGAAATTCATCCCATTTTCTCGGATTAGGAGAAAACCTTACAATCAGTTAATCCTTCGACCCAAAGATTAACCAAGACTCTCTCAAATACAAAGAAGATTGACAATCTAAAAAACGCCTCTCACAAGGTTAATATATTTTCCAATTACACTTAAACACTCTCTAAAATTGAAATAAGATAATACAATGAAAGATTACACAAGTGGGGTTACAAAAAATTGACTATAATAGCTCAAGGGTTTGGATACATGCTTGGATTGTTGCAAATAGGTTCAATAGTTGTTGTTGTAGCTTTTGAGGCTTGTTTATATACCATTGCATTGATTTCTAGTCGTTCTGGTGGTTGAGATCATAAATAGTGCCGTTGGGCTATATTTTTCCCGCAATAAATGCACTTCTGCAACCTACTGTATCGGTACTTGAACAAGCGTATCGATACCTGTCTCTAAATAGAAAGAGCAGTTGTGCACATTTAAGAGGGTGTATCGATACGCGTATGGACATATCGGTATGGGCATAGTGTAAAAATATGGGCGTATCGATACAGATTTTGCTCACTAGAATCCTGAGTAAAACTTTAGCAAAAAGTTTATCCATACGTTATATGGCCGTATCGATATGGTCCAACGACTGTTGAAATTTTTCTGAAATCATAACTGACAAGAAACGGTCAAAAACTTTAAATGCAAAGATTTATCGAATCAGATCAAACCGTATCGATACGGGTACAACCGTATCGATACGCGTACAACCGTATCAGTACGCTATGTCTTAAAGTTAAACCCAATTAAAATACTGTATCGATACAAGTATAACCGTATCGATACGGGTATAACCGTATCAATACACTTTTGTCGATTAAAAATTCTAGAACCTCAAAACCATATCATTACGGCTATAGTGTATCGATATGCCTTAGCGTACAACTAGGTTTTGGGCTATAACACTTAGAAAAATTTTGCTTGAACAATTTATTTGACTTAGAAACATTTTGGTTTAAGTTTTCTTGTCAATTTATGAGACTTTGAAATACTTAAAAAATTATTTACTTTTACAAATAGGTCTATAGACATTTTGTTATATCAAAATCATATTAGGTTTTGCAGTCTCCCCTTTTTTGATATAACAAAACCAAAATAAATTTTTAAGTATTTTGAAAACTTTGAAAAGTTTACTCCCCCTTAATTTAAGACTGATTTTCAAAAGTTTGTAAAAACTTATGTTTATACACTTCACCAGCTTTTTGTTAGATCAAAATCAACACAAAAATTCAAGGAAATAGACAAGATATAACAGTAAAGCACAAGATAATGCATAATTAAGCAACATAATATCATTAAAGTTCAAATAGAAATCCAAAGCAATAATAGTTCAAAATAACTTTAAACTTAAATCCAAACTTAATCCTAAAAACAAAATCAAAGCATAGAGTTCCTAAAGACAAAGGTACATAATAAAAGATAAATCCTAAATGATATGATATGTAATGATATGCTCAAAGACTACTCGTCCCCATCGTCTGCGTCCTCGTCCTCTTCATCATCATGGTTGGTTTGAGACTTTCGAGTATGATTGAGCCAAACACCATGGAAGGCGATGAGAGAGACATCTATGAAAGTTTTTTGTTGTTCAAGGGCCTTGACTCGATCCCCCAATGATGTAAAACGAGTATCAATGGCCGCAAATCCCGCATTCATATTCATATCTAAAGAAGCAATATTAGTCCCTAAGGATGTGAATTGCTCATTTAGATATGCCATGAGTCCATCCATGGAAGTTTGGGGTTGTTGGACTTGTGGACCTTGTGGAGCGACTGAAGGAGGTTTATCATGTTGAAGAGGAAGTCGATTAACACGAACCCATTCATGATCAATGTACTCAAAGTGAGCACGAGTTAGGGAGTGTTCATCAATCGATGTATGGGCGTGTGATGTACTATAAATGATACGCAAATATGGTGCAAGTATACACGTCAGACAAGTAATAAAATGATGAGTGAGTATCGTCTCCACAGGGATTGGAGGTGTTTCGAGGTAAGCTTAAGCACACAAGTGTCATAAATATAAATGGAGAATGCTATGGCGAATTAAGACAAAGTGATTAATGTTGTAGCAAATTAGAATAGAGTTATAAATGCTGTAGCAATTAAAGATAAAAGATAGTGTGCTGAAATCAGTCGACAGACAAGTCCTCTTATGCGTACGAAGCTCACTTGGGAATGACTGGTTGGGTTGTCTGGTTAACCTATGTTTTAGCTCTCTACTAGGGTTTACCTCTCTAACTTACTCTATGCTCGACATGATTTACTCAAAGTGCTCCTCAACCATCTCTAGTTAGGAAACTGGGAGTAGGAAATGCTACAACAATACCTCTCAGCGTAAACTCTATCACTCCCCCTACCCATAAAATTCTATCATTCTTAGCCGTTGAAACCCAACACTTATCTCTAAGGTGGATTAGAGTTGTGCCTCTCAGCATCCAACTCCATTGTCTATACAGGTTAAAGAAAGCTCTCTCGACCACTAACCTCAACTCACACCTAAGGAAAGGCCAACTCTCGAAGGCTCTTACAACCCTAAGCATTTAACAACATAGACATAGCATAGATACGAGCAAGAGATAAATAAAAATTCATAAAAGAAACTAAAACATAGTTCATCCAAACAACCCTAGCCACCTAAATCAGTTCATGGCTGGGAAAATATCATCCGAAGTATCTTCGTTCATACAACCCATTTTCCAGATATAAAATAAATGCTAAAGCAACCGAAAGGGAAGATGAGACTCCCAATCTGTGATGGACATGTAGCGCCACGAACCACCCTAGGCTTGCCGCCTCTCTCAAGGTCAGACCCTTGAAGCTTCAACAATAGATGACACCAAGTGGAGGAAGAAGAAAAGAAAAGAGCCGCATTTTCTATCTCTCCCTAGCCTTTTTGTCACCTTTTCACGCCCTCCCTTTAATGAGGGTCTTGTGTCCTTTATATAGTGGAGGCGCCTAGGGTTTTGTGCCCTAATAATTCTTTGGCATCCATAGAATATTCCCTATACATGTGGGGCACAATTAGACAAAAGGGGGCTCGCACATGTGGTCTATCAGCGTATGCGCGTTACTTTGTCTTTTTCTGCGTCCAGAATTGCTGTCCAATTTGCTATAGCATTTTCCTTCCTTTCCATGCTTTACATCAACTTCAACCTACACAACACCATACAAGCAAATACCCTTCAAGCAGCACCTAGTCTCATGAAATAAAGCCAAACCACCAACAAGTGAAGATACATGCAACTATATGCTGTAAATGCACCTACATGCTATGAGATGACCTCGAGAACAAACAAATACTTAACCAAAAAGGTGTAAAATATAAGCATTTTGGCAAGTCATCACACCCCCAAACTTAAGCTATTGCTTGTCCTCAAGCAAAGAATAGAGAGAAACAAAAAAAATGTTGTGGCAAAAATTTGGCTCAAGGTAGATGCTATGGCAAAATTTCAACCCTCAGAAAAGTAAGGCTTTAATTACTTAAGACATAATTGAGATTTTAAGAATGATTTCCTAGGGTGAGATCCTTTGTTAGTGTGTTCGTGATTGCGTACAATTTAGGCTTAATATTGCTAGAAAAATCTCCTAATAGAACTCAAGTTCATCCTAGTGTTGAACTATTTTAGCTCAAAGTTTTACTCCCATAAGTGAACTGTTTTTTAAGAGGGGTGTCAGCTCATCACAACTACCATCCCTCACTCTAGATGAGCAGGGAGCAAACCTCTCATCCCCGAGCTAGTAGGTAGAGTCATCCCGTGATAACTTTCATTCACTTATTTAATGTTCCTGCCATTTATTTTAGTTTGAATTCCAGGCAGTGCAACACAAAGCGAAGTGTCCCTCTAAAATATGTCATAGCATTTATTCACAGTTTGATCTATTTTATTTAGCACAAGGGAGATTAACTATGCCTTTACTGCTTCATTTTTTATATAAGCTCAATTCAGTTCAATTTCACAAGGATAAGCATAAGTTCTAATTTCTCTCTCGAACACTCTCAAACCTAAAGAGCATACAATCGTGTATCAAAACAAAGATTAAGCATCAAGCCCTAGAATTAATTCTACCAATCTCAATAGTCATACGTGTCAATCCATAGCAATAAAAATATGTTCATCATCGAGTATCATTAACTTATTCATGCAACTACCATGGAGCTAAACAAAATGCCATAGAAAATTTTTTGTTTCTACCTATTAATGAAATGCAAATGACTAACTAAAGGGGACTAACACCCCCAAACTTAAAGAGTGCAATGTCTTTAATGCAAAAAAATAAAGTGACATGCAACTAAACTAAATGCAATGCAAGATTAAGAAGTACCTCACTTCTTGGTGGTGGTGGTCTTCGTGGCTTTGTGCTTGACTCCGGAGGACTTAAATGAGGCGATCGGATGGTCATCCTCGTCTTGCTCCGGTGGAGGGGTCTATTCTGATTCAACTGGGGTTCCTTGGTTGGTGGAACTTGTATCGGATTCGTTTCCCTCGGCTGGTGTACTCTAGACTCTACCGATAGTACGCTTGCTTCTTGCTCTCGTAGATGGGGTAGCGCTTGGAGTTTGTACCGGAGACTGTGCTGGCATAGAATGTACAGGCTCATCATCCTCTGATCCAACTGTCACGGGGTTGACAGGCTCAACGGATGGTTCTTTTTCCGAGGGCAACTTTGGTAGGTTTTTGATGTTCTCTTTCTCTTCTTGGGTAGCGGGTTTACTGTAGCATATGTGTCTTGGTTCTGTGAGGAAGGCTGGGTCATAGTGGGGCTCTTGTTGGGGACTAGCGTCTTCTGGGTGCTGGGAGGAGGTTCCTTCGCGTGAGCCTTTAGAGATTCCGGAAAGGCTGGAAAGTCTATGCTGATATGGGGTAGGATCTACTTGAAATAGTCGTTCATAACAACATCTCTCTGCTTAACATACCCATAAAAAATAGAATGGTCTTCACGCATCTTGTCCACATACTCTCGGAGACGATTGGTGGAGGCAACTAATGCAACAATTTTTGCTGCAGCAAATGTTTTCGCTCCTCCAGCTAGTGTCTCTACTGAAGCATCCTTATCATATCCTTTGATAAAGGGGACCATTTTAGGTGTGATAGGACCTTTCCTTGAGTTTTTCGCATCAGCAATGAGATCTTAGAATACTTCTTTCTCTCGAAAAAGAGCCGTGATGAGGTTGAGAAAGATGAGTGGACTAGATTTCCTCTTCAAACATGCATAGACCTCATCCACAATAATTTTCCCCATGTCAATGGACCGACCATTGAGAATAGAATGAAGGAGGAGGAGCCTTGGAATGTTCACCATTATCGTGTGGGAAGTTGGCATGAGCCTGTTCTTGACAGAGTGGGTTCAAAGTTTTGCCTCTGGCTTGAGTCGCGCACGCTCCACCGCTTTGCTTGATGCGTCTAATTTGACGCCTTCAAATAACATGTCTTCCAACACTTCTTTCACAGTTTGTGGGTCGACATTCTCGGCGAAAGGTGTGTAGTGGTCCTCTGAAATTTTCAAGCCAAAGAACTTATTGATCTTGGCTGCAGTGAACTTGATTTGATATCCACGCACGTAAACACCAGACTGTGTAGGACTAGTAAGATGGGCATAAAACTCTTGAACAATGGGTATGCAAAAGTTTTCGGGGTGAGGAATAAAGGTAGCCCATTTGTGGTTTGCGACGACATCCAAGATGTCCTTATCGAACACTGGTTCTCCTTCAGTTGGGAACTTGAAGCCTTGCTCTGGTAGCAATTTCTCTCTTGTAGATCTTGGAATCGTTCCTTGGATTTTTCATCTAAGAACTTCTTTATGAGCACGGGCTTGGGTTGGCCACTGCCGGACGCACCTTGTACTCTCTTGCAACGCACCATCGTTAGGCAAAAAGAGGGTGAAGATTTGTGAGATATGGGAGAAAAGGTTTGGTTAGAGTTTTTGAGCGGGTTGGAGAAGATGAAGTGGGAGGGTCTTTTGGGTTTCTTTGTGTCGATGTGATGAGAGAGGGAGTTAATGGGAGTTTATGGGAGGTAACTGACATGAATTGAAAGAGAGAGAGAGTTTTGGGGGTTTTTGGCGGCGTGTGTGTAAGGTATGGACAAATGGGTGTTAAATGAAAATGTGGAAAATAACTTTTTGCCCTTTTTGAGCCGACCTCCTCTCATGGTGGAAAAGCTTAATTGTGCATTCCTTATACCCTTATAAAACAAAGGCTCGGTGCTCCGTTGCACCCTGACCTGCCACCTGCGTCCCTGGGGTGCTCAGATAACCCACTGCCTAGGCTAGAACATATATCGAGTGATCATGAGGACCCCCTCAAAAGGAGACAACCCCAGCACCTACACCTGAGCCGACACAAGCACAAACAACAGAAGCTACAACATCCAGACCAAAGACACGCATCAAACATACTGCCAGTCGTGTCCGATCTTCACCCAATGCTCAGTCAGTCTCCTTCGAGAGTGTGGATGATGTCGCAGATCCCCACCACTACTCGTCTAAAACTTCCATGGACAACATCAGCATCACCACAAAGCCTCTGCACCCATGAGGTAACTATTTTTTTTCTTTTCATTTATTTCATTTTTCATGGCATATCGTATAGATTAGTTCATGCATTGAGGACAATGCATCCCTTAAGTTTGGGGGTGTTGGTGTTCATAGTTAGTATTTTGCTTTAGCATATACATAGTAGGAAAGAACAAAATTTTCACTATGGCATTCTGTTTAGTCTAGAGACAACCTATGAATATATCTATGATGTCTGATGACGAAAACTTAAAGGCTTGAACTAGTTTAGAACAAGCACAACTAGTTGAGATCTGTAGAACTGACCTTAGGATATAGTTGATAAAAATTTTACATAGCTGCCCTTGTTCTATAAGTAAGTTCGTTAGAAAATTTTTAAGGAAGGACCCTAGTGAACTCTGGTATGTAAACTCTAGTGATCTAAAAAAAGAAAGATGTCGCTGTGCTAAAATGAATGAATAAATGCTACGACATATCTGTAGAAGGACACTCCACTTTGCTATAACATACTACAATCAAAAAAAGAGAGAAGAAAAAGAAGAAGAAAAAAGAAATAAAATTTTGCTATAGCATCTAAGTGAATGAAAGTTGTCATGGGATGACTCTACCTACTAGCTTGGGGTGAGAGGTTTGCTCCCTGCTTATCTAGAGCTAAGGACGGTAGGTGTGATGAGCTGACACCCTTCATAGCAGAAAACATATAACTTTGGGAGTCTGAAAATTAGAAAAAAAGCTAGAGAGCATGGCTAGGGTATAACTAGGGAGCTTCCTTAAAAATTTGTCTTACTAGCTTAAGTATAGGAGGAAGGCAGCCACGCACACTCGCACATAGCTTAGCCCTAAGGAATGTTCTTAAGGATCTCACTTCTAGTTGTTTATATTTTAATTGCCTATGCCATTTTTGAGGACTGAGATATTGCCATAGCAACTCTCTAGGGTAAATCTTTGCCATAGTATTTCTTTTGTTCTGTTCTACTCATTGCTTGAGGACAAGCAATAGCTTAAGTTTGGGGTGTGATAACTACATGAATATCCTTGTTTTCATACCTTTTTGCAATAGCATTTTGCCTGTTCCTGAGCCCATATCTTAGCATTTAGACTGCATTTAGGTTACATTTTCTTCTTCTAGTGCATCTTTACTTTTGCTGGTTATTAGTCCATGTTGAGGGCTACTACTCGGAAGGTTGGTTTTGGGTTTGATGATGCCCAGGAAAGGAGTTTAGCGAGAGAAAACTGTCGCCGAAAATTGCTATAGCATAGTGGAAGTGGATATTGGCCAACACGTGAGAAGCATGTGAGCTGCTGAAGCACGTGAAAACGCAGAAAAGGGCAACCTGACATGTGCAGTAGCCGGTACTCACATGCAGGCTGTCCTCCTTGTCCCCTCATGGCAGAGCTTGTCGGTGGATATTCATTGGGATTTTCAAGGAATCTTTAGGGCACAAAATCCTAGAAGGCTCCACTATATAAAGAGGGAGAGAAGCTTGAAAAAAACACAAGAGAGAGAGGCGGAAGAGAGCAAAGAGAGAGAAAGTTGCAAGGAGAGAGAAGCGTTCAGTGTTTATCAACAATAATATGTTGGATGATATTGCCCAGCCACGAACTATTTTAGGTGGCTTGGGTTTGATGGATGATTTTATTTTGAGTACTTTTTAATGCATGCTATAGCTTTTTTAGTGTTTATCATGTTCTATGCTTTGCTTATGCGTTTTATTTCCTTAAAGTTGTAAGAGCTCTCGAGAGTTGGCCTTTCTTTAAGTGTTTGTTGAGGTTAGTAATTGAGAGAGCTAGCCTTAGAACCCCCAAAAGCAATGAAGTGGCTATCGAGAGGCATAATCTAACCTACCTTAGAGATAAGTGATAGGTTTCAAGGGCTAAAAAAGATAGTTCGTGAAGGGTAGGGGAGTGTTAAGAGTTTACGCTGAGAGGTATGGCTGTAGCATTTTTGACTCTCAGTTTTCTGGCTAGAGATAGTTTAGGAACACTTTTAGCAAATCCCGTCTAGCATAGAATATAACTGAAGAGCCTTAGTATCGTTAAAAACCTTATTTTAGGTTGTCCATCATTCCCAGCCAGTCATTCCATAGTGAGTTTCACATACGAAAGGGGACCTGTTCATCATATTGCTATCTCATCTTTCTTTGCACTGTTTTGCTACTGCATTATTTTACATCATCTATTTTACTATTCTATTTTCACCTGCATAAAGTTCAATCAATATCGTGACAGCAAACCGTGAATACCTCCAATCCCTGTGGAGACGATACTAACTCACTCACTTTATTACTCGTTCGACGTGTATACTTGCACCATATTTGTGTATCATTTATAGTACACTACACACGCAAACACATCTCCTGTGCCGAGCTTCATGAAGACTGACTTTGGCATGAGATTTACATTAGATCCAAGGTCACACAAGACTTTTCCCACATAGTTATCGCCTATTGAACATAGTATAATAAAGCTGCCTGGATCCTGTCTCTTAGGAGGCAATTTGTTCCACACAGAATAGCATTCATTTGCTGTAGCAACTGTCGCATACCGCTCAACCTTTCTTTTCTTGGTTACGATGTCCTTGAGAAACTTAGCGTAAGTGGGCATCTAACCAATGGCTTCTAAGAAAGTGACCTTAATATGCAGCTGGTCTAGAACATCCACGAATTTCCTAAATTGGAGATTCTCATTTCGTTTCTTCAATCGCTGAGGGAAGGGAGGTGGGGGTCTAACTTCTTCCTCTATCGATGCAGGTTTCTCTTTTGTTGTATCATTTTCCCTTTTATCAATAGTTTCATTCACTAAATCCCCGTCCTTCTCCTTCTCACTGGATGTTTCAACTTGTAGTTCTGGTTCCTCTTGCACTTCCTTAGGAGCAGAGTCTTCCTTCTTGTCCCCCCCCAAACTTATCTTCAGTGTTAAGTTGGGTACCACTCTTCAATGTGAGAGCATTGCATTGCTCTTTGTCGTGCTTCTTAGTGAATTCAGTATCATTAGGAAGATTTCCTTGGGGTCACCCATGTAATACTTGAGCAATTTGACCCACTTGTGTTTCCAATGATCGCAAGGATGAAGTGTGACTTTGTAGCAAAGCTCCTTGATTTTTAATTGTCATGGAGTGATCTTGAAACAATGTATTAGTAGATGCCGTAAATTCCTTCATGGATGTCATGAAATCCTTGAGTGTAGCTTCCAACGAATTGCTATTGGATGAAGATGCATAACCCTTGTTGTTTTGCCACGACATATTCTACTGTGGTCCGTGTGATTCTCCCAGATTCTGCTGATTTGCATTCCCATAGCTGATATTCCCTTGATTTCCCCAAGAGAGGTTAGGATGCTGACGCCATCCAGCATTATAGGTGTTCGAGTAGGGGTTGCTATTCCGATTGGAATTCCCTACATAGTTAACATATTCCTGGTTGTTCGGGCACTCGCTCAAGTGGTGGTTTCCATTGAAACGAAGGCAAGTTGATGCCACTCTTACTTCTTTAACCTCACTAGGCTTTTGGAGATTCTTTAGCATGGTCGTGATAACAGTTAATTGGGATGCTACTAAGGCATCCATATCCGTATCACGTGATACTTGAGTTTCCCTCCCCATTCCAAGTCTTGATGGGGAAATTGATAATCGTTGTTGGCTATTCTATCAAGGATGTCAAAAGCTTCCTTGGGTAACTTGTCTAGCAATGTCCCATTTGCTGAGGCATCTAGCATCATTATGGTGGGAGCATTAACACCATTATAGAACATAACCACTTGTGTCCAATCATGAAAACCGTGATTAGTGCTATTGCGCAATAATCCCTTAAATCTGTCCCAACAATCATACCTTGATTCGTCATCAGACTGGCGAAAGGAGGCGATTTCATTCCTCAACTGAGTGTTCGTATTTGGTGGATTATACCGCAGCAAAAAGCTCTTGCACAAATCTGTCCATGTTTCCAATGATTCGGCTGGCACACCTCTCAACCATTCTCATGCTCGATCACGCAAAGAATAAGGAAAGAGTTTGAGTTTCAACACATCCCCGTGAAACCCTTGTTGACGAAAAGAGTCACACACTTCTAAGAAAGCATGGATGTGTTGTCTAGAAACTTCATGAGGCGAGCCTCAAAACTGATCAATTGAGTTTAACATGTTAAACATGATAGGTTGAAGCTCAAAGTGGGCTGCCTGAATTTTGGGAGCAACAATCCCTGGATCAAGATCATCCAAGACAGGACTTAGGTGATCTCTAATAGCTCTGGGTATTGCTGGAACATTTTGACCTTGGTCTCGAATTACTGCACCAGGTTCCCCTTGATGCCGAGCTCCGTTCATGATTCTAATTGCTTCTTGTATGCATCTCCGCTGACAAAAAAATATTCAATTTCAGGAATATATGGTAGTATGGGCTCTCGATGTCTCATCCGGCGCATGAAATAGCACAATACTTAAAAAGACAAACAAAAACAAGCTAAGAAAATATATAGAAAAAAAAAACAAAATAAACTAGTGCAAAGACTAAACCTAAAAAACCAATTGCCAATCCCCATTAACGAAGCCAAAAACTTGTTTGGGCGTGTGATGTACTATAAATGATATGCAAATATGGTGCAAGTATACACGTCAGACAAGTAATAAAGTGATAAGTGAGTATCGTCTCCATTGGGATTGGAGGTGTTTCGAGGTAAGCTTAAGCACACAAGTGTCACAAATATAAATGGAGAATGTTGTAGCGAATTAAGACAAAGTGATGAATGTTGTAGCAAATCAGAACAAAGTTATAAATACTATAGCAATTAAAGATAAAGGATAGCGTGCTGAAATAAGTAGACGAACAAGTCCTCTTACGCGTGTGAAACTCACTTGGGAATGACTGGCTGGGTTGCCTGGTTAACCTATGTTTTAGCTCTCTACTAGGGTTTACCTCTCTAACTTACTCTTTGCTTGGCAGGATTTACTCAAAGTGCTCCTTAACTATCTCTAGCCAGGAAACTGAGAGTAGGAAATGCTACAGCAATACCTCTCAGCGTAAACTCTATCACTCCCCCTACCCATAAAGTTCTATCCTTCTTAGCCGTTGAAACCCAACACTTATCTCTAAGGTGGACTAGAGCTGTGCCTCTCAGCATCCAACTCCATTGTCTATGCAGGTTAAAGCAAGCTCTCTCGACCACTAACCTCAACTCACACCTAAGGAAAGGCCAACTCTCGAAGGCTCTTACAATTCTAATCATTTAACAACATAGAAAAAACACAGGTACGAGCAAGAGATAAATAAACATTCATAAAAGAAACTAAAACATAGTTCATCCAAACAAACCTAACCACCTAAATCAATTCATGGCTGGGAAAATATCATCCGAAGTATCTTCATTCATACAACCCGTTTTCCAGATATAAAATAAATGCTAAAGCAACAGAAAGGGAAGAGGAGACTCCCAATCCACGATGGACTTGCAGCGCCACGAACCGCCCTAGCTTTGCCGCCTCTCTTAAGGTCACCAAGGTCAAACCCTTGGAGCTTAAACGATGGAGGACACCAAGTGGATGATGAAGAAAAGAAAAGAGCCGCCTTTGCTTTCTCTCCCTAGCCCTTTTGTCACTTTTTCACGCTTTCCCTTTAACAAGATTTTGATATAAAATCGGGGGTACACTTAGAAAAGTCATGATTTTCCATTGTTGTAACAATTCAAAATTTTTAAACTTAAAATGTTCGGAGTTTATAAAAAGGATTGAAACAACTCTTTTATCCCGGATTGAAAAAACTTGGTATTGTTTATAATGAGCCATAGCCGAAGGGGATTGAAAACTATTTTGAATAATAAAATCAATGTTCAGTTTAGTAATACCCTCATTTTCTGAATTGGGATTGAATGAACTAGAAGGCAATTCTTTCCTTTGTCTCTTTTTTAGCCCCATAATAACCTGAAAAACATCAAAATCATTCAAAAACAATGTATGCAATTATCATCATATTCGATCCAATAAACATTCCAATAATTCACGTTATTGATAGAAATACTATATTTTATATGTTAAAACTATATACAAGTATAAAAATTAATTTTAGTAAAAAGAATTTTGAAAAAAAATTACAAAAATATACGATATGGTTATATATCCGAAACAATAATTTTCAGATTTTTGCAAAAACTTCAAAACTCATACTATAAATATACTAGGTATACGAAAATTAGTTGACAAAAATGAATGAAATTAAACGAAAAATAAAAAGAAAGAAAAAAGGTTTTATACCTTGAGTAATGGATTTGGATGATGAATGCACCAAATTGATAGAAAAGCTTAGCCTTGATGTGTTGATGAAAAACCCTTAAAGAATTTTGAGTTTGGTGTGAAAAATTAAGGGTTTGAGCAGGTTTTAATAGATGAAAATCGGCTAGGATTTTGAGAGAAAAAGGGTTTGTGTTTTAATTAAAGTGAAACACCCATTTAAGCTCCAGTGACTTACCGTATCGATACGCTGATGTGACGTATCGGTCCACCGTATCGGTACAATTTTTATACTGTATCGATACACGTGACCGTATCGATATAATTAAAACTGTATCGACTCCCATTAAGCAACCCGTATCGATACCCTTTTACCAGAAATGCTTTTTTGAGCTGACTTGAGTTTAAAAATTGGATTTTAAACGATCCTAAATGCATGTGTATGATGAATGAGCAACATTTATGGACTAAAACAAATACATACTCCCCTAGCAACAATCATAGTCAAGAGGCAAAATTGCATAAACAAGTTCATCATTCAAATTCAAGCAAATTTTTGACACTTAAGGGCTCTAAAAGGTCAAGGTAGGGTAGTTAGACCTAACTCTCTCCTAAGAGTCCAAAAGCGTTCTTTGTCTAATGGTTTTGTAAAGATATCCACTAGTTGGTTTGAGGTATCAACATACTCTAAAACAACACCATTCTTTAAGACATGGTCCCTACATCATTCTATGTGCTTGGTTCTAGAATGTTGGATTGGATTCTTGGAGAGACATATGACACTAGTGTTGTCACACTTAAGGGGTATGGTAGCTACATCAATTCCATAGTGGTTACCCCTTGGATGGATCACCAAATATTTCACCATCTTTGACATAGTTGAGTTCCCTTGGGTAGCTCGCTTCCTTTTCACCAAGATTCATGTCCTTTAAGAATTCTATGGGAGGATCTTGTGCTTCTTCTTTGGTTGGAACCTCATCCACCTTTGATGATTGTCCACCACCATTGGCTTCAATGATCCCTACATCATCATCATCACAAGAATCCTTCCTCGGAAGGAGGTTATAATCGAAAACCACATGAATAGACTCTTTGGTTGGAACCTCATCCACCTTTGATGATTGTCCACCGCCATTGGCTTCAATGATCCCTACATCATCATCATCAGAAGAATCCTTCCTCGGAAGGAGGTTATAATCAAAAACCACATGAATAGACTCTTCTACAACTAAGGTTCTTTTGTTAAACACTCGATAGGATTTAGAGTTTAAAAAATATCCTAAGAAAATAACTTCATCACTTTTTGGATCAAATTTACTTAAATGATCTTTTCCATTGTTTAAAACAAAGCACTTGCATCCAAAAGGATGAAAATAACTAATGTTAGGCTTCTTTGACTTTAAATTCTCGTAAGGCGTTTCTTTAAAATTGGTCTAATCATTACATGATTTATGATATAACAAACGGGGTTTGTGGCTTCCGCCAAAAAATACTTAGGTAAATTGTTTTCACAAAGCATGGTTCTAGCCATTTCTTCTAAAGTACGTTTTTTCCTCTCAACTACCCCATTTTGTTGAAGAGTGTGAGGTGCGAAAAAATTGTGGCTAATACCATTAGAGTTACAAAAATCCTCAAAACCTAGATTTTGAAATTCCATTCAATGGTCACTTCTAATATGAGTTATGTTTTGACCAAGGTCATTTTGAGTAACTTTTGAAAATGAGATGAACTTTTCTAAAGCCCCATCTTTTTTACTTAAAAAGAGAACCCAAGTGTATCTATAGAAATCATCAACTAAAACATAGGCATATTATTTTCCACCCAAGCTAGTTGTCCTAATAGGCCCAAAGGGATCCATATGGATAAATTGTAAAACTCTACTAGTTGAAAAATCATTAATGGATTTAGATGATGTTCATTTTTGTTTACCTTCAGCACAAGCATCACAAATTTTATCTAAGGAAAATTTTAGCTTAGGCAAACTTTTAACACCCCAAAATTCGGTCTAGTCGAAATTAGGTTCGGGTGATCGGAAATCTCATATTGATAGAACCCAAATATTTTAACGGCTAGTTAATTATTGATATCAGACTCCAATTGAGCTAAAATATTATCATTGGACTATATCAAATAATATTGAAACCTACACAGTGGCTAAATTGAGAAAATTGCAAGTTGTAGGACGAAACTATAGTATAGTGAGAGTTGAGAGACTAATATTGCAATTAGCCCCTCTAAAATTATATTTCCACCAACGTGGATAAATTTGTGAGCTTTCCTTCAATTGAAGGAAAGCCATCGGTTAATATTTCCTAATAAAAAGAAAGGAATAGATAGGCAAAAGGGAGTAAGAGACTTACCCGAGAATATTGAAAGAAAGCACCTCCATCTTTAACATCTCCTTCCTTGAAGCATACACCTCCATTAGAGAAAGTTTTAAGCTTTTTTCCCTCCATTTTATTGATATCGAATCATTGCTATCAATTGGGTAAGCTATATTCCTCAATCGGTTATTGGATTCCATGGATGAGTTAAGCTAAATCTTAAGCTAGGGTTTTGATCATCCATGGATATTTCATCGTTGTTGTTTATATTGAAAACGGATATTGATTTTGATATCGTTGTATTGATTTTGATATCGTATTATCAATTCTAATAATCTCCCTATTGATTTCCCAGCTCAAGATAACGAAAAGGAGTATCCATCAAATTCACCAAAGGCTAGGAACAAGGTAGTTACCATCCGAGAGCCGTAGGAGCATCGGATTAGTAAGGTGAGTGTAGTAAGAGTCTCGGGATTAGGTGAAAAGCCTTCCCGAATCTTTTATTGTTGTTTTCGATCGTATCGCTAACGATATCATTGAAGAAGTTGCATTGGATTGTTAATCAGATTCATTAGTAAGTGTCAGTAAGTTGTTATTGTGTATCAGACATAGTTATTGGCATCGTTATTATACATAGTCACCGACTTGATTAGTGTTATTGAAATATTGTAAAGAAATTATAGGATATTGACATTGGCATTGACATTGAAACATGGCATATTGCTAATGAAACATGTTTACTATTGATAATATTGAAGTCATTGGTCATCAAAATTCTTATTGAACATTGAATATAGATACGAACATTGAAACTGTAACACCCCCTTCCCGGCCTGGTAGAGAACTGGGTCGGAGCGTATTACCGAAGGACAATACGATGATCGATGCTATAAAATTTCATCTTAACCACATTCTTAATCAATATTAGTCATACAGAACGTTACCAATATGTTTATTAGTCCAATCTAATCATAAGAAATCCACAAATAACCAATTAGGATCATTTTATAACTTTTATAAGTTTAGGGACTAATCTGTAAAAAGTGACAATAACAAGTCTTTTTAAGCAATAGACAGTAAAACAATGTAATTCAATGCATGGATAACTAGCCTATACACTTTCATACAATTTGGAGCTCATTAACATAATCAATTTATCTTTAAGAAATTCAGTGGCTAGATTGTAACATTATCAATTTGTCCAATAAGCCTTTAGCCAATTTACCTATCCCCGTATCAAAACACCCTAGGCTGTTTCGAAACAAGTGCACGAGAGTCAACTCTTGTTGACCTTTCCTTTTAGACCGTTTCGATACAGACTTGACCAGTACCGGAACGGATTGACCACCTTTGACTTTGACTTTAACTTGTTTCGGTACGCTATGAGCTCGTACTGAAACATTGATACACCCATACTCTTAGGTTCAATATTGTGCACTCGTACCGAAACGTCATCACTCGTTTCTATGGCCTGGACTATAATGACAGTTTTTTGCTGGTTTTTATTCGATTTACCTTGTCGAACGATGTCGAAATGCAACGAAACTTTACACGCAATATTTTAGTGGTATAAACTACTACCATGCCAAATTTCATGACCATATGAATACGTGTACCATGTTTTTACCTTTTTGAGCTATGTATGTATTTTCCATCCATTTTCAACTTTACCAAAAGGGGCATTTTAAGCTGTATAACTTATTACAACCTTAGCAATGCACCAACACAACAAAATAGGCACAAATGACTAGTTCAACTACTTTGCCACCTTCCTAGGAGTTTATAAGACAAAAAACACATTACTTGGGGCTGGTAGTGACTTGTCTTGCTTGCCTATCCGATTTTCCGACACACAAACCATCTTAACCTGAAAATGCATGAGATGAGACACGTTAGGCACACTTTGCCTAGTGAGGTAGTCACAAATGATATAAGTAACAATAATGTCATGGTTATACTTATACATAATATCATGCCAACAATGTCGATGCTATGCAACAATACACAATGTATAAACATGTTTCATCTTCATTCTTAGTCCTAGGATTGAATCAAGATCGTGGATACACGAATTCCTACTCCTTGCAAAATTAATAAATGGTCTAGTCCCTCCGCCTCGCCAATATGACCAATAACTATACACATCCCTCCGCCTCGCCAAATCAATATAGGTCGTAGCCATAGGACCGTAGTCCACCCGTACACTAAGCTCATGAATTCTATGTCATGCCAATTGTATCCAAAGTCCATTCCAATCCAAGGTTGCAATATTCATATTCATTTCAATAATCAATGTTATACCAATGTCCATTGAATTCCATAATATCGATGACCAATACATATATATCTCATTATCAATAACTCATAGTTTGATATCAATATCAATGTCCGATGGTCTCTATGCAATAACCCAATGATCATGCCTATATCAATGACAATACACAATGACAATATCATTGACAATAACCAATGTTCAATGGCAACTTACCGACACTTACCAAGGTGTCTGATTAACCATCCAATGCAATTTCTTCAATAACAATGTTAGCGATGAAATCTATAATATCAAATAATGATCCGCGAAAGCCTTTCACCTAAACCCGAGACTTCGACTACACTCACCTTAACAATCCGAAGCTTCAAGGCTCTCAGATAGTAATCCCTTTGTTCCTAGCTTGTGATGGAGATGGTGAAACCTCTTTATCCACTTCTTGAGCTAGAAAATTAATAGAAAACTATTAGGATCAATATTTCGATATCAAAATCAATATAACGATATCAAAATCGATATCTGACTTCAATATAGATGAAAACGATGAGATATCCATGCATAGCCAAAACCCTAGCTTAGATTACACTCAATATATCAATGGAATCCAATAACCGATTGAGGAATATAGCTTACCCAATCGATAGCAACGATTCGATATCGATAATCAAAGAAATATAAAAGCTTGAAATTCCTCCAATGGAGGTGTGTGCTTAGTTGAAGAAGATGATTAAAGTGAGAGGTGCTAGCTTAAGAGTTTTCTCGGGTAAGCTATCTCTCTTGCTTTTGTTTCTAAAATTTAACACCAAGCTTTCCTTCAATTGAAGGAAAGTCATCAGATAACTCCACGTAAGTGGAGATTTTAGTTAACGAGGGCTAATCCCAAGGTTAGCCCCTCACTCTTACTACATTATGGTTTTTGCCTTTCAAATTACACTTTCTTCAATTTAGTCACCAAAAAGGTCCAATATTTTCCAATAGAGTTTAATGATGATGTTTTAAGCCCATTTAGGGTTCGATATCAATAATTAACTAGTCGATAAAATATTTAGGCTTCATCAATGTAGGATTTTCGATCATCGTAACTTAATTCTGACTAGACCAGATTTCAGGGTGTTACAACTCTCCCCCTTAAGAAAAATTTGTCCTCGAATTTTTTTACCTGAACTAAAGAGATGCGGATACTGTTGTCTCATAGTCTCTTCAAGCTCCCAAGTGGCTTCCTCAACAGTGTGGCTCTTCCAGAGAACTTTAACTAACGGTACATTTTTGTTGTGAAGCCTCTTGACTTCCCTAGCAAGAATCTGAACCGGTTCTTCCTCATAGGATAGATTTGGTCGAAGTTCTATAGATTTAGGTTCCACAATGTGTGAGGGGTCAGATCGATATTTCTGAAGCATCGATACATGAATGACATCGTGGATTTTACTCAATTCTGAGAGTAGTAATAGCCGATATGCAACTGAGCCAATCCTTTCAATGATTTTGAAGGGTCAAATGAACCGAGGACTCAACTTCCCCTTCCTGCCAAATCTCAAGACTTTCTTCTACGGTGACACTTTAAGAAAGACTTTTCACCAACTTCATATTCGATGTCTCTCCTTAAGATCACCATAAGCTTTTTTTCGATCAAAGGGAGCTTTTAAACGATCATGGATAATGGTGACTCGTTCTTCAGTCTCACGAAGCAAGTTAGGGCCTAACATCTTGCCCTCACCAAGCTCCGACCAACACAATGGAGTTATGCATCGTCTACCATAAAATGCTTCATACGGAGCCATTTGGATGGATACTTGGTAACTATTGTTATCGGCAAACTCGACAAGATGTAGGGATCTCTCCCAAGTTCCGCCAAAATCGATAATACATGCTCGAATCATGTCTTCCAATATTTGCATAGAGAGATTCAATAACAATGCAAATTTCTAGGATTTCAATAGACAGATTGTTCGATGATTTACCTGAATTACCCTTTCTGACTGACCGTCAAATTGAGGGTGAAAAGCTGTGCTAAGATTAACTCTGGTGCCCAGAGCTCCCTATAAGGTTCTCCAAAACTGGGATGCAAACCGAGGATCTCAATTGGAGATGATAGACTTAGGTACTCCGTGGAGTTGGATTATTTCCTTGATGCATAACTCAGCTAGCTTAGGAAGACCGTAGTCCATTCCAACTGATATAAAATGAGCTGACTTCGTGAAACGATCTACAATGACCCATATAGCATCATGCTTCGCAGGGGTCAATGGTAGACCACTAACAAAGTCCATATTTATCTTTTCCCATTTCCATTTCGGTGGATCAATAGGTTGCAGTAATCCAGAAGGGGTACAATGTTCTACCTTAACACGTTGACACGTGAGACACTTGGAAATGCAATCAACTATGGCCTGCTTCATGCATGGCCACCAATAGAGCTCACATAGGTCTTTATACATTTTCACAGACCTGAGGTGAACAGAAAAAGAACCCGAATGAGCTTAGAAAGGATGTCAGTGCGAAGAGTTTCATCGTTAGGTACACAAATTTGATCATAGAAACATAAGAGTCCTTCAAAATTAATTATGAAGTCAGGGTTATTCGATAACTTAGAGACAATGGCTTGGAGCTCAGGATCTTGCTCTTGCAAATCATTGATTTGCGTAATGATGGTAGACTGAACTTGAAGTTCAGCTACAAGACAATGATGCTTCCGAAGTCGGAAATGAGCGTTAATTGCTCGAGGGGCATGCAAAGGTTTGCGGCTGAGCGCATAAGCTACAACATTGGCCTTACTCGGATGGTAATCAATGACCATATCATAATCTTTAAGGAGTTCCATCCACCTCCGTTGCCGAAGATTCAACTCCTTCCGAGTCAATAAATATTTGAGGCTTTTATGGTCGATGAAAAGATCACATTTCTCCCCGTAGAGGTAATGCCTTCATATTTTCAATGCAAACACTTCTAAAACATTTTCCTTTTACAAATATAGGGGCACTAGATTGTCTTACATAAAAGTTTGATTTTCCAAAATTATTTTTCTTTTCAAGCTCTTTGGAAATCAAATCCTTTTCTTCTTGAACTTTTTGAAGCAAATTTTGTAAAGCAAAACATTTTTGTTCAAACTCTTCGAGTTTTTCTTCAAGTTCAAGTTTGGTTTTAGAAATCAAATCATTTTGAATTTTCAACTTTGAAATCAATTTATTGTTTTTCAAAATGTGATTTTTAAACTCTAAAACCAAATCATCGTAGGCATCTTGTAATTCATCAAAAGAGTAAGAACATGAAGTGGATGAATTATAAGTTACCCTTGAATCTTCTTCGATGGCCATAAGGCAAAGGTTGGCTTGTTTATCGTCGGTGGAGTCCTCATCACTCCAAGTAGCCACATATGCCTTCTTCTTATGGCTTGAAGTGCTCGCCCGCTTCTTTTTCATGGATTCTCGTTCAAGCTCTCTCAAGGCTTTCTTCATGAATGGGGCACACTTCTTGAAGAGATGAACTATCTCTTCTTCTTCATCTTCCTCTTCACTTGAATCAACATGATGGCAAGTGGAGGACTTGAGAGCAATGGCATTTGTGTTGATGCCAAGCCCTTTGAGCTTCTTCTCCCCATAGCTCTAATTTCTTCCCTCTTCTTCTCAGCTTCTTTGTTTTTCTTCATGATTTGATGAGTGAGGAGTGACCCCATAAGTTCATCAAGTTTCAAGGTCTTCAAATTTTTGGCTTTGATGGTGGCGGTCCTCTTTGAGTCCCATGACCTGGGAAGTGAGTAGATGAGCTTGCGGACAAGTTTTTCCTCCGGGACGGCTTCTCCATAGCCTTTGAGACCATTGATGATAGTGGAGAACCTATCAAACATCTTCTTGATGTATTCTTCCGAATCAATCTTGAAGTTCTCATACTCTAAGGTGAGGAGCCCAATCTTGGTCTGCTTTACTTTATTCGTCCCATCGTATGTGACTTCAAGCTTGTCCCATACCGCCTTGTCACTTTCACAAAAAGACATCATCTCATAGATGGTTGGGCCAAAAGCACAAAAGAGGATGTGCAAGGCTTTGCAATTAAGCTCCATCTTCTTGCGATCTTCAGCACTCCACTCCGCTTTGCTTCGTTGAGGCACGAGCGGACCATCTTCAACTATGTTCCATAGCTTGTAGTCTCTTGACTTGATGAAGAACTTCATATTTGTCTTCCAATGGGCATAGTGAGTTCCGTCAAAGAATGGCGGTTTGTCGATGGATTGCGCCATTGAGCCGGTTGTGTGAAATGATGATCGAGCTTGCCGAATCTTCTCCATAGGATGTTAATCCTCTTCGATTGAGCCAAGCTCTTATACCAATTGTTGGGTTTTAAGGTGCTCAATTCCTTCAACTGTTCTTACTCGCCAAGTGCTGGAGAAGTGGAATTTTGGGTGGATGTGGTGTGGAAGCTAAAAGATTAATGACACAATAATTTATAGTGGTTCAACCTTCTAACCTAGGTCTACATCCACTACCTTAGCTTCCCACTAAGGATTTCCAATCAATCCACTATTGATTCGTCCCCTTTTCTAGGCTTAGGAGGAAACCCTTATACACAGATCAAGCTTTCTACCCAAAGCCTTGATCAAACCCTCTTTACAAGAGAAAAGATTTGCAAACACAAATCCCTCTTACAGGTGTTTGTTTGCACAATTTAGCTCTCATCCAAAACCTAAAACACTTGAGCAAATTTGACAATTTTGGCTCACTAGTGTTTGTCTATACAAAGAAATGACAATTTAGGTACAAAGACAATTCTTGATCATTTGTTGATTGACAATTGAAGCATTAACCATTACTTGATGCTTGGAGGTCCATTTTATAATTCTTTTTGAGTTTGTAGCCGTTACTAGCCGTTGGGGTTGAATTGGAGCAATTGGAGACATAATTTCCCACCATAAATGCAGTTCTGCTGCTACCCGTATCGAAATGCTCGAATCTGTTTTGATACGCTCTTCAAGTAGAAAGAGCCGTTGCAACACCCGTATCGAAACGCTGTTGGCCGTATCGAAACGCCTAGTACCGTATCGAAACGATATGCATTTAAATGTTAGTTGGGAAATAACCGTTGGGGTTTATGACCGTTGTGGTCGATGCCACGTAGGCGTATCGAAACGACATAGCCCGTATCGAAACGCTTGGCAAAATCCTCATCCAGAAAAGACCCATTTCGAAACCCGTTTCGAAACGTTTTGACACTAGAAGACACCGTATCGAAACACCTAAGGGTGTTTCGAAACACCTGGATGGTTTTGTGTAGTTTGACTTTGAAAACATGTAAAAACCTTTGAAAACATCCCCTAAACATAGTTTCAAGTAGTTTGGAATTTGGAAATAGTTTTGATTTTTTTTAACTTAGTCTAAAACATTTTTCAATTATTATATCAAAACATTAGTTTTACATGGACCACGGTCCTAAGGCTACAACCTATATTGGTGAGGCGGATGGACTAGACCATTCATTGATTTGGCGAGGCGTAGGAATTCGCGTATCCACTATCTTGATTCATTCCAAGGGTTAATGATGAAATTAATATGTTAAACATTGTATATTGATGCATAGCAATGACATTGATGAGCATGAGAACATTTGTATATAAATACTTGTTTCATTGTTGTTCATATTGTTTATGACTACCTCACTAGGCGATGTATGCCTAATGTGTCTTATCTCATGCATTTAGGTTGAAAGATCGTGTGGTTGAAGATTAGTTAGTCAAGACAGGACAAGTCACTACAAGCCCTAGAGTAATGTATTTTGACCTTATGAACTCCTAGGATGGTGGCAAAGTAGTCTAACTAGTCGTTTATGCCCATTTTGATATGCTTGTGATATGCCTATGATGTAACGTGGTTGATGGCCCTAAATGGCCTTTTGTTTTGGTTTAAAGTGGTCTAAAGTTGCATATTTAGCTCATAAAAGTCAAAACATAGTAAACATATTCATATGGTCGTGAAATTTGGCATGCTAGTAGTTTATATCATTGAAATGTTGTGTGTAAAGTTTCATTGCATTCGAACATCATTTCGTAGGTCAATTCGATTAAAAACCAGCAAAAATATGTTAGTACAGTTCAGGTCGTACTAATACGGGTGATGGCGTATCGATACGGGTAAGCAATATTGGACTTTAAGAACAGGGTGTATCGATACGGTTTGAGGTCGTATCGAAACATTTTGATAATAGAAACCATTGTTTTGATACAGACCTATAGCGTATCGAAACGGGTCAAAGTCAAGGTCAAAGGAAGTCAACCAGTACCGATACAGAGCTTGCCTGTATCGACACAGTCTAAAAGGGCAACATCAACATGGGTTGACCATCATACACCCGTTTCAAAACAACCCTAAGGTGTTTCGATACAGGGTTAGTTAAGTTAGTTGAATGCATAATTTGATAGTTTGCAAGGTTCACAGATTAGTCATAGGATTTTGAATGATAAAATTGAATGAGTAAATGATCTTCGAATTGTATAAAACTTTGTAGGTCTGTTAATTTAGTATTGAATTTCATTGTGGTATAACTAATTGCATCGAAGGACTTCCAATTTATTGGATTTATGGTTCAGTCCCTAAAGCTTGTAAAAGTTAAGAATAGGCCATAATTGATTAGTTATTGCTTCATAAGGATTAATTGAACTAAGATGCATTGTGGTATCATGTTATTGAATATTATTGTTGTAAATGTTGTTAATAAAATGAATTTTTATTGCATCGATAATTGTATTGGTCATCAGTATCACCTTCCGACCCGGTTCTCGACCAGACCGGGAAGGGTGTGTTACATTTGTGGTATCAGAGCTAGAATTTAGTCGATTCTAGGACTAAACCAAAAGTTGTTGCATTGTTATTGTGTTACTTTGCCACCTAGGAGTTATATATTGCGTATATTGTGACTTGTCGACTAATATGATCTTTCATATAGATATGTATGAAACTAATGAAGCTCACATTAACGAGCTTGACATCGGATCCTCGATGCATGGCGAGGAGATTAGAAGAGAAAATCTTTCGAAACCACCGCACCCGCAAGATCCTCCTACTTAGGGTACTGAGCTTGTAACATCTACTACTCAGACTGAATGTTACAAGCACATGGCTGATATGTTGAAGCAGTTTATGACTTCTATGAGGGCTGAACAAGCCATGCAACCTATTGCCCTTAATGTAGCGGTGACAAACGGTCGGTTAAACCGAATTAACCGACCAAACCAAACTAATTCGGTTAAACGGTCGACCACCGAACATTATTCGGTCGGCGAGTAGTTAATTTAATTTTGAAAGTTCGGTTAACGGTTAATTCGGTTCGAAACAGGTTAATTAACCGAATTACCCGAAATATAATAAACATTAAATATATTATATTTATATATATATTATTACTAAGCCCAAACCCAAATGTAGAAACCCAACTTCTATGTTTAACCCAAATGAAAAAAATCCTAAAACGGTTAACAAAACTAAAAATAAACCCTAAATAGGTAAAAAAAACTAAACATCTTGCTGTTGTAGATATCTTCTTTTGTACTCTGTCCACTGATGTAATTCATCACCATTAATAAAAAATAAAGTCCAGCCATAATGTTGAAGAGTATGGTAATACATCACTGTAAATTGTACTAAATGTTGAAGAGTATGGTAATACACCACTGTAAATTTCGGTTCTTTAATTTACTAAACAATCAACACTGTCTTACACCGGTGTAAATCAGTTCTTTAATTTAATAAACAATTAACACTATCTTACACCGGTGTAAGTTAGTTCTTTAATTTACTAAACAATCAACATTATCTTACACCAATGTAAATCAGTTCTTTAATTTACTAAACAATCAACAATATCTTACACCGGTGTAAATCAGTTCTTTAATTCACTAATAAATTTCGGTTAATTCGAAAACCGATCGAATTAACCGAAATTTATTCGGTTCGATTAATATATTTCGAAAAATGTTTGGTTCGGTTACAGTTAAAGATTTAAAAAGTTCGATTAATTTGGTTTTGGGTAATTCGGTTCGGCCACCGACCGAATTAACCGTTTGAACACCCCTACCCTGCTGTTCAACACACTCGAGCACTAATTGATAAGCTCTCACAGTATCGAGCTTACACCTTTACTGGACAAGATGACGAAAACCCCGAAGTTGCCGAATACAAGTTGGACAACACTTTGCGGATCTTGATTAAGCAACTTCAGTGCTCGAACGAGCACAAACTCGAGTGTGCCATCGCGTTGCTGGCCGATGAGGCACTTCACTGGTGGGAAACTACCATATTGACGGTCTCAGAAGATGTTGTGTCTTGGGAGTTCTTCCTTAAAGAATTCTGCATGAAATATATCAGTGAGTTCTACCTTGCTGAGAGGCGAAGTATCTTCCTCCACCTCAAACAAGTCGGACGACCGATCGAATAGTACATTCATGATTTCTTCAAGTACTATAGATATGGTGCTGAGTATATAAAGAAGGAGGAAGAGAAGTGTCAGATGTTCATTGTAGGGCTCAATGATGAACTACGCCCTATGTTTACTACACTAAGCATTTTTTATTTCCAAGACCTTGTGAATCGAGTTAAGGCTACATAAGCTGCACAGAAAGCTCAACGAGCTAGTGGGTCTGAAAAGTATGAGAAGAGGTTCAGGGATGATTCTCAACCTCCGAGATGAAATAAGAAAGGGAGATATTAAGGCCCCAAGGAGAATGTTTATCTATAGCCCTCATGTTTTGGAAACATTGAGAGGCCTCAGTCTGTGACGCAGTTCTTTGCTAAGGCATCGTCTGTTGATAGCATCATAGGTTCTAATCGAGGAAACCAACATCCACTTTGCAATTATTGTCAGAATAGGCGCCTAGCGGGTCAATGCCGTAAGTAGACTGAAGCCTGTTACTACTGTGGTGAGCAGGGTCACTTCATACGTGATTGCCCTTTGAATGCAACCAAATCTACTGCTACGTCAACTACTGATGCTTCTCCTTCTTAGTTCTTTCGAGGTAAAGGATTGAAGAAGGGATCATCGGGAACTTATGGACGATCGGGTGGTCCGAGGAAACCATTTAATAAGAAAGATTCTAAAGCTCCTACCCAGATGTATCATGTAAATGAGCAGGGAAGAGGAGAACAAGCCTAATGTCATTGCAGGTGCCATTAGGCTATATTCACACTCATTATATGCATTGATTGACCCTGGTTCTACTCACTCTTTTATAAGCACCATTTTAGTTAAGAAGTATAATATGTCTACCGAACCAATAGCATCGAGAATCTCTGTAACCAATCCCTTAGGAGATTGCGTCACCGTAACGGTAATGTGCAAGAACTGCCCCTTATTGATCCAAGAGATTCCTTTTCTGGCCAATTTGTTGGCTTTATCGATCCATGAATTCAATGTCATCCTAGGTTTAGACTGGCTTAGTGAGCATCAAGCCTGGGTAGATTGTTGTAAGAGGAAATTGTACCTTCGGGGTCTGGGTAAGGAAATTGTTGTATTGATGAATGCGAAGAACCCATCATTGTATGCTTTGACGTTGGAAACCAAAGAAGAATCTCAACTATGAGACATTGACATCGTATGTGAATTTCCTGATGTTTTCCCTAATGAACTTCCGAGATTTCCCCCAACCCGTGAAGTGGAATTTGGCATCGAGGTGCAACCTGAGACTGCCCAGGTTTCCATTGTACCATATCATATGTCAGCTGTGGAATTAAAAGAATTAAAGGCGCAGATTCAAGAATTATTGAGCAAAGGTTTCATTCAACCGAACTCTTCTCCTTGGAGAACATCAGTTCTCTTTGTAAAGAAGAAAGATGGTTCTATAAGATTGTGTATTGACTAACAACAATTGAATAAAGTAACCATCAAAAACAAATATCCATTGCCTTGAATAGACAACATGTTCGATCAACTAAAGAAGAGTGATGGTTCTATGCGATTGTGTAAAGAAGAAATATGGTTCTATGATAGCCGCTTCTTTAACCAAGTTATTGAGAAAAGAATCTCCTTTTGTTTGGAGCGAGGTTCAACAATAGAGTTTCGATCAATTGAAGCAACTATTGACCCATGCACCAGTCCTAACCCAACCTGAGTGCGGAAAGGACTACACAATTTACAGTGATGCATCACACCTCGGGTTAGGATGTGTATTGATACAAGAAGGCAAAGTCATCGCCTATGCTTTGAGACAACTCAAGTTGCACGAAATGAATTATCCCACCCATGACCTTGAATTGGCTGCAATTGTCTTTGCATTGAAATTTTGGAGATATTACCTCTACGGAAAAAAAATGTTATCTCTACACCGATCATAAAAGCCTTAAGTACCTATTGAATCAAAAGGAGTTGAACCTTCAGCAACGGAGGTGGATGAAACTCCTTAAAGATTACGATCTTGTTATTAATTACCATATGGGCAAGTCCAACATTGTAGCTAATGCACTCAGCCGCAAACCTTTTCCTGGTAAGCATTGACAGAGAATACGAAGTTATATGTATGATGTGGTACATTAACTCATTGTAATATCGCTGTAATGTAGCCCCTCGAGCAATTAACACTCACTTCTGACTTTAGAAACATCATTATCTTGTAGTTGAACTTCAAGTTCAGTCTACCATCGTTTCTCGTATCAAGGATTTGCAAGAACTAGATCATGAACTTCAATCCATTGTTTCTAACCTATCAGACAACCCTGACTTCAAAATTAATTCTGAAGGGCTCTTGCGTTTTCATGATCGGGTCTGTGTACCAAATGATGAATCCCTTCGCACTGATATTCTTTCCGAAGCTCATTCGAGTTCTTTTTCCGTTCACCACGGGTCTTTGGAGATGTATAAGGACATACGTGAACTCTATTGGTGGCCAGGCATGAAGCAGTCCATAATTGATTACATTTCCAAATGTCTCACGTGCCAACGTGTTAAGGCAGAACATTGTGCTCCTACCAAATTATTGCAGCCTATCGATCCACCAAAATGGAAATGGGAAAATATCACTATTATTTTGTTAGTGGTCTACTGTTAACTCCCGCAAAGCATGATGCCATATGGGTCATTGTAGATCGTTCAACGAAGTCAACTCATTTCATACTGGTCAGAATGGACTACGGTCTTCCTAAATTAGCTGACTTGTATATCAAAGAAGTAATCTGACTCCACAGAGTACACAAGTCTATGACCCATACACTTGCGGGTACGGTTTTGCATGATGCCATATGGGTCATTGTAGATCGTTCAACGAAGTCAACTCATTTCCTGAAATGTTTCAAACGGTTTTGCATTTCCCACTCCGTCCCCAACACTTGCGGGTACGGTTTTGGGGAATCCCCATTAAACATTTCAGGGATTTTTTCGTCCCCATTCCCATCCCTTACGGATCCCCGCGATTTTCGGTTAATCCCCATACCCAAAAAATATAAATTAATTTGTAAAACAAATAGTCAACATTAAATCTCCAAAATTAAAAACATAAAAGATAAATTTAGTTTTATCAAACAACAAACAAATAGTTTCAAAACTATAAAACATGACTTAAATTTTAACCGTTTGAAACATGGTATCTTGCACTACCTTTAAAAGAAAATATGTGATTAATAATCTATAGTTTCAAATAATGGTATGTTTTTTCTAAAAGAAACTAGATTCGATAATTTTTCCAATCATATAAATTATTTCTTCTAGTTTTACTCGTACGATTTATGGTGAATTTTTGAAGTCATTGTTATTGTTGATTTTCGAAACAATCTATTGTATTTTCTTCTAACATTTGCTTACTCAAAAATTAACAATTCCTAATATGTAACTCGAAATCAAATAAATGTTTGTTTTACACAAATTTAGACTTTCGTGTGATTATATAAATATAACGCCTACTTCCTAATTTAACTTGTAGAATTTTTGGTGATTTTTCAAATTCATTACTAAAACTTTTTAAAGAAATTTGTTGCCAAATTTGTATGACCTTTCAACATTCAAATATTCATATAATTTAGAATAAATATCTAAATCAATCACCGTGTATTTTAAACAAAACAAAACTAAATCATGTTTACAACAATTTATAGATAACATTCTAATTATTTTTATAGAATTTACAAAGAATTTATGAACTTACTCTAGCCGGCCATGCTCAGGTGAGAATAGATTTTTGATGAAACATAGGTAAATTACCCTTATGGCCATCAAACTTCGTAAAATATCAGGATCCCTATAGATATTTTTGGGGATTCTTGCAGATATTTTTAGGGATCCCCACGATGATTTATACAGGTACGGTTCGGTTATCCCCATAGTTCAGATATAGCAATCCTCGTCCCCATTCCCATTTGAGCTCCGGTTATAAAACTTCCCCCATCCCCGTCCCCATGGGTAAGGATTTTGGTTATTCCTCATGCCCATCGGTTCAGATCCCCACAGTTTTCGGTTATTCCTCACCTGATTGCCAACCCTAATCTTAGCACAACTTTTCACCCTCAATCTGATGGCTAGTCTAAAAGGGTAATCGAGGTAAATATCGGAAAATTTGTCCATTGAAACCTTAGAAATCTGTATTGCTATTGAACCTTCCTATACATATATTGGAAGATATGCTTCGAGCATGCATCATAGACTTTGGTGGAACTTGGGAGAAATATTTACCCCTTGTTGAATTTGCCTACAATAATAGTTACCAAGTCGTTATCCAAATGGCCCTATATGAAGTATTATATGGTAGGCAATGTAGAACTCCACTGTGTTGGTCGGAGCTTGGTGAGGGCAAGATGTTAGGCCCTTACTTGCTTCGAGAAACCGAAGAACGAGTTGCCATCATTCATGATAATTTAAAGGCTGCCTTTGATCGACAAAAGGCTTATGATGATCTCAAGACAAGAGACATCGAGTATGAAGTTGGTGAAAAAGTCTTCCTCAAAGTATCACCATGGAAAAATGTTTTAAGGTTTGGCAAGAAGGGAAAATTGAGTCCCCGATTCATTGGACCCTTTGAAGTCATTGAAAAAGTTGACCCTGTGGCATATCGATTATTGTTGCCCTCTAAATTGAGTAGAATTCATGATAATTTTCATGTATCGATGCTTCTGATCCTTCACACATTGTGGAACCTGAATCTGTAGAAATTCGGCCAAATCTATCCTACGAAGAGGATCCGGTTCAAATTCTAGTAAGAGAAGTCAAAAGGCTTCACAACAAAACTGTACCGTTAGTTAAAGTGCTATGAAGGAGCCAAACCATTGAGGAAGCCACTTTGGAACCTGAAGAGACCATGAAACAACAATATCCACATCTCTTCGGTTAAGGTAAAAATTCGAGGAGGAATTTTTCTTAAGGGGTGGGGGAGTTGTAACACCCCAAAATCCGGTCTAATCGGAATTAGGTTCCGGTGATCAGAAATCTCATATTGATAGAACCCAAATATTGTAACGGCTAGTTAATTATTGATATCGGACTCCAATTGAGCTAAAATATTGTCATTGGACTCTATCGAATAATATTGAAACCTACATAGTGGATAAATTGAGAAAAATGCAAGTTGGAGGACGAACCTATAGTATAGTGAGAGTTGAGGGACTAATATTGTGATTAGCCCGTCCAAAATTATATTTCCACCAACATGGATAAATTTGTGAGCTTTCCTTCATTTTTAATATTTCCTAATAAAAAGAAAGGAATAGATAGGCAAAAGGGAGTAAGAGACTTACCCGAGAATATTGAAAGCAAGCACCTCCTTCTTCATCATCTCCTTCCTTGAAGCATACACCTCCATTAGAGAAAGTTTTAAGCTTTGTTTTCCCTTCGTTTTATTGATATCGAATCGTTGCTATCAATCGGGTAAGTTATATTCCTCAATCGGTTATTGGATTCCATGGATGAGTTGAGCTAAATCTTAAGCAAGGGTTTTGATCATCCATGGATATTTCATCGTTGTTCTTTATTGTAGTCAGAGTTTCGGGATTAGGTGAAAAGCCTTTATGAATCCTTTATTGTTTTTTCGATCATATCACTAACAATATCATTGAAGAAGTTGCATTAGATTGTTAATCAGATTCATTAGTAAGTGTCAGTAAGTTGTTATTGAGTATCAGACATAGTTATTGGCATCGTTATTATGCATTGTCATCGACTTGATTAGTGCTATTGAAATATTGTAAAGAAATCATCAGAATATTGCTAATGAAACATGTTTACTATTGATAATATTGAAGTCATTGGTCATTGAAATTCTCATTGAACATTGAATATGGATACGGACATTCAAACCTTGGATTTGAATGGACAATTGATACAATTGGCATGCGATAGAATTCATGAGCTCAGTGTACGGGTGGACTACGGTCCTAAGGCTACGACCTATATTGATTTGGCGAGGCGGAGGGATGTGTATTGATTTTGGTCATAATGGCGAGGTGGAGGGACTAGAGCATTCATTGATTTGGCGAGGCGTAGGAATTCACGTATCCACTATCTTGATTCAATCTAAGGGTTAATGATGAAATTAATATGTTAAACATTGTATATTGATGCATAATATTGACATTGATGAGCATGAGAACATTTGTATATAAAAACTTTTTTCATTGTTGTTCATATTTTTTTATGACTACCTCACTAGTAGATGTATGCCTAATGTGTCTTATCTCATGCATTTCACGTTGAAAGATCTTGTGGTTGAAGATCGGTTAGTCAAGCCAGGACAAGTCACTACAAGCCCTAGAGTAATGTATTTTGACCTTATGAACTCCTAGGAAGGTGGCAATGTAGTCGAACTAGTCTTTTATGCCCATTTTGATATGATTGTGAGATGCCTATGATGTAATGTGGTTGATGACCCTAAATGGTCTTTTGTTCTGGTTTAAAGTGGTCTAAAGTTGCATATTTAGCTCATAAAGGTCAAAACATAGTAAACGTATTCGCATGGTTGTGAAATTTGGCATGCTTGTAGTTTTTATCATTGAAATGCTGTGTGTAAAGTTTCATTGCATTCGAACATCGTTTGGTAGGTCAATTCGATTAAAAACCAGCAAAAATTTGTCATTACATGTCAGGTCGTATCGATACGGGTGATGGTGTATCGATATGGTTAAGAAAAATTGCACTTTAAGAACATGACGTATCGATACGGTTTGAGGCCATATCGAAACATTTTGCTACTAGAATGCACTGTTTCGATACGAGCCTATAGCGTATCGAAATGGGTCAAAGTCAAGGTCAAAGGAAGTCAACCCGTAACGATACAGGGCTTGCCCGTTTCTATATTGTCTAAAAGGGAAAAGTCAACATGGGTTGACCATAGTACACCCATCTTGAAACAGCCCTAAGGAGTTTCGATACAGAGTTAGTTAAGTTAGTTAAAGGCATAATTTGATAGTTTGCAAGGTTCACAAATTAATCACTGAATTTTGAATGATTAAATTGGATGAGTAAATGATCTCTGAATTGTATGAAACTTTACAGGCCTGTTAATATATTATGGAATTTCATTGTGGTATAACTAATTGCATCGAAGGACATCCAATTTATCGAATTTATAGTTTAGTCCCTAAAGCTTGTTAAAGTTAAGAATTAGCACTAATTGATTAGTTATTGCTTCATAAGGATTAATTGGACTGAGATGCATTGTGGTAATGTGTTATTGAATATTACTGTTGTAAATGTTGTTAATAAAAAGAAATTTTATTGCATTGATCACTGTATTGGTCATCAGTATCACCTTTCGACCCAGTTCTCGACCAGACCGGGAAGGGGTGTTACAAAACCTCTAACTAGATTTTGGGAAACCAATTTATCTAAAACACTTAATCTAGCATGTCATAGTTTCCTATGCAATAAAAATGCATCATTTTCATTTTGAGCCACCAAACATGCATGTGATGTATGAATGTCATTTAGATGCACCATGTATATGTTACCTATGCGATGACCAATGAACATTATCTTATTTGTTTTGATGTTCAAAATTTTGCAACCATTAACATAAAAAAGAACATTAAAACCTTTATCACATAATTGACTAATGCGCAACAAGTTATGCTTATATCCAATTGCAGACAGCGAATGGGTAAGCCCGGTACAATGTGTTCCAAAGAAAGGTGGAATAACTGTGGTAAGAAATGATAATAATGAATTGATCCCAACTCGAATAGTAACTGGTTGGCGAATATGCATGGATTACCGCAAGTTAAATAGAGCAACAAGAAAAGATCACTTTCCATTACCTTTTATTGATCAAATGCTTGACTGCCTTGCCGCCAAACCCTTATATTTCTTTTTATATGGATATTCAGGGTATAACCAGATCGCCATTGCACCAGAGTACCATGCCAAAACGACCTTCACTTGCCCCTATGGCATTTATGCCTTTCGAAGAATGCCATTCGGTCTGTGCATTGCCCCAGCCACATTCCAACGATGCATGATGTCTATCTTCTCCGACATGATAGAAGACTTTATGGAAATCTTCATGGACGACTTCTCGGTCTTTGGCAACAGTTTCGATAGCTGCCTCGGAAACCTGAAGAAAGTGATGATTGGATGTGAGGAAACAAACCTAGTACTTAACTAGGAAAAATGCCATTTTATGGTTGACGAAGGCATAGTCTTGGGGCATAAAATTTCCGCACAGGGAATAGAGGTAGACAAGGCAAAGATAGACGTCATAGCCAACTTGCCGCCGCCAACCACTGTCAAGGGCAAACAGAGTTTTCTTGGACACACAGGTTTTTATCGTAGATTCATTGAAAACTTTTCTAAGTTTTCAAAACTGTTGTGTACTTTGTTGTCACAGGACAAGCAATTCATTTTCAGCGAGGCATGCTAGGAGGCATTTAAAACGTTAAAGGAGAAGCTCGTCACAGCACCTGTGGTGGTTCCCTCTGATTGGAGTCAACCCTTCGAACTCACGGGTGATGCTAGTGACACTACCATTGGTGCCGCCCTGGGGCAGCGCAGAGATAAGATCTTTCACGTCATATACTACGCTAATAAAATACTAAATACCGCCCAGACTGTAACCCCCTTAACCCGGCCTAGACGGTTGACCCGAATTAAGAAAGTCACACGGGGAAAACCAAAGTCAACCCGAAAGTCAACCTTGATTAATTACCCTTTTTTTTCTTTTAAATCTTGTCTAGATGCACGTTAACCTTAGGTGTGATCACACAACAACATACTCAAAGATCATAAACATCAGAGATCAAACAGGGACCCAATTGAACAAATTACAACTTTAGGGACCAAATTGTAAATTCGGAAAACTTTAAGGACTTAACCAGCTTTTAAGTTACCAACTTAAAATTAATCAGGTTTCATGCTTCTCTGCCAAATTTCAGCTCAAACGGACATCCCAAACTCATACAATTGCACAAACAAGTTTCAGGACCAAAATGCAAACATTCCAAAACATTTAACTGCCACTGTCAGCCCCCAACGGTTACGTGTTCCGAAACAGATAGAGCCCGTTTCGAAACGCGGGGCCGTTCCGCAACACGTACCGAAACAGGTGGCTGGCAGAATGCTTTCCGTTTCGAAACGGTGTCTACCGTTTCGGACGCCTGGGCTGATTCAAGGCATCCGTTCCGAAACGGTAGTCCCTGTTCTGAAACGCCCTGCACATAATGCAGAAAAAGACATGCTTAAACACGCAATTGACCATCCGAACATACTCCAAAAGGCACCAAACGTTACCAACATGCAATTCAACATATAAGAGACTTACTTGCATCAACAAAACATCAATATAACAACATATATGAAAAGCCCCAATTCTATAGGCATGCTTCCTACACAAGCAACCATTTAAACACAAAATCTCCAAATCCATCTCATAATAACCAAAACATGTTCCAACAACATCAACAACATAAAACCATCCTTGTCCGAGCATATACGAACACATAAACATCAAACCAAGAGATTCTACCCCATTGCCTTTATTAATTATAGCCATTCACCGAGACATACATCTCAAATGGAGTCCTCCTTGAATCCCTTGCTTCTTGCTGTCCAAACTTCAAGAATCTGCATTGATGGAAAAAAAGGAGCGTAAGCACATAATGCTTAGTGAGGAATGCTCAAAACCAAAACACCATCAATGCAGCGAGTCATAAAACCTCTTTGAAAAGCAACTCGATTTGTTTACCAAGCAAACTTTGAAAACTCCTTTTCAACAACATGCTTAAACCATGCATTACTCAACATGAAACTAACCCTTAGCTTAGCAAGCTAAGAAAACCATTTCAAAGCTCAATTTGCAAAAATCATCCATTTAACCATTCCAAGCATAAACACCATATGCAAAGTTAAATTCAAACCTTAAAAAAACATTTCCGTTTCATAACATACCTTTCTTATACTTGAAAATCATTCCAAGCAAGAAACCCTTTAAAACCATTTACTCAATCAATCCGACACATGCATTAAACAAAGGCAACATATGAACCACAACATCATCTTCACATGCCTTTTAAAACAAGTCTTATCAAGACTCTAATGTATTTAAGAGATTACATGCACACATGCATCATTACCAAATGATAATCAACACTTGTTCAACTTAACAAGTAAACATGCATTCACAAGCATTAAACACTTTTCATGCAACCATGCATCTTTTCAAGCATCTCATGCTTCTTTATAATCAAGAACATTATATTGGCTCCCAAGTGATCAACCACATCCACTTTTCAACTCAACATCCAATCGGATACGCGGATCACAAGCGTTGTCCCCCACGCTTCATACACACTACCAATCCAAGGTCCCCAAATGGACTTTTAAACACCATTTGACCTCACCATCCTAAGGTTCCCATGTATGGACTTTTAAACACCATACAACCTTAGCTTTTTACAAGGTTCCCATGTATGGACTTTCAAACACCATACAACCTTAACTTTTCCCAAGGTTCCCATGTATGGACTTTCAAACACCATACAACCTTAACTTTTCCCAAGGTTCCCATGTATGGACTTTCAAACACCATACAACCTTAACTTTTCCCAAGGTTCCCATGTATGGACTTTTAAACACCATACAACCTTGACATGCACAAGGTTCCCATGTATGGACTTTTAACCACCATACAACCTTTGCATTCACCGATTGGTAGTTGTATAACATCACTAACGAGATCCGGGACACCCTACACAAGATCCACACATGGACTTTACACCACCATTGTGATCTCAACAAGCTCAAGGTTCCCATATATGGACTTTTAACCACCATATAACCTTTGCTTATCCAAGGTCCTCGAATGGGCATTCCACCTCCATTATGACCTTAACCATCTCGTTAGGATACTTGAAGGGAGTTTACCGGTTCACTCTTAACCACTCCACCTCCAAGGCGACTTTATTCACGGTGCACCCAATCCTATAGCCGGCTAACTATATCCGATCAAAGAACCAAGAACCACTTACATCACTTGCCAATATAACCAACTTACCACATTAGTCCAATGATTCACATGCATAATCATAATGCAAAAACCATCATTTACCATCTTCAATCCACTGTTTTAAAGCATTACACAAAGCCATTAAAAATCATGCAACACCATGCATCAAAACCACATTTTCAATGTACAAAACCAAGGATCTCTTACCTTGAGCATCCTTCACATACGGCTTTCAAAACCAGCATTAACCATGCTTAAAATATGCTTTCAAAACAGAATATAAACCATGCAAATCACATGCATTACAACCACCAAACACAATTGCTTTTAAAGCCAATTCACAACACAAACCAAGAGCGAAAATCCATTTACTTACTCTTGAGCTTAGCAAAGTTGTTTAGACTTAAACTAAGCTCCCAAAACCTCCAAACCTTGGTTTAAAAGCTGAAAACCCAACTTCACTCACCGATACACAAAACAAGGCTAGCCAACAAGCCTTCCAAGCATCCGAAACCTTCCGCAACACCTCTAAAGCTCACGGATCACACTCCCCTGTTTCAAGCACACAAAAACAGAGGATTAATGCATCATTATGCATTAAAAACACCAGCAACACAACCAAACTCGCTGCTCATCACAAATCCAACATTTCGGCTAACAAACACAACCGAAATCACCTCCAAACACTTCCAAAACTTCACCCAGCCGAGATCCATCACTTCTAACCATTTTTAAACATCAATTAACATCCAAATTGATCACAAACACGTCCTTATACCTCCAGGTATAACAGATCATCAAAAACACTCCAAAAACAACCAAAAACTCAAGCAAAACTTAGGAAATTCAACCTATCCGGGATTGCATTAATTAAACCTCAACTTCTAATCAATTTAGCATTCATTTAACATCAATTTGACACTTCAAAACACTGCCCAAACAGACCACACGAAAATTTCACCAAAATCAAGCAAATCTTGCATTTTAAGCCAAAATCAAGATTTCAATTGAAAGACCTTTAACAAATCACAAATCAAGGATTGAGAACTTAGGAATTTCAGTAAAGAACTGATAGTTTAGAGGAGAAGGACGTTCTTACCTCCAAACTTGAATTTCTCCTTTTTAGGACCAAAAAGCTTGATGAAACAACTTGCAAATGGTGAGGTTTTGTTGTAGAGATGATTATGAATCCAAGGAGAATTGAAAAGGAAGATTTGAGTGACAAAATCAGAAGTAAATCTCTGGAGAGAAAGTGTTTGGGTTGAGAGAAAATGAGAGAAAATGAAAATTGGAAGAAAATGGAAAGTTAGTTACAAAATAGTAAAAATGATTTCCCTCCACTTTTCTTAAGCTTAAAAATCAGAAATTTGCATTAAAATATCTTAGAAAAATCTGGAGAAACTCTTTTTGGAATAATAGCTCCTTAAAGATTCAAAGTTTCAATCCTTTATAAAACAGTCACGCAACTTTCAAAAATTACATTTTGGTCACTAGCAAAAATGTCACCCTTCCGAACCTCATTTTCCAAAATTGATTTCACAGTTCACTTTTATATATTAAAAGATGATTTTAGAACATTTTTCCATATTTTTAATGCAACCCGAACTAGGCTTTCCTAAATTCACTCATATATATTCGATCAGCACTTTGACCGAACCGGTCAACGCCCAAAACTTCTGAGCCCAAAACCGGGGCGTTACACAGACCAACTACACCACCACAGAAAAAGAATTTCTAGCAATAGTATTTGCTTCCGAAATGTTTCGGCCCTACCTGATTGGCACAAAGGTGATAGTTCACACAGACCACTCTTCCCTAAGGTACCTGTTTGCAAAGAAAGACGAAAAGCCCCGTCTAATTCGGTGGATCCTACTGCTGTAAGAATTTGATGTAGAAATCAGAGATAGAAAGGGCACAGAAAACCAAGTGGCGGATCATCTCTCTCAACTTGAGTCATACAAGAGAACACATCCCACATCGAAATTCAGGATGAATTCCCTGACGAACAATTGCGACTAGTCTTTGCCCTGGTAGCCACCCTAGCAGCTGAAGGACTACTACTTGCTGCCCATGCAGAAGCAGCGGCAGCAGCCTCAATAGACACACCCTGGTATGCGGATATTGTATATTACTTAGTATCTGGTGTTTTGCCTTATGGACTAAACTATCAAGGAAATAAACGATTCCAGCATGATGCTAAGCATTATTTATGGGATGAGCCTTTCTTGTTTAAAAACCATGCAGACCAGGTCATCAGGCGATGTGTAGTAGAGGATGAACAACAGACCATACTCTCACAATGCCACTCAGCACCATATAGAGGCCATTTCGGTGGACATCGCACAACAGCAAAGGTACTGCAATTAGCGTTATTTTGGCCTACACTGCATAAAAACGTTCAGACATTCTACAAACAATGTGACAACTGCCAAAGAACGATAAATATATCAAGAAAGAATGAAATGCCCTACAAACAGTTTTAGAAGTCAAGATATTCGATGTTTGGGGGATAGATTTCATGGGATCATTCCCATCTTCGTGCAGAAACTTATACATCCTTCAAGCAGTTGATTATGTTTCTAAGTGGGTAGAAGCCATTGCCACCCCTCACAATGATGCAAAGATTGTTCATTGATTCTTACGAAAGAACATCTTCACGAGGTTCGGAGTACCAATTGAAATCATAAGCGATGAAGGCACCCATTTTGACAACATGTTAATTGCTAAGGTACTCCAGAAAGTAGGAGTCAAGCATAAGATTGCTGCAGCCTACCATCCACAAACGAATGGGCATGCAGAAATTTCAAACAGGGAAGTCAAGACCATTCTGGAGAAGGATTATCTATGATAGCCGATCGTTTGACTAAGTTACTGAGGAAAGAAGCTCATTTTGTTTTGAATGAGGATCAACAATGGAGTTTCGATAAATTGAAACAAGTATTGACCCATGCACCAGTCCTGGCCCGACTCGAGTCCGGGAAAGACAACATAGTTTATAGTGATGCACATCATCTCGAGTTCGGATATGTACTGATGCAAGAAGGCAAAGTCATCACTTATGCTTCGAGAAACTTGAGCCGCACAAAATGAATTACCCTACTCATGACCTTGAGTTGGCTGCAGTTTTCTTTGCATTAAAAATCTGGAGACATTATCTTTACGGAAAAAAATGTTACCTCTTCACCGATCATAAAAGCCTTAAGTACATATTGACCTAAAAAGAATTAAATATTCGACAATGAAGGTGGATGGAAGTTCTTAAAGATTACAATCTTGCCATCGATTACCATCTGGGAAAGGCCAACGTGGCAGCTGATGCACTCAACTGCAAACCTTTTCTTGGTAAGTATTGACAGTGAATATAGAGTTATATGTATTGTATGGTACATTAACTCATTGAAATGCCGCTATCTTGTAGCCCCTCGGGCAATTAACGCTCACTTTCAACTTCTGAAGCATCGTTGTCTTATAGCTGAACTTCAAGTTCAGTCTGCCATCATTTCGAGAATCAAGGCTTTACAAGAGCAAGATCCTCAACATCAATCCATTGTCTCTAAGTTATCAGATAATCCTGACTTTAGAATTAATTCAGAAGGGCTCTTGTGTTTCCATGATCGGGTCTATGAACCTAATGATGAATCCCTCCGCATTGATATTCTCTCTAAAGCTCATTCAAGTTCCTTTTCTATTCACCCCGGATCTGTGAATATGTACAAGGACCTTCATGAACCCTATTAATGGTCGAGCATGAAGAAGTCTATAGTCGATTACATATCGAAATGTCTCACGTGAAGTTGGGTTATTCGATGCTTGATTCCTTCAACCGTTATTGCTCGCCAAGTGGTGGAGAAGTGGAATTTTGGTTTAAGAGCTGTGGAAGCTAAAAAGATTAAAGATAAGATGATTTATAGAGGTTCAACCTTCTAACCAAGGTATGTAACCCCCTTAACCCATCCTAGACGGTTGACCCGAATTAAGAAAGTCACACGGGGAAAACCAAAGTAAACCCGAAAGTCAACCTTGATTAACGACCCTTTTTTTCCTTTTAAACTTGTCTAGATGCACATTAACCCTAGTTATGATCATTCAAACAGCATGCTCAAAGATCATAAACATCAGAGATCAAACAGGGACCCAATTGAACAATTTACAACTTTAGGGACCAAATTGTAAATTCTGATAATTATGTGAACTTAATCCAAATTAAAGTTACCAACTTATAATTAATCAGGTTTCATGCTTCACTGCCAAATTTCAGCTCAAACGGACATCCCAAACTCATACAATTGCACATACAAGTTTCAGGCCCAAAATGCAAACATTTCAAAACATATAACTGCCAATGTCAGCCCCCAACGGTCAGGTGTTCCGAAACAGGGAGAACATGTTTCGAAACACGGGACCGTTCCGCAAAGGGTTCCGAAACGAGGGCTAGCAGAGGCCTTTCCGTTTCGGAACGGTGTCATCCGTTTCGGACGCCTGGGCTACTACAGGGCACCCGTTCCGAAACGGTAGCTCCCGTTCCGATACGGCCTGCACAGAATGCAGAAAATTGGCTGCTAAAACACACAATTGATCAACCATACATGCTCCAAATGCAACCAAACTTTACCAGCAAGACATTCAACATGTAAGGAACATAAATGCATCATTCAATCATCATCATGGCATCAAATATGAAAAGCCCCAAATCTAAAGGCATACTTCCTACTTAGCAAACCATTCAAGCATTAAATCTCCAAATCAACCACATAATGGCCAATTACATGTTCCAGCGTTAGTGACAACAATAAACAAACTTAGGGAGTTCAAAACATCTCCCAAAACATCCACAAAGGTCCCCCATTGCCAAATGCCAAAAGCTAAAAGTGTTTAAGAAAACCTTCCCATACTTGAGCTTAACTTCTACTTGATTGCTTGCCTCCCTTGCTGCCCTCAATGCACCTTAATGCTCTGCATTATTGGTTTAAGAAAAAGAGAGAGAGCGTAAGCAAAAGCTTAGTGAGGAATGCTCATTTAAAACCATTCAATAATGCATTTATAAAACTCATTTATAAACCATGCTTCAAGCAACATTAAACATGTTCTTAAACATTTAAAACAAGCATCTCATGCTTCAAGTAACATTAAACATGCTCTTAAACATTTTAACAAGCATCTCATGCTTCAAGTACATAACAAGACATATTGGCAACAAGTGACACATTTCACATAAGATCCACACATGGACTTTTAAACACCATTGTGATCTTATCCCCATGGACTTTTAAACACCACGGCCCATGGACTTTTAAACCCCATGGCAAGGACCACACAAGGACTTTTAACCAGCTTTGTGTCCTTAACAAGAATCTCCCAAGGACTTTTAAATACCTTGGAGTTCTTAAGCAACCAAGGCTTACACAAGGAATTTTAACCACCTTGAGCCTTAACCAAGAACCAACCATGGACTTTTAAACACCATGTTGTTCTTAAAATTCACAAGATTCACACAAGGACTTTTAACCACCTTTGTGATCTTAACCAAGAACCATCCAAGGACTTTTAACCACCTTGATGTTCTTAAATATACAAGGCTCACACAAGGACTTTTAAACACCTTTGTGACCTTAACCATCACTTGCCAATATGTTTCATCATCATCAATATTCCACTGTTTTAAAGCATTTAAACAAGCCATAGACATCATGCATTTTTAAGCATCAAACCACATTTAAACAATGTTAAAAAACAAGGAACTCTTAGCTTGAGCTTCTTTCAACACATGGCTTAAAATCTCAGCAAATAAACATGCTAGATATGCTTTCAAAACAGATTTAAAAACATGCAAACATACCATATTGCATACAACCAAAACAATGGTCATAACCAAGAGAGTTTTTCCGAAAACTTACCCTTGAGCTTAGCTATGTTGCTTAGAATTAAACTAAGCTCCCAAACCTCCAAAACACTGGTTTCAAAGCCAAAAACCAAATTCCACTCACCGATTCCATTTCGCCTCTTGACGAAACACAAATCAAGCTTCCGGATCACCACCACTTGTATCCAAAGATGACACCCCTGTTTTAAACACATCAAAGCAGAGGATTAATGCATCATCATGCATTAATAGCTTCAATGAAAGCACCTAAACTCGCTGCTCTCATCCACACTCCATTTTCGGCTACCAAACACAACCGAAAATGCATCCAAACAACTCCTCAACAAAGCCCAGCCAAAATCCATCAAAACTAAACCTCCTTTAACAACATTTAACATCTAAAAAGGACCTATTAACATCCTTATATCTCCAGCAACAACAGATTCACAAGATCACTCCAAAACAACCAAGAATCACAAGCTAATCTTAGGAAATTCAACCTATCCGGGATTGCATTAATTAAAACTCATTTCCTTATCAATTTAACATTCATTTAACATCAAATTAACACCTTAAAACACAGCCCAATCAGATCATACGAAAATCCATCAAAAATCACCAAATCTTACATTTTAAGCCAAGATCCATTACACAACTTTAAAACCATTTATAAATCATCAATTAAGGATTGAGAACTTAGGAATTTCAGTAAAGAACTGAGAGTTTAGAGGAGAAGGACGTTCTTACCTCCAAACTTGAGTTTTCTCCCTTTTTGGAACCAAAATCTTGAAAATCCAAGTAGCAAATGGTGAGGTTTTGTTGATGAGATGATTAGCAATCAAAAGAGAATTGAAAAGAGATATTTAGGTGATAAAATCAGAGGAAAAACTCTGGAGAAAAGGTGTTTGGGTTGAGAGAAAATGAGAGAAAAGAAGAATTGGAAAAGTTAGTTGAAAATAGGAAAATAACTTCCCTCCACTTTTCTTTTGTTTAAAAACCAGAATTAAATCATTAAATATCTTAGAAAAATCTGGAGAAACCCCCTTTGGGTAAATAGCTCCTTAAAGATTCAAAGTTTCAATCCTTTTTAAAACAGTCACGCAGTTTTCAAAAATTACATTTTGGTCACTAGCCAAAATGTCACCCTTCCCAACCTCATTTTGTAAAATTGATTTCACAGTTCACTTATATATATTAAAAGAGGATTTTAGAACATTTTTCCATATTTTTAATGCAACCCGAACTAGACTTTCCTAATTTCACCTTTTTATATTCGAACAGCACTTTGACCGAACCGGTCCAAGCCCAAAACTTCTAAGTCCAAAACCGGGGCGTTACAACTCTCCCCCCCTTAAGAAATTTCGTCCCTGAAATTTACCTGAAGGAAAGAGATAAGGAAACTGCTTCAGCATGTCATCCTTCCGCTCCCACGTGGCTTCCTCAACACCACGGTGCTTCCACAACACCTTCACCAACTCAATGGTCTTGCCACGAAGAACCTTGCTATCCGAATCCAGAACCTTCACCGGTTCCTCATCATAGGTCAAATCCGGATTCAATTCCACTTCCTCCACAGGCATCACATGCGAAGGATCAGATCTATACTTCCAGAGCATAGAAACATGAAACACATCATGAATCTTCTCCAACTCTTGAGGTAGCCTCAACTTGTACGCAACAGGACCCACACGCTCAACCACCTCATATGGTCCAATATACCTAGGGCTCAACTTACCCTTCCGGCCAAACCTCATCACCTTCTTCCAGGGCGAAACCTTCAAAAACACACGGTCACCCACCGCATACTCAATTTCCTTACGCTTCAAATCCGCGTAAGACTTTTGCCGATCAGAAGCTGCCTTCAAACGCTCACAAATGAGCTTCACCTTCTCGGTGGTTCCTTTCAACAAAGCCGGTATCGAAACCAACTTCTGACCCGTTTCAGCCCAACAAAGAGGAGTCCTACACTTCCTCCCGTACAAAGCCTCATAAGGTGCCATTTGAATACTTTTCTGATAACTATTGTTATAAGCAAACTCTACCAAAGGCAAATGCTTCTCCCAAGAGCCCTGAAACTCAATCACGCAGCACCTCAACATATCCTCCAAAATCTGGATAACACGCTCTGACTGACCATTCGACTGAGGATGATAGGATGTACTGAAATTCAACCTTGTACCCAAAGCTTGATGCAAACACTGCCAGAAACGCGATGTAAACCTTGGATCCCTATCCGACACAATCGACTTAGGCACACCATGCAGCCGCACAATCTCAACAATGTACAGCTCCGCAAGCTTATCCAAAGAAAACGTAGTATGCACAGGCAAGAAATGCGCACACTTCGTTAGGCGATCCACAATCACCCACACCGAATTCTTCTTCGATGGTGACAAAGGTAAACCAGATACAAAATCCATGGTAACCCTTTCCCACTTCCATTCAGGGATTCTCAACGGTTGCAACAACCTTGAAGGAACCTGATGCTCAGCCTTAACTCGTTGACACACCAAACACTTGCTCACAAACTCCGCAACATCCTTTTTCAAACCCACCCAATAGTACTCATCACGAAGATCACGATACATCTTAGTACTACCAGGGTGCATAGCAAAAGGACTACTATGACCTTCAGCCTGAATAGCACGCCTCAACTCAGCATCACTGGGCACTACTATTCGACTCCCAAAACACAACACACCATCATCATTAAAACAGAAATCCGAAGGCCTACCCTCTGCGATATCCTGAACATGAGGCACCAAGGAATCATCCATCAACTGCTTTTCCTTGATCAACTGAACCAAAGTTGGTTTCACTTGCAACTCAGCCACAAGACCACCATCACGCGAAATACTCAAACTGGCAAACATAGCCCTCAGCTCAACAGCTACCTTCCTACTCAAGGCATCCGCTACAACATTAGCCTTTCCAGGATGGTACTCAATCGTCAAATCATAATCCTTAAGCAACTCCAACCAACGCCGCTGCCTGAGATTCAACTCCCTCTGAGACATCAGATACCTCAAACTCTTGTGATCCGTGTACACAGTACACTTCTCACCATACAGATAATGTCTCCAAATCTTCAAAGCAAAAACCACTGCAGCCAACTCAATATCATGCGTAGGATAATTGCGCTCATGCACCTTCAACTGCCGCGATGCATAAGCCACCACTTTACCCTCTTGCATCAACACACATCCCAAACCAACATAGGACGCATCACTGTAGACCACAAACTCTTTCCCTGCTTCAGGTTGAACCAAGATAGGAGCTTGCGTCAAAGCCGCCTTAAGCTTCTCAAAAGCCTGTTGTCTCGCTTTCGTCCACTCATACTTAACATCCTTCTGCAACAACTTCGTCAAAGGTGCAGCAATCTTAGAAAACCCATCCACAAACCTCCGATAGTATCCCGCCAAACCAAGGAAACTACGAACCTCATGAACAGACTTAGGAACCTTCCAATTCATCACCGCCTCGATCTTCTGAGGATCAACACGAATCCCCTCGGCAGAAACTACATGCCCAAGAAACACCACCTCCTTAAGCTAGAACTCACACTTGCTCAGCTTGGCATAAAGCTGATTCTCCAACAAAGCTTGCAGCACAATCCTCAAATGCTCTTCATGCTCCTCCTCAGTACGAGAGTACACGAGGATATCATCAATGAATACCACAACGAACTTATCCAAGTATTCATGAAACACACGGTTCATCATGTCCATGAAAGCAGCAGGAGCATTTGTCAAACCAAACGACATCACAAGGAACTCATAATGCCCATACCTTGTCCTGAAAGCTGTCTTAGGCACATCCACATCCTTCACCTTCAACTGGTAATACCCTGACCTCAAGTAAATCTTAGAGAACACAGCTGCTCCCCGAAATTGATCAAAGAGATCATCAATCATCGGCAAAGGATACCGATTCTTGATAGTCAACTTATTTAGCTGACGGTAATCAATGCACATTCTCATAGTGCCATCCTTCTTCTTCACAAACAAGACCGGTGCTCCCCAAGGTGACACACTTGGCCGAATGAAACCACGATCAAGCAACTCTTGCAACTGCGTCTTCAGCTCCTTCAGCTCCTTAGGTGCCATTCTATAAGGGGTAATGGACACAGGAGTTGTATTCTCATACAGCTCAATTCCAAACTCCACCTCGCGATTAGGAGGTAAACCAGGCAACTCCTCAGGAAACACACCAGGAAACTCCTTCACAACTCTGATATCTTGCACCCGCAACTCCTTAGAGCTAGGATTCATTACAAAAGCTAGGTAAGCTTCACAACCTTGCCTCAGCATCCTGCTCGCCTCCAAGGTAGACACCACATTGCCAAGAAACTTCACATTCTCACCAACCACAACAACTTCATAATCATCCGCAAGCTTCAGCGAAACTCGCTTATTTTCACAATCCATAACAGCACGATGCTCAGCAAGCCAATCCATACCTAGGATTACATCAAAACCATAGAAAGGCAGCTCCATAAGGTCAACATGAAAAACATGTTCTTGAACAACCAAAGGACATCTTCTAAACAACTTTCGAGTCACAACAGTCTCACCGAAAGAACTAGTGACACGAACACCAACATCCAAAGACTCAACAGGCAAACCAAGCAATTCAGCATGCTCACGCAATATGTATGAGTGCGTAGATCCAAAATCTATCAAGGAAAGTAATGACAAGGATTGCAAAGTAAAAGTACCTGCGATCACATCCGCGTCATTCCTTCCCTCCCGATGAGCATACACCCTAGCTTGACCTCCACCCTCAGGCTGAATAGCCACAACATGGGCCACTCCTCGACCACCTTCCTCCCTTCGCTGGAAGTTACCACGGCCGCGCCCACGACCTCTCTGTGGTGCAGCAACAACAGGAGCACGCACTTGGCCACCGGCCAACATAGGACACTCCCTCCTCATGTGATCCGTAGATCCACAATTCCAGCACCCATTACCAGCTGCCAAAACAGGAGCTTGCACCTCCCTCACAGCACGAGGACAATCACGCTTCATATGGCCACGTGAACCACATGTCCAACAAGCACTCGGATCAGCTCTAGCATTGCCTCCCCGAGCAGGTGCACCACCACCTCTCTTAGCTGAGGACTGATACTTCTGATCACGTCCCCTCTTGCTCCGTCCACCACCGGAACTATATTCAGCTGCTCGCTTACCAGAACTTGCTCCAGCACCTCTAGCAGATAAACCCAAGTTTATCTCAATATCCTTTGCTCGGCCCACCAACACATCAAAATCATCATACTCGGTAGCCAGCACATACATCTTCACATCCGTCACTAAACCATAACGGAATCTTTTGCACCTCGCCCGCTCATCAGGGACTAACTCAGGCGCATATTGACTGAGTCGAACAAACTGCACTTCATACTCAGCCACAGACATGCTCCCCTGGGTAAGAGACATGAACTCTCGCTTCTTTTCATCCAGGTACCTCACACCAAGATACCTTCTCTTGAACACATTCTGGAAGAATGTCCAAGTTATGTCAGCTTCCGCCATCCCAGCTATAGTGGTCGTCCACCACGTATAAGCATCATCCTGTAGCAAGGATACAACACACCCCAGCTTTTGCACATCAGTGCAACTCATCTGACCCAAGATCCTCTTGGTACTCTCCATCCAGGATTCAGAACCTTCCGCATACAAACCCCTAAACTCAGTCCCACCAAGACTGCGTAAACGCTCCAAGGGTAGTCTAACCCCAGCCTCTCCCTGATGCCCAGCTCCTTGAGCTCTAGCTACTGCCGCTCGAAAAGCACCAGCAATAGCTTGCACCAACATCGTCATGTCAGGCATAGCTTGCCCCTGACCAGCCTCAGGTCCAGCGACCACAACACCAGCTGCATCTTCAGCTCTTTCACCCTCAGCACCACCACCACCAGGTGGAGGAGGTAACACCGCACTTCCCGCATTCTCCTCATTCTCATTCTCATTCGGAGCCGTAGGTCGCACATTACTCCTCAACTCTCTACGAGGGGCCATATTCTAACCATGCAATCACAATGCAAATAAACAAAGTCAGGTCCAGCAAGGTAAGCAAATCCAAGTACTCAAGCTCATTTTAATTTAAAATCATCATCATTTCATTAGCTTTGATTTGGCAATGGGTACCCACATCATGCTTCACCACAGCATACAACTCAATTGCATCAAATTCACAAACCACTCATCATGCTTTCACTCAACAAGCATACATACTATACATACTTCAATCATGCACACATTCATTCCCAATTACTCGAGAACTCAGCTCTGATACCACCAAATGTAACCCCCTTAACCCGGCCTACACGGTTGACCCGAATTAAGAAAGTCACACGGGGAAAACCAAAGTCAACCCGAAAGTCAACCTTGATTAACGACCTTTTTTTCCCTTTTAAACTTGTCTAGATGCACATTAACCCTAGTTATGATCATTCAAACAGCATGCTCAAAGATCATAAACATCAGAGATCAAACAGGGACCCAATTGAACAATTTACAACTTTAGGGACCAAATTGTAAATTCTGATAATTATGTGAACTTAATCCAAATTAAAGTTACCAACTTATAATTAATCAGGTTTCATGCTTCACTGCCAAATTTCAGCTCAAACGGACTTCCCAAACTCATGCAATTGCACATACAAGTTTCAGGACCAAAATGCAAACATTTCAAAACATATAACTGTCAATGTCAGCCCCCAACGGTCAGGTGTTCCGAAACAGGGAGAACCTGTTTCGAAACAAGGGACCGTTCCGCAACGGGTTCCGAAACGAGGGCTGGCAGAGGCCTTTCCGTTTCGGAACGGTGTCATCCGTTTCGGACGCCTGGGCTACTACAGGGCACCCGTTCCGAAACGGTAGCTCCCGTTCCGATACGGCCTGCACAGAATGCAGAAAATTGGCTGCTAAAACACACAATTGATCAACCATACATGCTCCAAATGCAACCAAACTTTACCAGCAAGACATTCAACATGTAAGGAACATAAATGCATCATTCAATCATCATCATGGCATCAAATATGAAAAGCCCCAAATCTAAAGGCATACTTCCTACTTAGCAAACCATTCAAGCATTAAATCTCCAAATCAACCACATAATGGCCAATTACATGTTCCAGCATTAGTGACAACAATAAAAAAACTTAGGGAGTTCAAAACATCTCCCAAAACATCCACAAAGGTCCCCCATTGCCAAATGCCAAAAGCTAAAAGTGTTTAAGAAAACCTTCCCATACTTGAGCTTAACTTCCACTTGATTGCTTGCCTCCCTTGCTGCCCTCAATGCACCTTAATGCTCTGCATTATTGGTTTAAGAAAAAGAGAGAGAGCGTAAGCAAAAGCTTAGTGAGGTTAAAAAAAGAATTTTGGTTTAAAATACTTTTAAGCTCCCCTTATTCATTTGAAAATTCAATTTTCAAACCATTTCTCCCCCTTTTTGTTATATCAAAAAGAATTTAAAATACTTTTAAGCTCAAAATAACAGTAGAGGTTAAAAAATGACAAAATTAAGAATTTTGGTTTTAAAATGGCTCCCCCTTACTCAAAGCATCATCATAGAATGTTAGTTCAACACATGATAATCTAGTTGAAAAAAAATTAAAATAAACAAGTAAAAGCAACTAGATTTTATCAACACTTGAATCCAAGGGAGGATGTGAAGTCTTCCTCTTCAAGTGTCTTTCTTTGTGTGCATGGAGCTCCCCCTCAATGTTTGACTTCTTGATCAATCTCCATCACACCTATCATAAGACAATCAAGTAATTTTTGGTATCCAAATTTCTTTGGATCCATAGACGTTAGTAGCACAAAACTTAGTCCCCTTAGGAATCCATTTTTCAGTTTCATCCTTTTTAGTTGAAGTACTTAGTCCTTTTGGGACCCAAATACTTCTAAAACATTTACCATTTACATTTCTAGGGGCACTAGATTGTCTTACATAAAAGTTTGACCTTCCAATATTATTTTTCTTTTCAAGCTCTTTGGAAATCAATTTTTTTTCTCCTTGAACTTTATGAAGCAAATTTTGTAAATTAAAACATTTTTGTTCAATCTCTTTGAGTTTTGATTCAAGTTCAAGTTTGGTTTTAGAAATCAAATCATTTTGAATTTTCAACTTTGAAATTATTTTATTGTTTTTCAAAATACGATTTTTAAACTCTAAAACCAAATCCTCATAAGTATCTTGTAATTCATCAAAAGAATATGAACATGAAGTAGATGAATTAGAAGTTACCCTTGAATCTTCTATGATGGCCATAAGGCAAAGGTTGGCTTGTTCATCGTTGGTGGAGTCCTCATCACTCCAAGTAGCCACATATGCCTTCTTCTTATGGCTTGAAGTTCTTGCCCTCTTCTTTTTCATGGATTCTCGTTCAAGCTCTTTCAATGCTTTCTTCATGTAAGGGGAACACTTCTTGAAGAGATGAACTATCTCTTCTTCTTCATCCTCCTCCTCACTTGAATCTACATGATGGCATGTGGAAGATTTGAGAGCAATGGCATTTGTGTTGATGTCAAGCCCTTTGAGCTTCTTCTCCTCCATAGCTCTAATTTCTTACCTCTTCTTCTCATCTTCTTTGTTTTTCTTCATTATTTGATGAGTGAGAAGCGACCCTCTGAGTTCATCAAGCTTCAAGTTCTTCAAATTCTTAGCTTCGATGATGGCGGTCTTTTTTGAGTCCCATGACTCGAGAAGGGAGTAGATGAGCTTTCAGACAAGCTTCTCTTCCGGGATGGCTTCTCCTTAGCCTTTGACACCATTAGTGATAGTGGAGAACCTATCAAACATCTTCTCGATGTTCTCTTCCGGATCCGTCTTGAAGTTTTCATACACTAGGTTGAGAAGGCCGATCTTGGTCTCCTTTACTTCGTCGGTTCATTCGTATGTGACTTCAAGCTTGTCCCATACCTCCTTGGCACTCTCACAAGAATACATCTTCTCATATATGTTTGGGCCAAAAGCACAAAATAAGATGTGCAAGGCTTTGCAATGAAGCTCCATCTTCTTGCGATCTTCGGTACTCCAATCCGCCTTGCTTTGTTGAGGCACGAACGAACAATCTTCTACTATGTCCCAAAGCTTGTAGTCCCTTGACTTTATGAAGAACTTCATCCTTGTCTTCCAATGGGCATAGTGTGTTCCGTCGAAGAATGGAGGTTTGTCAATTGATTGCGCCATTGAGCCGGTTGTTTGAAATGTTGATCGAGCTTGCCGGATCTTCTCAACAGGATGTTAATCCTCTTCAATTGAGTCTAGCTCTGATACCAATTGTTGGGTTCTTCGGTGCTCGATTCCTTCAACCGTTCTTGCTCGCCAGGTGGTGGAGAAGTGGAATTTTGGGTGTAAGAGGTGTGGAAGCTAAAAGGATTAAAGACAAGAGGATTTATAGTGGTTCAACCTTCTAACCAAGGTCTACGTCCACTACCTTAGCTTCCCACTAAGCATTCCAATCAATCCACTATTGATTCGTCTCCTTTTCTAGGCTTAGGAGGAAACCCTTACAAACCGATCAAGCTTTCTACCCAAAGCCTTGATCAAACCCTCTTTACAAGGAGATAAAATAAGAAAACTCAAATCCTTATAATAGGTATTTGTTTGCACAATTAAGCTCTCACCCAATCCTAAAACACTTGAGCAAATCTAACAATTTTGGCTCACTAGTGTTTGTCTATACAAAGAATTGACACTTAAGTACTAAGACACATTTTGATCATATGTTGTATTACAATTGAAGCATTAATCATTACTAGATGCTTGGAGGTCCCTTTATACTCCTTTTTGAGTTTGTAGCCGTTACTAGCTGTTGGGGTTGAATTGAAGCCGTTGGAGACTTTATTTCCCATCTTTAATGTTGTTCTGCAGCCTTCCGTATCGATACGCGAGGAGCCGTATCGATACGACCTTCTTCAGAAACTAGTTGTTAGACTCTTTCCAGCCTAAGTGTATCGATACGCTTGAAGGCATATCGGTACGGTATGTCATTTAAAAGACCGATGGGAAAATAGCCGTTGGGGTTGTTAAACTAGGGATCAATATGCTTAAAGGGCATATCAAAACGATCCCTATTCGTATCGATACGACAAAGCCAGTTTCGATACGAGTTTTGATAGAATCAAAACCTGGGGAAAAAGGTATCGATACAGAGTACACCGTATCGATACGGGCATGCTGACAAGTTAAGTTTGGCTATTTAAAATCATTAAAAACTTTGCCAAAAACCTTTTTAAATACCTCAAACATATTTTCAAGTTGTTTGGACTTAAAGACAAATTTTAAATTCTTTTCAAATTTGTCCAAACCATTTTTCAATTATTATATCAAAATATTAGTTCTACACGTGTTAACGTGTTAAAGCAGAACATTGTGTTCCTATCGGACTGTTGCAACCCATTGATCCACCGCAACGGAAGTGAGAGAAGATTACTATGGATTTTGTTAGTGGTCTACCTTTAACTCCCACGAAACATGATACCATATGGGTCATTGTAGATCGTTTCACCAAGTCAGCTCATTTCATACCGGTTAGAATGGACTACGATCTTCCTCAATTATCTGACTTGTACATCAAGGAAGTGATCTGACTTCTTGGAGTACCCAAGTCCATTATCTCCGATCGCGATCCCTGCTTTGCCTCTCGGTTCTCGAGAACCTTATAAGGAGCTCTGGACACCAGAGTTAATCTTGGCACAACCTTTCACCCTCAATCTGACGGTCAGTCAAAAAGGGTAATTCAGTTAATTATCAAAAGACTCTTCCATTAAACCTTTGGAAATCTGTATTTTTATTGAACCTTTCTATACAGACCTTGGAACATATGCTTCGAGCATGTATCATCGAATTTGGCAGGACGTAGGAGAAATCCCTACCCCTTGTTGAGTTTGCCTACAATAATAGCTATCAGGCTTCAATCCAGATGGCCCCGTATGAGGCATTGTATGGCAGACGATGTCGAACTCCATTGTGTTGGTCTGAACTTGGTGAAGGTAAAATGTTGGGCCCTAACTTACTTCGGGAAATTGAAGAACGGGTTACCATCATTCATGATCACTTGAAAGCTGCTTTTGATCGCCAAAAGGCTTATGTTGATCTCAAGAGACGAGACATTGAGTATGATGGTTGTGAAAATGTCTTTCTTAAAGTTTCACCGTGGAAAAAAGTTCTGAGGTTTGACAAGAAGGGAAAATTGAGTCCCCGATTCATTGGACCCTTTGAAGTCATTGAAAGAGTTGGCCTCGTGGCGTATCAATTATTGTTACCCTTTGAATTGAGTAAAATCCATGATGTTTTCCATGTATCGATGCTTCAGAAATACCGTTTTGATCCTTCACACATTGTAGAACCTGAATATTTAGAAATTCAACCAAATTTGTCCTATGAGGAAGAACCGATTCAGATTCTTGCAATAGAAGTCAAGAGGCTTCGCAACAAAACAATAATGTTGGTTAAAGTGCTCTGGAAAAGCCACACTGTTGAAGAAGGTACATTGGAACCTGAAGAGACTATGAGACAACAATATCCACACCTCTTTAGTTCAGGTAAAAACTCGAGGATGAATTTTTCTTAAGGGGGGAGAGTTGTAACACCCCAAAATCCGGTCTAGTCGGAATTGGGTTCCGGTGATCGGAAATCTCACATCAATAAAGTTAAAATATTGTATCGACTTGTTAATTATTTGATATTGAACTTTAATTAAGTTAAATTATTGTCGTTGGACCCTATCGAATAATATCGAAACCTAATCTATGACTAAATCAAGGAAATTGCAAGTTTGAGGGCAGAATCATAGTATAGTAGGAGTTTAGGAACTAATCATGCGATTAACCCCTCCTTATTTAAAATCCCACCTACGTGGGATAGTCTGAGAGCTTTTCTTCATATGAAGGAGAGCTAAATTTCCTAAAGAATATATATATATATAACAAAGAAAGGGAATAGAAAAGACTTACCCGATTTTAGCTAGACAAACACCTCCCTTGTCTTCATCATCTTCCTCTAAGGACACACCTCCATTGGAGAGGAGCTTAAATTTAGTTTTCTTTGATTTATTGATATCGAATCGTTGTTATCGTTCAGGTAAGCAATATTCCTCAATCAATTGTTGGATTCCATGGATGTATCAAGCTAGGGTTTTGACTACCATGGATAATTCATCCTTGTTGTTTATATTGAATTCGAATATCGATTTTGATATCATTATATTGATTTTGATATCGTAATATCGATCCTAATAATCTCCCTATTGATTTTCTAGCTCAAGAAGTGGAGAGAGAGGTTTCACCATCTCCATCGAAAGCTAGAAACAAGTGTGTTGTCATCTGAGAGCCGTAAGAGCATCAGATATCAAGGTGAGTGTAGTTAAAGTCTCGGGATTAGGCGAGGAGCCTTCCTGAATCCATTATTGTTGATTTTGATTAAATAACTAACTTTTATTTTAAGGAAGTTGCATCGGATAGTTAAACGAAACTATTGGTAAGCATCTGTAAGTTTGTAAGGAACATCGGACATCGTCATTGGCATCATCATTGTGCATTGCTATCGAAATAGTTATTGTTATTGAAACATTGTAAATGAACTATCATATATTGATATTAACATTGGCATTGAAATCATGGAATATTGATATTGAGACTTGTTTACTATTAATGACATTAAATACATTGGTTATTGGAGTTATCATTGAATATTGAATTTAGATATTGTCATTGAAACCTTGGATTTGGACGGACATTGGATACAATTGGCATGCCATAGAATTCACGAGCTCAGTGTATGGTTGGACTACGGTTCGAAGGCTACGGCATATATTGATTTGGCGAGGTGGAGGGATGTGTATTGTACTTGGTCATTGGCGAGGCAGAGGGACTAGACCATTTATTAATTTGGCGAGGCGTAGGAATTTGCGTATCCACTATCTTGATTCAATCCAAGGGTTAATAATGAATTTGATATGTTAAACATTGTATATTAGAACATGATATTGATATCGATAAGCATGAGAATATGTACATGCATCACTCATTGATATTTATATTATTTATGACTACCTCACTAGGCGATGTATGCCTAACGTGTCTCATCTCATGCATTTCATGTTAAGGAATCGACCATTGTAGAAGATCGGAAAGTCGATGCAAGACAATTCACTACAAGCCAAAAGTAATGTATTTTGACTTTATGAACTCCTAGGAAGGTGGAAAAGTAGTTGAACTAGTCTTTTGTGGCCATTTTGGTATGCTTGTAATGTGTATAAGTTGTAATGTTATTAAACGCCATAAAATGACTTTTGGTATGGCTAAAAGTTGGTAAAAATGGCATATATGGCTTACATAGGTGAAAATCTAGTTAATGTGTTCGAATAATCATGAAATTTAGCATGCCAATAGTTTATAGCAACCAAATATTGTGTGTAAAGTTTCATTGCATTTGAACACCGTTTGGTAGGTCAATTCGATCGAAAACCAGCAAAAAATCTATAATTACAAGTCAAGCCATATCGATACGGGGTAATGACGTATCGATACGGTTACGCATAATTGGACCTATGGAACAAGGCGTATCGTTATGGTTTAGAGCTGTATCGAAACGTTTTTCCACTTGAATTCCTTGTTTCAATACGAGCCTATCTTGTATCGAAACGGGTTAAAGGTTAAAGTCAATGAAAGTCAACTCGCACCTAAATAAGACTTACTTGTATCGATATGGGTAATGGGAAAAAGTCAACCATGGTTGGCCATCGTATACCCGTATCAAAAAGACCTCAAGGTGTTTTGATACAGGGTTAGTTAAGTTGGTTAAAAGACATAGATTGAAGGTTTACATTGTTCACAGATTGGTCACTGAAATTAGGATGATTAAATTGGATGAGTAAATGAATTCCAAATAGTATGAACATTTACAGATCTGTTAATATTGTATTGAATTTCATTATGGTATAATCAATTGCATCGAAGGACCTCTAATTCATCAGATTTACAGTTTTGTCCATAAAACCTACAATAGCTTAAGAATTGGTCCTAAATGATTAATTATCGTTTCATATTGGGTAAATTGGACTGAGTTGTATATTCGGTAATATTTTATAGTATAACATTGCTTGTGTATTATTTATGAATTGAAACTGTATTACACCGATCACTGTACTGTTTACCGGTAGCACACTTCGACCCGGTTCTCGACCAGGCTGGGAAATAGGTGTTACAGTTTTGGTATACCTGTCAAAATAGGAAAAATTATTTGACGGTATGAGTCATCATGCTCCTAACCTAAGGATGTCTAACTACAAATGATGCATGAATTATGACATCAAAATTTCTTGGACGTTTTTATCTTTCGGATCGGTAGATCTTGACCCTTTCCTTGGTTTCTTCTTCTTCTTGGTCTCTTTAGACTTTCTTCCTTTGCCGAATCTTCATTTTTTGTCTCTTCTTGAAAGTGGACTGCTGACTTTCATTGGTCAAAACAACATGTAACAATCCTCGTAATGTCCATTCTTGTAACACTCTCCCACTCAACTTGGGGATCAACTATAATCTTTACCTTGACTCATCATCGCGGGCTTTCCTCTATCTCGACAATAAGGGGGAAGCACATGCCCCCAAGTCCTTGAACTTTTCTCTTATGTTCATTAAGGTCCTTTTTCATTTTCTGAACCAATCAATGCATTTCGATAGAAACCTGCATCAAGTCCCTAAATTGTCTAGCATGTAGAATCTTGCTACTATCCTCACGATGGCCACTGACGAGCTATTTCTTCATGTTAGGTCAATCATTTGTATCCATAACCTTGCATTCTAAATCTTATCTTTGAAGCAATGTAAAGAAATCTTTTTGTTTTCAATATAAATCTTAGACTACATCTTCTGGTTTCCATGTGAGATGCATATTTAGAAAGAAAAAAAAAACTAGACTTTTCTCTTCAAATTATGAATGTATCAAGCTAGATTGAATACCCCAAATTTCAAGTCCACGAGAAACACTAAAATGGCTTACCAAGGATTTCCTCAATCATCACGTCTCTAAGAGACCTTGAAAGCTGAGTTAATGTCTGAGGATGTAAAATACCCTCTGAGTTATTTCGTTTTTTTAAGCAATTAGATTTACCTTTTGTAGGCTTCTCCATTATCATTATTGCTTTGTCTCATTTCTTTCTTGTTTTGGGGAAGTCAACTCATCACATTCCATTGGCTTGAAATAAATGATGGAGCAAAAAACAAAACCCCGAGCAACTCAACATTGTCATGATTTGAAAATATTTCCATCACTCATGTGGCTAAGGTTCGATTTGGATGGTGTGTAACAACCTTATTGGTCCTTTCGCTACAACGAAGTGACCCGAAAATTCCACACTCGTATCCGTAGATGCCTATTACCAAGTTTCGAACATTGAAGTGTTTTTTGATTAATTTTTTAAAAATAATGCCTATTACCAGGCTTTGAATAGTTAAATCAATTCACTCTTTTTGAAAATGCCTATTACTAGGCTTCAAACATTAAATTGCACCAATTTGTTATTGTGAAATACGAGTCACACCTTCATAATCTCAACAACTTAGGATTTCAATTACACACAAGTTGCACGAAGTCAATCTTTGGGGTCCAAATCAATTTCCCTCATGCAATTGATATACGCGGGGTCCAATAGACATATATATACACACTAAATGAAGAGAAAATTGAAACACAAAATATAAGGCATCCTTTTATTGAATTGTATATCCGCAAACAACATAGGCCCTTACAAAAAGATCTTTGATACTTTCAGGCAAAGGGTAGAAAAGTTGATTCCATACATTACTTCAAAAATTAAAATGCAAGGAAATGGAAACAAGTCAGCACTAAACATAAAATTAAACATAAAAGAGACATGGATGCAATAACACTCTCGACCATCACGAAACTGGTCATTCATCCCAACTCCTTAAGCTTCCTCAAAAAATTCAATATCCTTATTGTCCATCAATTCTTAAACCAACTGCTTGAATTCCGGAGAACATTGAATCTCATGCCCCTCAATCTAATGGCACTCACAAAATGATCCATGACCAGCATACACTCCTTTCATGACATTCTCAATCAACCCCGTCGTGCATAGTTGTTCGAACACCCAACTTAGAGGGGACTTGATTCCCGATACTTCTATCCTTACCTTCTTCTCACCTACCCTTTCGAGGGCATTCATGCCCCGACTTCCATGGTTTTGAAGTGGGTTGGCCGCTACATTGGGTCCCTCATACTCAATGATCCCATTCTTGATCATGTTTTGCACGAGTTTCTCAAACACCGTGAAATTTTCTTTGGTGTGCGCCGGTAATCCACCGTGGTACTCACAATATGCTTTCTCATCATACCATGGAAGGTAAGGTGGCTGGAAGGGAGTAACATGACACAGACGGGCCAAGTCGACCTCGTGTAGTAGTACGTACACCTCGTTGTATGAAATCGACAGAAGGGTGAAAGACATATTCTCACTTTCCTTTTTGGGAGCCCTAGCTTCTCTTCTATTTGAGCTTTGCGCATTCCTGGTTGTGGCTTGAGGTGGCGAGATTGTAAGGTGCTTGGGAGCCTTGTAAGTGCTTGTGTTGTTCACCTCGTGATCCCTTTTCTTGAATTGCTTCCGAGCATTTTCTCCTCCATCAATTCTACCACTCTTGATAGTTGTCTCTATGCGTTCTTCGGTCATAACCATATTTGAGAAATTACCAGTAGGGTTATTTATCATGCGGTCATAGAGAGTCCCTTTGAACGTACCCAAAAACATGGGAGAGATCTCATTTCATGGAGTGGAGGTTGGACTTGCGCCGCCACATCTCGCCAACATTGGGGGTACTCATTAAGGCTCTCATTGTGTCTTTGCTCCAACCCTTGTAGCATGAGTCGACTCAGGACCATATCAGTTATGTGCTTATACTGGTTCGTGAAAGCTTTAGCCAAATCCTTCCATGACTTAACCTGAGAACCGGTTAACTAATTGTACCACCTTACTGCGGGCCCCGCTAGGCTGTCTTGGAAACAATGAATTAGAAACTTCTTATTGTCGATGAAACCCGTCATATTTCTACAGAACATGGTTATGTGGGCTGTAGGGCAAGTAGTCCCATCAAACTTTTCAAACTCTGGTGTCTTGAACTTGGGTGGAATTACCAAGTCTAGAACGAAATTGAGATCTCTAGCATTCTTCCCATGTGACCCTTTTTCTTCCTTCTTCGTTCGAAACTTCTCTTGGAGGTCTTTTCTTGTCTCTTCTAGTTGCTTTGAGAACTCCTTCTGACCCTATTCAATTTGTCCATCTCATCTAGATCCAAGACACAAAACCTGACATTCTCTCCTTGATTAAAAATCAAACCCGGTAGAACATGGGTAGAGGCGCCCGCATGATGGGATGTTGTCCCATATCCTTGAATAACCACCCCTTGCAAGGGCTTAGGGGTGTTAGCGACAAAAACGAGGGAATACAAGGGGTCTCCCATCTCTTGACTAGGGTTTTCAACAACACCATTTCCTCTTAGATTGGATTGTATCAACTGAGATATCTCTTTCATCATATCTTGTTGGGACTTGATGATGGTGCCACTCAATTCTTGTTGAGTTCGCTCCAACTGGCCCCTCAAATCAGCTTCCAACTTAGCAAAACTCTCCTCCATTTGCTTCTTTTGAAGCCGAGTAAAGTGTGGATGTGGAATCTTTGATAGTTAAAAATACTACCATGACCCCCAACAATTAATTTTATTTGTTTTATGAATTAATGTATGCAATGTGCCGTATGCATAACAAAAATAGATGATTGAAGGTATTAAATTAAAAAAAAATACACAAACGAATGCAAATAAGTTTTGATTCGATGAACATCCTCAATAAACAACTTTTCATAACAAAGATCAAGTCTCATTACAACGAGAGAAGAAAATAGGTACATAGGGTACATTTTCAATACGTTTTGCTTGTCTCCTTCCTCTAAATCAGCGCATTCCAGAAACTCTGTTGCTATCCATGCTAAGGCTTGAATGCATTGAGGTACTCTTTGCTTTGGCGATCAAATGACTTGATTTCTAAGGGCTCAAGATAAACTCGATCAACTTGGATCTTCAAATATGGTAGCACATCAACTTGGCCAAGCTAACTAAATTGGCTAGATCTGACACATAGTCATATGAAACGTTGTCTTCTTTCTTCATTGTGAATTCCCTAGTCGCTCTTGGGCTCCGGAATTCTTCAACTCGTTGTTATGGAATCTTTTTCCCATTATGAAAGTTTTTAATTTTGAATTGTTCTCGAATAAACACTTCGAATGGAAATGCCATGAATATGCACAAAAATAATCAAATACACAAAACAAGAGATGAGAGCAAATGAATTAGTAACAAATTAATTAATATTGAATAAATGTAACGCCCCAATTTTGGGTCTAGAGGTTTTTTGTAACCCCCTTAACCCGGCCCAGACGGATGAACCGAATTAAGAAGTTTACACGGGGAAAACCAAAGTCAACCTGAAAGTCAACCTTGATTAACGACCCTTTTTTTCTTTTTAAACTTGTCTAAATGCATATTATCCCTAGATGTGATCATACAAACATCATACTCAAAGATCATAACCATCAGAGAACATTCAGGGACCCAATTGCACAAATTAAGACTTTAGGGACCAAATTGTAAATTCTGAAAATTTCGAGGACTTAACCCAATTAAAAGTTACCAATATAAAATTAATCATCTTTCATGCTTCTCTGCCAAATTTCAGCTCAAACGGACATCTCAAACTCGTACAATTGCAATAACAAGATTCGGGACCAAAACGCAAACATTGCAAAACATATAACCAACAATTTCAGTGCCCAACGGTCGAGTGTTTCGGAACAGGGAAGACCCGTTCCGAAACGCGGGACCGTTCTGCAACTGGTTCCGAAATAGTGCCTGGCAGTGGCATATCCGTTTCAGAACAGTTCCTTCCGTTTCGGAACGCCCAGGCCATTTCAGACCCCCGTTCCGATACGGTAGCACCTGTTCCGAAACAGGCTGCCCAGATTGCAGAAAAATTGCTGGTTTAATGCACAATTAACCTATCAAACATGCTCCAAAGGAAACCAAACTTTACCAGCAAGTCATTCAACATGCAAGGAACATAATTGCATCCACCAAACATCAACATGGCATCAATTATGAAAATCCCCAATTCTATAGGCATGCATCCTACTTAGCAAACCATTCAAGCATCAAAACACCAAAACCACTTCATAAAGGCCAATTACAAGTACCAATATTACCAACAACATAAAGCCAATTTAGGGAGTCCAAAACATCTCCCAAAACAACAACATAGGTCCCCCATTGCCAAATACCCAAAAGCTAATAGTTTGAGAAAATGTTCACCATACATGAGCTTTGTTCACCACTTGGATTCTTCACCACCTTGCTGCCCTCAAATGCACTTTAATGCTCTGCATTATTGGTTTAAGAAAAGAGAGAGCGTAAGCAAATAGCTTAGTGAGGAATGCTCATTTGAAACCACACAATAATGCATTTATAAAACATCTTTATAAACCATACTTCAAAACAACATTTATACATGCTTACAAGCATTTAAAACAAGCAATTCATGCTTCAATCATTATCATGTCATATTGGCCACAAGTGATAATCATAGTCTTTTCAAAATACGATTAACATAAGACTCACACATGGACTTTTAAACACCATTGTGATCTTATAGTACACAAGGACCACACAAGGACTTTTAACCACCTTTGTGTCCTTAACAAGAATCATCCATGGACTTTTAAACACCATGACAAGGACCACACAAGGACTTTTAACCACCTTTGTGTCCTTAACAAGAATCACCCAAGGACTTTTAAACACCTTGGTGTTCTTAAATAACAAGGCTCACTCAAGGACTTTTAACCACCTTAGTGACCTTAACAAGAATCACTCATGGACTTTTAACCACCATGAAGTTCTTAGAATCCACAAAGCTCACACAAGGACTTTTAACCACCTTTGTGACCTTCAAGGCTCACCTAAGGACTTTTAACCACCTTAGTGACCTTAACCTTTTTCAAAACATCACTTGCCAATATGCATCATTTATCATCAATATTCCACTGTTTTAAAGCATTTAACAAAGCCATAAACATCATGCATCTTTAAGCATCAAACCTCATCAAAACAATGTTCAAAAACAAGGATCTCTTACCTTGAGCATCCTTCAACACATGGCTTATAAAATCAGCAATAATCATGCTAAAACATGCTTTCAAAACAGAATTTAAAACATGCAAACAATCACATTGCACCCAACCATCTCATGGTTCCTCAACAAGAGAGTTTTTCCGAAAACATACTCTTGAGCTTAGCAAAGTTGTTTAGACTTAAACTAAGCTCCCAAACCTTCAAAACATTGGTTTCAAGCTGAAAACCAAAATCCACTCACCGATTCCGTTTCGCCACTTGCCGAAACACCAATCAAGCTTCCGGATCACCACCACTAGGATCCAAAGATGACTCCCCTGTTTTAAACACATCAAAGTAGAGGATTAATGCATCATCATGCATTAATATCTTCAATGAAAGCACCTAAACTCGCTGCTCTCATCCACACTCCATTTTCGGCTACCAAACACAACCGAAAATGCATCCAAACAACTCCACAACACTACCCAGCCAAGATCCACAAATCTAAACATTCATAAACCTCAATTAACATCCAAAAAGGATCTAACCACGTCCTTATACCTCCAACTATAACAGATCATCAAGATCACTCCAAAACAACCAAAAACACAAGCTAAACTTAGGAAATCCAACCTATTCGGGATTGCATTGATTAAACCTCAATTCCTTATCAATTTAACATTCATTTAACATCAAATTGTCACCTCAAAAAACTGCCCAATCAGATCATACGAAATTTCATCAAAATCAAGCAAATCTTGCATTTTAAAGCCAAGATCAAGAGTTCAATTGTAAAACCTTTATTAAAACATAAATCAAGGATTGAGAACTTGGGAATTTCAGTAAAGAACTGAGAGTTTAGAGGAGAAGGACATTCTTACCTCCAAACTTGAGTTTTCTCCCTTTTTGGAACCAAATTCTTGAAAATCCACTTAGCAAATGCAAAGGTTTTGTTGAAGAGATGATTAAAGATCAAAAGAGAATTGAAATGAGTTATTTAGGTGACAAAATCAGAGGAAAAGCTCTGGAGAAAATGTGTTTGGTTTGAGAGAAAGATGAGAGAAAATGAAAATGGGATTTTAGGAAAAGTTAGTTGGAAAAAGCCAAAATATCTTCCCTCCACTTTTCTTTTATTTTAAAATCATTAATTAATCATTTAATATCTTAGAAAAATCTGGAGAAACTCCCATTGGGTAAATAGCTCCTTAAAGATTCAAAGTTTCAATCCTTTTTAAAATATTCTCACAGTTTTCAAAAATTACATTTTGGTCACTAACCAAAATGTCACACTTCCAAACCTCATTTTGTAAAATTGATTTCACTACACTCTTATATATAATAAAACAGGATTTTAAGACATTTTTCCATATTTTTAATGCAACCCGAACTAGGCTTTCCTAAATTCACTCCTTTATATTCGAACCGCGAACCCGACCGGTCCGGTCCAAACCCAAAACTTCTAAGCCCAAAATTGGGGCGTTACAACTCTCCCCCCGTTAAGAAATTTCGTCCTCGAAATTTACCTGAAGGAAAGAGATACGGAAACTGCTTCAGCATGTCATCCTTCCGTTCCCACGTGGCTTCTTCAACACCACGATGCTTCCACAACACCTTTACTAACGCAATGGTCTTGCCACGTAGAACCTTACTATCCGAATCCAGAACCTTCACCGGTTCCTCATCATAGGTCAAATCCGGATTCAATTCCACTTCTTCCACAGGCATCACATGTGAAGGATCCGATCTATACTTCCGAAGCATAGAAACATGAAACACATCATGAATCTTCTCCAACTCTTGAGGTAGCCTCAACTTGTACGCAACAGGACCCACACGCTCAACCACCTCGTATGGTCCAATGTACCTAGGGCTCAACTTACCCTTCCGGCCAAACCTCATCACCTTTTTCCAAGGCGAAACCTTCAAAAACACACGGTCACCCACCGCATACTCAATCTCCTTACGCTTCAAATCCGCGTAAGACTTTTGCCGATCAGAAGCTGCCTTCAAACGCTCACAAATGAGCTTCATCTTCTCGGTGGTTCCTTTCAACAAAGCCGGCATCGAAACCAACTTCTGACCCGTTTCAGCCCAACACAAAGGAGTCCTACACTTCCTCCCGTACAAAGCCTCATAAGGTGCCATTTGGATACTTGCTTGATAACTATTGTTATAAGCAAACTCCACCAAAGGCAAATGCTTCTCCCAAGAGCCCTGAAACTCAATCACGCAGCACCTCAACATATCCTCCAAAACCTGGATAACACGCTCGGATTGACCATCCGACTGAGGATGATAAGATGTACTGAAATTCAACCGTGTACCCAAAGCTTGATGCAAACACTGCCAGAACCGCGATGTAAACCTCGGATCCCTATCCGACACAATCGACTTAGGCACACCATGCAGCCGCACAATCTCAGCAATGTACAGCTCCGCAAGCTTATCCAAAGAATACGTAGTATGCACAGGCAAGAAATGTGCACACTTCGTCAGGCGATCCACAATCACCCACACCGAATTCTTCTTCGATGGTGACAAAGGTAAACCAGAAACAAAATCCATGGTAATCCTTTCCCACTTCCATTCAGGAATCCTCAACGGTTGCAACAAACCTGATGGAAACTGATGCTCAACCTTAACTCGCTGACACACCATACACTTGCTTACAAACTCCGCAACATCCTTCTTTAAACCCACCCAATAGTACTCATCACGAAGATCTCGATACACCTTAGTACTACCTGGGTGCATAGCAAAAGGACTACTATGACCTTCAGTCAGAATAGCATGCCTCAACTCAGCATCATTGGGCACTACTATCCGACTCCCAAAACACAACACTCCATCATCATTAAAACAGAAATCCGAAGGCCTACCCTCCGCGATATCCTAAACATGAGGTACCAAGGAATCATCCAGCAACTGCTTTTCCTTGATCAACTGAACCAAAGATGGTTTCACTTGCAACTCAGCCACAAGACCACCATCACGCGAAATACTCAAACTGGCAAACATAGCCCTCAACTCAACAGCTACCTTCCTACTCAAAGCATCCGCTACAACATTAGCTTTTCCAGGGTGATACTCAATCGTTAGATCATAATCCTTGAGCAAATCCACCCAACGTCGCTGCCTAAGATTCAACTCCTTCTGAGACATCAGATACTTCAAACTCTTGTGATCCGTGTACACAGTACACTTCTCACCATACAGATAATGTCTCCAGATCTTCAAAGCAAAAACCACCGCAGCCAACTCAATATCATGCGTAGGATAATTGCGCTCATGCACCTTCAACTGCCGCGATGCATAAGCCACCACCTTACCCTCTTGCATCAACACACATCCCAAACCAACATAGGACACATCACTATACACCACAAACTCTTTCCCTGATTCAGGTTGAACCAAGATAGGAGCTTGCGTCAAAGCTGCCTTAAGCTTCTCAAAAGCCTGCTGTCTCGCTTCCGTCCATTCATACTTAACATCCTTTTGCAACGACTTCGTCAAAGGTGCAGCAATCTTAGAAAACCCATCCACAAACCTCCGGTAGTATCCCGCCAAACCAAGGAAACTACGAACTTCATGAACAGACTTAGGAACCTTCCAATTCATCACCGCCTCAATCTTCTGAGGATCAACACGAATCCCCTCAGCAGAAACCACATGACCAAGAAACACCACCCTTCTAAGCCAGAACTCACACTTGCTCAGCTTAGCATAAAGCTGATTTTCCAACAAAGCTTGCAGCACAATCCTCAAATGCTCTTCATGCTCCTCCTCAGTACGCGAGTACACGAGGATATCATCAATGAATACCACAACAAACTTATTCAGGTATTCATGAAATACACGATTCATCATGTCCATGAAAGCTGCAGGAGCATTTGTCAAACCAAACGGCATCACAAGGAACTCATAATGCCCATACCTTGTCCTGAAAGCTGTCTTAGGCACATCCAAATCCTTTACCTTCAACTGGTAATACCCTGACCTCAAGTCAACCTTAGAGAACACAGCTGCTCCCCGAAATTGATCAAAGATATCATCAATTCTCGGCAAAGGATACCGATTCTTGATAGTCAACTTGTTCAGCTGACGATAATCAATGCACATTCTCATAGTGCCATCCTTCTTCTTCACAAACAAGACCGGTGCACCCCAAGGCGACACACTCGGCCGAATGAAACCACGATCAAGCAACTCTTGCAACTGCGTCTTCATCTCTTTCAGCTCCTTAGGTGCCATTCGATAAGGGGTAATGGACACAGGAGTTGTATTCTCATACAGCTCAATCCCAAACTCCACTTCGCGATTAGGAGGTAATCCAGGCAATTCCTCAGGAAACACACCAGGAAACTCTCGCACAGTCCTGATATCTTGCACACGCAACTCCTTAGAACTAGGATTCATCACAAAAGCTAGATAAGCTTCACACCCTTGCTTCAGCATCCGGCTCGCCTCCAACGTAGACACCACATTGGCAAGAAACTTCACATTCTCACCAACCACAACTACCTCATAATCATCCGCAAGCTTCAGCGAAACTCGCTTATTCTCACAATCCACTACAGCTCGATGCTCAGCAAGCCAATCCATACCAAGGATTACATCAAAACCATAGAAAGGCAACTCCATAAGGTCAACAGGAAAAACATGATATTGAACAACAAAAGGACATCTTCTATAAAGCTTTCGAGTCACAACAGTCTCACCAAAAGAACTAGTGACACGCATACCAACTTCCAAAGACTCAACAGGCAAACCAAGCAATTCAGCATGCTCACGCAAAATTTAAGAGTGTGTAGAGCCAGAATCAATCAAGGAAAGTAATGACAAGGATTGCAAAGTAAAAGTACCTGCGATCACATCCGCGTCATTCCTCCCCTCCCTCTGAGCAAACACTCTAGCCTGACCACCACCTTCAGGCTGAACAGCTACAACATGAGCTACATTCCGAACACCATCTTCTCTCCGCTGGAAATTACCACGGCCGCGCCCACGACCTCTCTGTGGTGCAGCAACAACAGGAGCACGCACTTGGCCACCAGCCAACATAGGACACTCTCTCCTCATGTGATCCGTAGATCCACAGTTCCAGCACGCATTACCAGCTGCCACAACAGGAGCTTGCACTTCCCTCACAGCACGAGGACAATCACGTTTCATATGGCCACGCGAACCACATGTCCAACATGCACTCGGATCAACTCTAGCGTTGCCTCCCCGAGCAGGCGCACCACCACCTCGCTTAGCTGAGGACTGATACTTCTGATCACGTCCCCTCTTGTTCCGTCCACCACCGGAACTATATTCAGCAGCTCGCTTTCCAGCACCAGAACCAACACTTTTAGAAGACAAACCCAAGTTCATCTCAATATCCTTTGCTCGGCCCACCAGCGCATCAAAATCATCATACTCGGTAGCCAGCACATACATCTTTACATCCGTCACTAATCCATAACGGAACCTTTCACACCTCTCCCGCTCATCCGGGACAAGCTCAGGTGCATACTGACTGAGTCGAACAAACTGTACTTCATACTCAGCCACTGTCATGCTCCCTTGGGTAAGAGACATGAATTCCCTCTTCTTTTCATCTAGGTACCTCACACCTAGATACCTTCTCTTGAACGCGTTCTGAAAGAACGTCCAAGTCACGTCAGCTTCCGCCATCCCAGCGATAGTGGTTGTCCACCATGTATAAGCATCATTCTGTAGCAAGGATACTACACAGCCAAGCTTCTGCACATCAGTGCAACTCATCTGACCCAAGATTCTCTTGGTACTTTCCAACCAAGCCTCAGAACCTTCAGCAGACAAACCCCTTAACTCAGTCCCTCCCAGACTGCGCAAACGCTCCAAGGGTAGTCTAACTCCAGCATCTCCCTGATGCCCAGCTCCATGAGCTCCAGCTACCGCTTCTTGAAAAGCTCCAGCAATAGCTTGTATCAACACTGTCATGTAAGGAACAGCTTGCCCCTGACCAGCCTCAGGTCCAGCAGCCCCAGCACCTGCTGCAGCTCCAGTTCCTTCACCCCCAGCACCACCACTACCAGGTGGAGGAGGTTAATCCACTGCACTCTCAACATTCTCTTCATTCTCATTCTCATTCTGAGCCGTAGCTCGCACATTACTCCTTAACTCTCTACGAGGTGCCATACTCTAACAATGCAATCACAATGCAAATAAACAAAGTCAGGCTCAGCAAGGTAAGAAATCCAAGTACTCAAGCTCATTTCCAATTAAAAACAACATCCTTTCCTTAGCTTTGATTTGGCAATGGGTACCCACAACATGCTTCACTACAGCATACACCACATTTGCAACATATTTACAAACCACTCAACATGCTTTCACTCAACAAGCATACAAAGAATACAAACTTTAATCACACACATAATCATTACCAATTACTCGAGAACTCAGCTCTGATACCACCAAATGTAACCCCCTTAACCCGGCCCAGACGGATGAACCGAATTAAGAAGTTTACACGGGGAAAACCAAAGTCAACCCGAAAGTCAACCTTGATTAACGACCCTTTTTTTCTTTTTAAACTTGTCTAAATGCATATTATCCCTAGATGTGATCATACAAACATCATACTCAAAGATCATAACCATCAGAGAACATTCAGGGACCCAATTGCACAAATTAAGACTTTAGGGACCAAATTGTAAATTCTGAAATTTTCGAGGTCTTAACCCAATTAAAAGTTACCAATATAAAATTAATCATCTTTCATGCTTCTCTGCCAAATTTCGGCTCAAACGGACATCTCAAACTCGTACAATTGCAATAACAAGATTCGGGACCAAAACGCAAACATTGCAAAACATATAACCAACAATTTCAGTGCCCAACGGTCGATTGTTTCGGAACAGGGAAGACCCGTTCCGAAACGCGGGACCGTTCCGCAACTGGTTCCGAAACAGTGCCTGGCAGTGGCATATCCGTTTCGGAACAGTTCCTTCCGTTTCGGAACGCCCAGGCCATTTCAGGCCCCCGTTCCGATACGGTAGCACCTGTTCCGAAACAGGCTGCCCAGATTGCAGAAAAATTGCTGGTTTAATGCACAATTAACCTATCAAACATGCTCCAAAGGCAACCAAACTTTACCAGCAAGTCATTCAACATGCAAGGAACATAATTGCATCCATCAAACATCAACATGGCATCAATTATGAAAATCCCCAATTCTATAGGCATGCATCCTACTTAGCAAACAATTCAAGCATCAAAATACCAAAACCACTTCATAAAGGCCAATTACAAGTACCAATATTACCAACAACATAAAGCCAATTTAGGGAGTCCAAAACATCTCCCAAAACAACAACATAGGTCCCCCATTGCCAAATACCCAAAAGCTAATAGTTTGAGAAAATGTTCACCATACATGAGCTTTGTTCACCACTTGGATTCTTCACCACCTTGCTGCCCTCAAATGCACTTTAATGCTCTGCATTATTGGTTTAAGAAAAGAGAGAGCGTAAGCAAATAGCTTAGTGAGGAATGCTCATTTGAAACCACACAATAATGCATTTATAAAACATCTTTATAAACCATACTTCAAAACAACATTTATACATGCTTACAAGCATTTAAAACAAGCAATTCATGCTTCAATCATTATCATGTCATATTGGCCACAAGTGATAATCATAGTCTTTTCAAAATACGATCAACATAAGACTCACACGTGGACTTTTAAACACCATTGTGATCTTATAGTTCACAAGGACCACACAAGGACTTTTAACCACCTTTGTGTCCTTAACAAGAATCATCCATGGACTTTTAAACACCATGACAAGGACCACACAAGGACTTTTAACCACCTTTGTGTCCTTAACAAGAATCACCCAAGGACTTTTAAACACCTTGGTGTTCTTAAATAACAAGGCTCACTCAAGGACTTTTAACCACCTTAGTGACCTTAACAAGAATCACTCATGGACTTTTAACCACCATGAAGTTCTTAGAATCCACAAGGCTCACACATGGACTTTTAACCACCTTTGTGACCTTCAAGGCTCACCTAAGGACTTTTAACCACCTTAGTGACCTTAACCTTTTTCAAAACATCACTTGCCAATATGCATCATTTATCATCAATATTCCACTGTTTTAAAGCATTTGACAAAGCCATAAACATCATGCATCTTTAAGCATCAAACCTCATCAAAACAATGTTCAAAAACAAGGATCTCTTACCTTGAGAATCCTTCAACACATGGCTTATAAAATCAGCAATAATCATGCTAAAACATGCTTTCAAAACAGAATTTAAAACATGCAAACAATCACATTGCACCCAACCATCTCATGGTTCCTCAACAAGAGAGTTTTTCCGAAAACTTACTCTTGAGCTTAGCAAAGTTGTTTAGACTTAAACTAAGCTCCCAAACCTTCAAAACATTGGTTTCAAGCTGAAAACCAAAATCCACTCACCGATTTCGTTTCGCCACTTGCCGAAACACCAATCAAGCTTCCGGATCACCACCACTAGGATCCAAAGATGACTCCCCTGTTTTAAACACATCAAAGCAGAGGACTAATGCATCATCATGCATTAATATCTTCAATGAAAGCACCTAAACTCGCTGCTCTCATCCACACTCCATTTTCGGCTACCAAACACAACCGAAAATGCATCCAAACAACTCCACAACACTACCCAACCAAGATCCATCAAATCTAAACATTCATAAACCTCAATTAACATCAAAAAAGGATCTAACCACGTCCATATACCTCCAGCTATAACAGATCATCAAGATCACTCCAAAAACAACCAAAAACACAAGCTAAACTTAGGAAATTCAACCTATTCGGGATTGCATTGATTAAACCTCAATTCCTTATCAATTTAACATTCATTTAACATCAAATTGTCACCTCAAAACACTGCCCAATCAGATCATACGAAATTTCATCAAAATCAAGCAAATCTTGCATTTTAAAGCCAAGATCAAGAGTTCAATTGTAAAACCTTTATTAAAACATAAATCAAGGATTGAGAACTTGGGAATTTCAGTAAAGAACTGAGAGTTTAGAGGAGAAGGACGTTCTTACCTCCAAACTTGAGTTTTCTCCCTTTTTGGAACCAAATTCTTGAAAATCCACTTAGCAAATGCAAAGGTTTTGTTGAAGAGATGATTAAAGATCAAAAGAAAATTGAAATGAGTTATTTAGGTGAAAAAATCAGAGGAAAAGCTCTGGAGAAAATGTGTTTGGTTTGAGAGAAAGATGAGAGAAAATGAAAATGGGATTTTAGGAAAAGTTAGTTGGAAAATGCCAAAATATCTTCCCTCCACTTTTCTTTTATTTTAAAACCATTAATTAATCATTTAATATCTTAGAAAAAGCTGGAGAAACTCCCATTGGGTAAATAGCTCCTTAAAGATTCAAAGTTTCAATCCTTTTTAAAACAGTCTCACAGTTTTCAAAAATTACATTTTGGTCACTAACCAAAATGTCACACTTCCAAACCTCATTTTGTAAAATTGATTTCACCACACTCTTATATATAATAAAAGAGGATTTTAAGACATTTTTCCATATTTTTAATGCAACCCGAACTAGGCTTTCCTAAATTCACTCCTTTATATTCGAACCGCGAACCCGACCCTGACCGGTCCGGTCCAAACCCAAAACTTCTAAGCCCAAAATTGGGGCGTTACATTTTTAAGGTGGTTTAGGGTCTGAGGAACCTAAATTAGAGATCCAGGTCAGTTGGGAGTTGGTTCAGGGAAAACTTAGTTTGGGATGTGATAAAATTATGCGAAAATTTTCTAAAATCCTCTTTAAATATATATTGAAGAAAAGTGAAGCCAAATTTGCAAAAAAGATTTTTGGAAAGTCGACATTTCGGTTTGGTGACTAAAATGTAAAATTTGCAAGTTTCGTTTTAATGGCTAAATGGAAGAGAGCCAAAACATATAATACTTGGGAGTTATTACTCCAAGGTGTTATCAGATATTCCCTTGATTTTGTGTTTTGAATGATTTAATAAATTGATTTAATAAGAGAGCTTTATTAAAAGAGATTTTAAAAGGCTAAAACATTTTCTTACATAAATACTTTTCTCCTAAACTTTTCTCTCAACTTTCTTAGCAACCAAACTCTTTTTTATCACTTAAATATCCATAGATTTATCTCATTTCATCTACTTTTGATTCCTAAATGATGCCCATGGATTTCTACATCAACTAACTAAAGTTTTCTTGAAAGATTTCATCAATAATCATTGCAAATCAAGGGAAAAGCTTGTGCTAGAGGTGATATTTATTTTCTCTCCTTTAATCAAGGTTCTTTATTGAAATTCTATAACCCCCTTAACCCGGCCCAGACGGTTGAACCGAATTAAGAAGTTTACACGGGGAAAACCAAAGTCAACCCGAAAGTCAACCTTGATTAACGACCCTTTTTTTTCTTTTTAAACTTGTCTAGATGCATATTAACCCTAGATATGTTCACAAGATCAGCATACATAAAGATCATTTTAATCAGAGAACATTCAGGGACTCAATTGCACAAATTAAGGAATTAGGGACCATATTGTAAATTCAGAGAATTACAGAAACTTAACCCAATTAAAAGTTACCAATATGAAATTAGTCATGTTTCATGCTTCCCTGTCAAATTTCAGCTCAAACGGACATCTCAAACTCATCCAATTGCATATACGAAGTTCAGGACCAAAGCGCAAGGTTTTCAAAACATTTAACCAACAATTTCAGTGCCCAACGGTCGAGTGTTACGAAACAGGGAGGACCTGTTCCGAAACGCGGGACCGTTCCGAAACTGGTACCGAAATAGGGCCTGGCAGTGGCCAAACCGTTCTAGAACAGTTCCTTCCGTTTCGGAACGCCCAGGCCATTTCAGGCCCCCGTTCCGATACGGTAGCACCTGTTCCGAAACAGGCTGCCCGGATTGCAGAAAAATTGCTGGTTTAACACACGATTGACCCATCAAACATGCTCCAAAGGCAACCAAATCATACCAGCAAGTCATTCAACACTCAAGGGACATAATCGCATCAAAATCTAGATACAATACCACCCCTAGGTGCACCAACTCATTCAACATATCCAACACTCAAGCATGCTTTTAAAACAAGAAGCATAACATATAGACTTAAGCATAAGATGATTCAAACGTTGCAAGTGTTGAACCACATAGTTCAAAACCATAAACCAAACTTATCCAACATACACAATCTCATTAAACATCAACAAAAGAGATTCTTCCCCCATTGCCTTTATTATCTATAGCTATTAACCGAGACATACATCTCAAGTGGAGTTCCCTTTGAATCCCTTGCTTCTCGCTATTCCAACTTCAAATATCTGCATTGATGGACAAAAAGGAGCGTAAGCACATAATGCTTAGTGAGGAATGCTCAAAACCAAAATACCATCAATGCAGCGAGTCATAAAACCACTTTTAAAAGCAAACTCGATTCGATAAACCAAAGCAATGTTTGAAAATCCTTTCCAACAACATGCTTAAAATCATGCATTGTTCAAACATGAAAACCAACCCTTAGCTTAGAAAGCTAAGTAAACCTTTTCAAAGCATAAACTTGCAATACCATCAATTTAACCATTCCATGCATGAACATCATATGCAAAGTTAAATTCAAAATCCTTGGAAAACACTTCCACTTCACATCATACCTTTCTCATACTTGAATATCATTTTAAAGCAAGAAACCTTTAAAAACCATTTACTCATTCAATCTAACACGTGCATTTAACAAATGCAACATATGAACCACATCATCAATATTTGCATCACATGCCTTTAAAACAAGTCTTCGCAAGACTTCAATGCACTAAAGAGATTTCATGCACACATGCACCATTCTCAATAGATAATCAACACTTGTTCAAACTAACAAGCAAACATACATTCATAGTTCATTACATACTTCTCATGCAACCATGCATCATTTCAAGCATCTCATGCTTCATTATATTCAAGAACATTATATTCGCTTCCAAGTGATAAACCAAATCCACTTTTCAACTAAACATCCAATCGGATACGCGGATCACAAGCGTTGTCCCCACGCTTCATACACACTACCAATCCCAAGGTCCCCAAATGGAATTTTAACCACCATTTGACCTTACCATACACAAGGTCCTTATATGGAATTTCAACCACCATATAACCTTAACATTCACAAGATCCTCATATGGAATTTTAACCACCATATGACCTTAACATTATCCATTGGTAGTTGTATAACATCACTAACGAGATCCGGGACATACTCCACAAGATCCACACATGGACTTTACACCACCATTGTGATCTTAACAAGCACAAGGTCCTCAAATGGAATTTTAACCACCATTATAACCTTTGCTTACCCAAGGTCCTCAAATGGAATTTCAACCACCATTATGACCTTAACACAAGACCCACCCATGGAATTTTAACCACCATGGTGTTCTTAACCATCTCGTTAGTGTACTTGGATGGAGTTACCGGTTCACTCACAACCACTCCACATCCAAGGCGACTTTATTAACGGTGCACCCAATCCTATAGCCGATTAACTATATCCGATTAAAGTAACCAAGAACCACTTACATCACTTGCCAATATAACCATCTTTCCACATTAATCCATTGTTTTACAAACATAACCAAAATGCCAAAAACCACCATTTACCACCATCAATCCACTGTTTTTGAAGCATTACACAAAGCCATTAAACAACATGCAACACTATGCATCAATTCCACAATTCCAATGTACAAAACCAAGGATCTCTTACCTTGAGCATCCTTCTCACATGGCTTTCAAAACCAGCATTAAACCATGCTAAAATATGCTTTTCAAAACAGAATTTAAGACATGTAAATCACATGCATTGCATCCAACAATCACAAATGCTTTAAAACCAATTCACAACACAACCAAGAGGGAAATTCCATTTACTTACTCTTGAGCTTAGCAAAGTTTTTTAGACTTAAACTAAGCTCCCAAAACCTTCAAACCTTGGTTTAAAAGCTGAAAACCCAACTTCACTCACCGATACACAAAACAAGGCTAGCCAACAAGCCTTCCAAGCATCCGAAACCTTCCACACCGCCTCTAATGCTCAGGGATCAATCTCCCCTGTTTCAAGCACATAGTAACAGAGGATTAATGCATCATTATGCATTAAAAACACCAGTCACACAACTCAACTCGCTGCTCTTTGCAAAAACAACAATTCGGCTACCAAAAATCAAGAGTTCAATTGAAAAACCAAAATCACCTCCAAACACTTCCAAAACTTAACTCAGCCAAGATCCATCACTTCTAACCATTTTTAAACATCAATTAACATCCAAAAAGGATCTAACCACGTCCTTATACCTCCAGCTATAACAGATCATCAAGATCACTCCAAAAACAACCAAAAACTCAAGCAAAACTTAGGAAAATTAACCTATTCAGGATTGCATTGATAAAACCTCAATTTCTCATCAATTATACATTCATTCAACATCAAAAAGACACCTCAAATCACTGCTCAAACAGATCATACGAATTTTACCAAAAATCAACCAAATCTTGCATTTTAAAGCCAAGATCAAGAGTTCAATTCAAAAACCTTTAATAAAACATAAATCAAGGATTGAGAACTTGGGAATTTCAGTAAAGAACTGAGAGTTTAGAGGAGAAGGACGTTCTTACCTCCAAACTTGAGTTTCTCCCTTTTTAGAACCAAAATTCTTGAAGATCCAAATAGCAAATACAAAGGTTTTGTTGTGGAGATGATTAGAGATCAAAAGAGGATTAAAATCTCATGTTTGGATGTCAAAATCAGAGGAAAATGCTATGGAGAAATGTGTTTGGTTTGAGAGAAAAGATGAGAGAAAAGAAAAATGGAAATTTGGAAAGTTAGTTGGAAACTTAGGAAAATATCTTCCCTCCCTCTACTTTTATTTAAAAACCATTAATCAAACCTTTAATATTTTAGAAAAATCTGGAGAAACTCCTATTGGGTAAATAGCTCCTTAAAGATTCAAAGTATCAATCCTTTTTAAAACAGTCACCCAGTTTTCAAAAATTACATTTTGGTCACTAACCCAAAATGTCACACTTCCAAACCTTATTTTGTAAAATTGATTCCACCATACTCTTATATATAATAAAAGAGGATTTTAAGACATTTTTCCATATTTTTAATGCAACCCAAACTAGGCTTCCTAAATTCACCCTTTATATATTCGAACCGCACTCCGACCGAACCGGTCCAAACCCAAAACTTCTAAGCCCAAAATTGGGGCGTTACAACTCTCCCCCCCTTAAGAAATTTCATCCTCGAAATTTCAACTGGTGAAAAGAGAACAACCAAACTTCTCAAAGAAACACGCAAGGCAACACAGGAGACTTAACCACCACTGAACACTCTCCTCACAAAACTCCACCCCAAACTTAACACCACCACCTACTGTTCCTGAATTCCAGAACACTCAAAGTTAACCACAACTTAACCTTTCACACTTCCGAACTGCACATAGCCCCAACAACAACCTGAAGAACCTCAAACTTTTACAGCATACAACACCTTAACACACAACTCCCAAAACTTGTTCACACAGTGACACCAACCAATCCAATTCAGCCACTATGTAACCCACAACCTTCACTGCTTCTAAAACTCTTTGCAAACTCCCCAACCGCTTTCAAAGATTTTCCCAACAAGCGAAAATTCTTAAGCATCAACTGCTTACCCAAACTTCTCAACGTAATGTTGACATTCTTTCACATTCGCCGCTATCATTACCATAACAACTCACCAGGTCTACTCACCCAATATCCAAAAATCACATCACAAAACCCCAATCTTGACTCCGCCAGCCGTTCCATACACCACCAGCTGACTTCAGAAGGAATTTACTTAATCACAACCAACCAACCACTTCTCACAAGAACCCATCCAACCAACAATGGCCTTCTATCTTACATTGCCTTTCCACTTCAAGCTTTGACCACAACACTTGCCTTACTAGAACATCGCCCAATCACACATACATATCTAGATCACGAAACTTCTATTCTCCCAAGCTAACTTTTTTCTACAATCCACAACAAAACCTCTTCTCAACTCCCCAAAGGTTGCTAAAAACCATCACCTACAAAAACAACCCTTCTACTACAACATCAATGCCAAGTTACCTCAGCACTCTGGAAACACATCCACTAACCTGCAACATCACTTAACACCAAGGAACTACCACTTCTACTAGTTATTCAAAACCACCTGATCGGTTCTGACTTCAACCAGTAATCTTCTCACCACCACACCACTAAACCCATTAAGCAACAATCACTTTCCTTCTACCAACATGATATACCACACTCACTATTACTAACAACTTGCTTAATACCCTCCATTACTTCTAACATTCTCCTAGCACCAACACAACCTCTAAAAACCCATCATCCAGCCTAACCCTATCACAACACTAACAGACTCGATTAGTTATTAGTGAGTGTGAACGTTCGTATGCATGGTCACCAATATGCCCTATCAATGCATGATGTACATGTATGCAAAACCTCTAATGTCATGTCACATGTATGCATGGACCAGCATATATATAATATAGCATATAAGAAATGATTTTAACTGTGCATGTATGTCGGTTCACACCCACCAAAAACATCCTCAAAATCCGTCTAAGAACAACCTCTTACCTCACTTCTAACTTGACCAACTCTATCATTCTAACAACTCATTATCCACAAGATACTCACTAATGCCCTCTTCACACTAATGTTGTTTTCAAAACAACAACAACTACTACCTGAACATGCCAGCAACGAGACCATACCCACAACGCAAGGAAAACCAAACCAAAACCAAACTAGGATACTAGAGCAAATGTTACTTAACAAGGTTACCTGAAAACACCTCACTGCTCCGGAACTTCAACAAACGAGCTCTCTTCCTCGCAGAACCATCATTCTCCAACCGCACCGCTGCAGCATCAGCTAACACACTAAGGTCATCACCATCTCCCCGCGGTAAAGAACCCTGGCTACCCCGAGCCAACTTCAAACAATTACGTCTCATATGTCCAACAGACCCACAATTCCAGCAGATTTCATTTTCCAAGCTCCTCACAACTTTCTGCCCTTCCTGCCACCTTTGAATTTTGTCTCGGCCGTGCCCACGACCCTTCAGAGACCCTTCTGCTACCACTGAAGCTGATCTCACCACATGAGGACAATCTCGCTTCACATGCTCCTTAGAACCACAGTTCCAACAAGCACCTGCGCCCCAACAACCTCCAACATGGCGCCTTCCACAACGGTCACACACCGGTAGCTGAGCTCCCACTCCTTGATCAGGCAGCACCTGCCCCAGATTTGCACTACCACTCAGACTTTGATTCAAGCAAAACCTTCTATCATGTAGCCTCTTACGCTGACCGCTCCCGAGGTCAGTACCCACAACTCTCTTGCTTAAACTTTTCCCACCTTCACAAACTGAAACCACACACTCACATTGCTTAACCCTTGGGAATTTCTCTCCAAGATACCTTTCATAAAAGGCAGACACAAAGAAGTCCCAATCTATATCGTGGATGTGCGATGCCACCGCCACAGATGTCCACCAGGCACAAGCGTCCTCCAACATCAATGAGACAACACTTCCCAGCTTACAGGCATAATCACAACCTTCCTGATCCAAAATCAGAATTACACTGGCCAACCAGGCCTCAAACGTCTCAGGTGACGAACCATGATACTCCACAGCTCCCAATTCATGTAAACGCTGTCTCGACAAACCCACACATCCCACAGCTAGCACGTCTACAGACTTTACTTTTGCCACAGCCTGAGATGTTCCCAACACCTCTTGAACAACAGGTGATGAACTCTTCATCACAGAACCAACTTCTTCCTCCTGCCTTACTACCTAAACTCCAGGCATAGAAGACTGAGACGAAACACCTCCATTAAAAGGTGAATTCCACGCCTTAACCACCTGCTCTAAAGCAGCACCATCTCACCTAACTGCCATTCTTTCATCGATTTCGCCATGCTATTAACAGCAAACAATCATAACAAAACAAACAAATCAATCAGACCAGCTTTAAGAAAGGATTCAAACTCCAACTCCAAAATAACACAATAGCTATAATAATAAGGCAATGGGTATCCTGAATTCTCCCCTTTTACATGACATAACAGTCAATATTAGACATGGATATCACAACATCAAGCATATCAAACAACATATTCGATCATGCTTTCATCAAACAACATCCACTCGCAACAGCATAGCATCATCAATATCATACCCATTACACTTCCATCATTCATAAAATCAGCTCACAACACCAGCATAACATCAGCACAAATCCACATTAGCTCAACGATGATTCATAACCAAAAAACATGCTAAAAACATCAACAATTCGCTCAAAAACACGCATTTCAACCGGCTTTCAACCACACATCAGAATAAACATCAAACACATATTACAACAATTTACCATTTCCCTAAAGCATTCGCAACTCAGCTCTGATACCACCAAATGTAACCCCCCTTAACCCGGCCCAGACGGTTGAACCGAATTAAGAAGTTTACACGGGGAAAACCAAAGTCAACCCGAAAGTCAACCTTGATTAACGACCCTTTTTTTTCTTTTTAAACTTGTCTAGATGCATATTAACCCTAGATATGTTCACAAGATCAGCATACATAAAGATCATTTTAATCAGAGAACATTCAGGGACTCAATTGCACAAATTAAGGAATTAGAGACCATATTGTAAATTCTGAGAATTACAGGGACTTAACCCAATTAAAAGTTACTAATATAAAATTAGTCATGTTTCATGCTTCCCTGTCAAATTTCAGCTCAAACGGACATCTCAAACTCATCCAATTGCATATACGAAGTTCAGGACCAAAGCGCAAGGTTTTCAAAACATTTAACCAACAATTTCAGTGCCCAACGGTCGAGTGTTCCGAAACAGGGAGGACCTGTTCCGACACGCGGGACCGTTCCGAAACTGGTACCGAAACAGGGCCTAGCAGTGGCCAAACCGTTCCGAAACAGTTCCCTCCGTTTCGGAACGCCCAGGCCATTTCAGGCCCCCGTTTCGATACGGTAGCACCTGTTCCGAAACAGGCTGCCCAGATTGCAGAAAAATTGCTGGTTTAACACACGATTGACCCATCAAACATGCTCCAAAGGCAACCAAATCATACCAGCAAGTCATTCAACACTCAAGGGACATAATCGCATCAAAATCTAGATACAATACCACCCCTAGGTGCACCAACTCATTCAACATATCCAACACTCAAACATGCTTTTAAAACAAGAAGCATAACATATCGACTTAAGCATAAGATGATTCAAACGTTGCAAGTGTTAAACCACATAGTTCAAAACCATAAACCAAACTTATCCAACATACACAATCTCATTAAACATCAACAAAAGAGATTCTTCCCCCATTGCCTTTATTATCTATAGCTATTAACCGAGACATACATCTCAAGTGGAGTTCCCCTTGAATCCCTTGCTTCTCGCTGTTCCAACTTCAAATATATGCATTGATGGAAAAAAAGGAGCGTAAGCACATAATTCTTAGTGAGGAATGCTCAAAACCAAAATACCATCAATGCAGCGAGTCATAAAACCACTTTTAAAAGCAAACTCGATTCGATAAACCAAAGCAATGTTTGAAAATCCTTTTCAACAACATGCTTAAAATCATGCATTGTTCAAACATGAAAACCAACCCTTAGCTTAGAAAGCTAAGTAAACCTTTTCAAAGCATAAACTTGCAATACCATCAATTTAACCATTCCATGCATGAACATCATATGCAAAGTTAAATTCAAAATCCTTGGAAAACACTTCCACTTCACATCATACCTTTCTCATACTTGAATATCATTTTAAAGCAAGAAACCTTTAAAAACCATTTACTCATTCAATCTAACACGTGCATTTAACAAATGCAACATATGAACCACATCATCAATATTTGCATCACATGCCTTTAAAACAAGTCTTCGCAAGACTTCAATGCACTAAAGAGATTTCATGCACACATGCACCATTCTCAATAGATAATCAACACATGTTCAAACTAACAAGCAAACATACATTCATAGTTCATTATACACTTCTCATGCAACCATGCATCCTTTCAAGCATCTCATGCTTCATTATATTCAAGAACATTATATTGGCTTCCAAGTGATAAACCAAATCCACTTTTCAACTCAACATCCAATCGGATACGCGGATCACAAGCGTTGTCCCCACGCTTCACACACACTACCAATCCCAAGGTCCCCAAATGGAATTTTAACCACCATTTGACCTTACCATACACAAGGTCCTTATATGGAATTTCAACCACCATATAACCTTAACATTCACAAGATCCTCATATGGAATTTTAACCACCATATGACCTTAACATTATCCATTGGTAGTTGTATAACATAACTAACGAGATCCGAGACATACTCCACAAGATCCACACATGGACTTTACACCACCATTGTGATCTTAACAAGCACAAGGTCCTCAAATGGAATCTTAACCACCATTATAACCTTTGCTTACCCAAGGTCCTCAAATGGAATTTCAACCACCATTATGACCTTAACACAAGACCCACCCATGGAATTTTAACCACCATGGTGTTCTTAACCATCTCGTTAGTGTACTTGGTTGGAGTTACCGGTTCACTCACAACCACTCCACATCCAAGGCGACTTTATTCACGGTGCACCCAATCCTATAGCCGGTTAACTATATCTGATTAAAGTAACCAAGAACCACTTACATCACTTGCCAATATAACCATCTTTCCACATTAATCCATTGTTTTACAAACATAACCAAAATGCCAAAAACCACCATTTACCATCATCAATCCACTGTTTTTGAAGCATTACACAAAGCCATTAAACAACATGCAACACTATGCATCAATTCCACAATTCCAATGTACAAAACCAAGGATCTCTTACCTTGAGCATCCTTCTCACATGGCTTTCAAAACCATCATTAAACCATGCTAAAATATGCTTTTCAAAACAGAATTTAAGACATGTAAATCACATGCATTGCATCCAACAATCACAAATGCTTTAAAACCAATTCACAACACAACCAAGAGGGAAATTCCATTTACTTACTCTTGAGCTTAGAAAAGTTGTTTGGACTTAAACTAAGCTCCCAAAACCTTCAAACCATGGTTTAAAAGCTGAAAACCCAACTTCACTCACCGATACATAAAACAAGGCTAGCCAACAAGCCTTCCAAGCATCCGAAACCTTCCACACCACCTCTAATGCTCACGGATCAATCTCCCCTGTTTCAAGAACACAATAACAGAGGATTAATGCATCATTATGCATTAAAAACACCAGCCACACAACTCAACTCGCTGCTCTTTGCAAAAACAACAATTCGGCTACCAAACACAACCGAAATCACCTCCAAACACTTCCAAAACTTAACCCAGCCAAGATCTATCACTTCTAACCATTTTTAAACATCAATTAACATCCAAAAAGGATCTAACCACGTCCTTATACCTCCAGCTATAACAGATCATCAAGATCACTCCAAAAACAACCAAAAACTCAAGCAAAACTTAGGAAAATTAACCTATTCGGGATTGCATTGATAAAACCTCAATTTCTCATCAATTATACATTCATTCAACATCAAAAAGACACCTCAAATCACTGCTCAAACAGATCATACGAATTTTACCAAAAATCAACCAAATCTTGCATTTTAAAGCCAAGATCAAGAGTTCAATTGAAAAACCTTTAATAAAACATAAATCAAGGATTGAGAACTTGGGAATTTCAGTAAAGAACTGAGAGTTTAGAGGAGAAGGACGTTCTTACCTCCAAACTTGAGTTTCTCCCTTTTTAGAACCAAAATTCTTGAAGATCCAAATAGCAAATACAAAGGTTTTGTTGAGGAGATGATTAGAGACAAAAGAGGATTAAAATCTCATGTTTGGATGTCAAAATCAGAGGAAAATGCTCTGGAGAAATGTGTTTGGTTTGAGAGAAAAGATTAGAGAAAAGAAAAATGGAAATTTGGAAAGTTAGTTGGAAACTTAGGAAAATATCTTCCCTCCCTCTACTTTTATTTAAAAACCATTAATCAAACCTTTAATATTTTAGAAAAATCTGGAGAAACTCCTATTGGGTAAATAGCTCCTTAAAGATTCAAAGTTTCAATCCTTTTTAAAACAGTCACCCAGTTTTCAAAAATTACATTTTGGTCACTAACCCAAAATGTCACACTTCCAAACCTTATTTTGTAAAATTGATTCCACCATACTCTTATATATAATAAAAGAGGATTTTAAGACATTTTTCCATATTTTTAATGCAACCCGAACTAGGCTTCCTAAATTCACCCTTTATATATTCGAACCGCACTCCGACCGAACCGGTCCAAACCCAAAACTTCTAAGCCCAAAATTGGGGTGTTACAAATTCCCAAGTCTTTGGCTCTCTAATTTTGTTTAATAACAAGGTTTTGTAATTCAATTGATGAAAACTGCTAAATTAAGCTTTGGAAGATGATTTTTCAAGATTTTCGTTATGGTACTTTTGTGATTGATTTGAAGTTGATTTTAAACATGATTTGGATGTTAAATGATGTGGAATAAAGGTTTTATGAATGTAATCCTGAAATGAGTTGGATATCTATTTGTTAGGTTGTTAGATTTTGGGCTTTTGTGGAGTTAGTGTGAAATCTGAGTTGCTGGAGGTATAAGGATATAATTAGGCTGGTTTTGGATGTTGATTGATGATTAAAATTGGATGGAAGTGATAGATTATGGATGGGCTGAGTTTAGAGAGTGATCAAAGATGATTTCGGTTGTTTTCAGATGGGTGTTTTGGTGTTTTGGGCAGAGTGGCGAGATAGTTTAAGTTGCTGGTGATTTTAATGCATTATGAGGCATTAATCCTTTGTTCTTGTGTGGTATTAATAGAGGAGAATACAATGGAAGCAATTGGTGATGTTCTGGGGGCTTTGGACGCTTAATTTCGCGTCCGCAAATCTTGGTTTTGCGAGTCGGTGAGTGAGAACGTGATTTCCAGCTTTGAAAATGTAGAGCGTTTAGGTGTTCTCTAAATATGAGCACAAGTGCACACTCCTGTCAAGTTACAATATAAAATATATCGTCTTCCACAGGGATTGGACAGCTTGACTCGAATCGTAACTCCTGCACAAAGGAAAAATTAAATGCACAAATAGTTGAATTGTTTAAGAAGAAATGTAAATAAAACACAAGTAAATAAAAGGGAAGGGATCAGATTGATGGAATGGGATGGGTTATGTTGCTGCTTAGTGTCAAACTGCGGAATAGGACAAGTTGCTTTGTACTGCCAGACTTCGCTACCTCGGCAGAAGGTAGCAGATTAGCTGCTGTGACGCTCTCGCTGCCCCGACAGTGGAATGGACGAGTGTCCCGGTGACTAACTCGGCAGAACTTCAAGGCTTGTAAGAACGCTTCGAAAGTGATCCCGCTTATGTCTAAGTCAGAATGTTGTTGATGCCCACTGCAGATAATACCAGTCGCGGCGTGAATCGTGCAAAGACAACAATGTTTGGTTCGTTCTCTTTTAGCCACCTTAAATCCTAACCTATGTCTAGGCTGGATTGATCAACACTTGATTAAAGTGAAGACCGTACTTAGTCCTTTCGACAGTTCGACTCTCTCGATACCGAACAAATGGATAGTAATCAACTAATCTTTCGCCTTAATTGAAAACTATGAAGAACATGGAATAAGAAAACCTTGAAGTTTTATTGCAAAAACAAACTCAATTCCTAAACAACCATTCTCACACTAGTTTACAACATAACCCAAACCCAAAAGAGAATTTAAAACATAATTGACGGTAAGAAAACCTAATCTATGCCTAAGGGAAAACCTAAGTTGTCTTTAAATAAAAATACAATGAGTATATATAGGCATTAGCTAGGTCCACTCCTTTTTGGAGTAGAGGTCTTTAAAGTAGCTTTTGCATTAAATGCAACCTTAAATTCTGACTTCTTTGAGTTGAATGTGGACTCCTTCACATTGCCTTGCTCAACCAGTTATCTTCCTTCTCTTCCTTTGGCGACTCTGTCTGCTCCTACATGTATCAGAAAATAGAGTGGATGGAATCGTTAGAATCAGGATTTTCTACTCTACATATCACACTCTAGTTTTCCAATTCCTCAGCTTGCTGCCCTGGGCGGCAGGTATGGCGGCGACAGATTTTGTCTTTGTCTAGAACTGCATCAGTACAGCTCCTCGGTTTGCTGCCTCAGCATCATGTCCTTAGCTCCTCTCTCATTCTTCCAGCTTTTAGTACCTGAAACTAAACTTATACTAAAACAACACCTTTTCTTTACCAAATAAAAGATAATCAATAAAAAGCATGGCAAAGTGAAGAATACTGTAAAATGTAATGCATGATCCTAATTATGCCTAAAATGTACTCAAAACAAACAATAATATGAGATGGAGCGCGTTCAAAATATGGAACTTATGGACACTTTACACCCCCCAAACTTAAACTATTGCTTGTCCTCATGCAATGAAACCTAAACATAATTGCCCTTTAAACTAATAAAAAATGTTTTAAACTTGATTTAATACCTCAAGGTCGTGGCACCTACATTATATTAGTGAGAGGGGAATATCATGAATTACCTCGAAATTAAACTATAATGCCAATGAAGTGTGTGCAGAATTGTGTACAGGCTGAATTTGAAGAATATTCTAAGTAAACAGAGATGTTGTCATGATATATAAGGTTGCTGCCGAGACAACATAGTTAAGCATAATTAAATAATCATGGCAATAAGGGCTTCAACATATCAAAACTACTCTTCTAGTTCTGAAATTAAGATAGGAACAAACTACAAAATCCTGAACCCATTGAGTAGAGTCATCCCGTGAAGACTTTCTTTCACTCATGGTAATTTGTCCGTCACTTCAAGATTTTCAGATTCATGGACTTTGATAGTAGTGGAGTGTCCTTGCACATGATTCTTCCTAGAGCCGTTTTTGGGCACCTCTAGGGGAAGACAACATAAAAATTTATTTTATGTCGTGGCAGTGCTGTCGTTTTTCCTGTTTGTTGCCTGCCGCGGCAGCTTCCTGCAACCATTGTTATAATTTTTCAAATAATTCAAGCATGCAATGTTTACCAGAAATTCTAACAAATTAAGCAAGTAATAGTAGTGTTTTTAATATTTTTTTGGCAATTATAGGAAAATCCTAAGTTTACTTCATGCTTTCCCAAATTTAAGGTCTTTTTAACTTGGTGCGAAAATTTTAAGTTGGTTATCCTACCATAGGTACAAGTTCTAACAATTTTTTGATTAATTTTCTAAGGCATGTACATTATGCAACCTAATATGCACTAGTTATACCTAATTATGATGAGTGCTAACCCCCCAAACTCGAGACGAACATTTATCTCAATGCACAAAATAAAATACATAAGAAAAAAGAAAAATAAATACAACTAAGATAAAAAATAAATTAAAGAGGAGAAAAGAGAGAAAAAACTCTAAAAGTTTGGGGGGGGGGGCTAAGAGGAAGCTTGGGTCTTGGCGGTAGAGGAGGAAGAGGAGGATTGTATTACTAGGCGGCGGCCGACAGTTGTCCGGGCGGCAGACTTGGCAGGTGATACCTTTGTTGTCCGCGGCGGTTGAACTCTCTTTGGAGTGGGGCGAGGTTCTTCACGGGGCTCTTCAGGAGGTGCTTCCTTTTCTTCTATCTCAAAGTCAGACTCCTCGTCCTCTTACTCGGTAGAGATGATGTGTCGCTTCCTCTTCCTTGGTGCTTCCTCCGTTGGTGCTGCCGGAGGGTCTATTGCCATTGGGGCTGTTGCTACTGTTACCGGCGGCCGCTGCTCGACCTCATCGGATGAGAAGGTGGTTGCCACTGTTGCCGCTGCACAGGAAAGGGAAACGTGTTGATGATGCCTCTCGGGACTGTCGGCCACCGTGTTTGAACCAGAGGTGGCAGAGTATGATGGGTAGTGCATCGGAGACGGCATCTGGCGGCATGGTAGATGCTGCTGATGGTGTTCCTTGTCTTGGTGCAGCTACGACGACTAAATTAGCAGGGAAATTTGGAAGAGTGGGGCCGTCATCAGGGAAATTCCGAAGAAGAAAGGCCACAAAATCCTCTTAGACCTCCCTCACATACTTCATGAGCGTTAACTGCTGATGCACGATCTGTTTGTTGCTGTCGATGAGAGTGCGTAGTAGAGCAATGAGTTCACTGATCTGGGTAGCTTTAGTACTGCCTGGGGCGGCTGGTGTGGCTGGCTGGGCGTGATGGGTTTTGTCTCCTGGGCCTGCATCAACTGTAGGTGGACTTTCCTGTTCCAACCCTCTTTGGTAGTTGTCATCTCATCTTCTGGATCGAAAGGCACATTGAAGTTGGCACATAAGTCGGTGATGAGAGACGGGAAGTACAACCGGCCCTTGGTCTTGCGGAAACTATTGTGGATCTCCTTGAAAATGATCTCCCCAACGTTGATCGGCATGTTGACCATAATGTTGTGGATGAGGGCTAGACGCGGCCGGTCAACGTTGGAGTTGTAGGAGGTGGGCAACAGACGTCATTTTATGAAAGTGTTTCAAAGCATGAGCTCAGGCAGCAGTCAGTGGCGTTGAACTAAGCCGCCATGCTTTCCTACCAACCACGGCGTGTTGGGCTCGCACAGTCTGGCCTTTAGTTTGTCATAGTCGGCAGTCGTCAATGACTGCCTCCATTCCTTGTGAGGGTTGTCTTCCATTTCTAGGCCATAGAAGTTTTTGATCACAACGGCGTTGAGCTTGACAGGCTCCCCTCGGACATAAAGAAACGGAAGCTCTGGGCAGGAATGATGGGCATAGAACTCTCTGACCAATGTTATGTTCTCCATCTCTGGTTGTCGTGCAAATATTTCCCATCGCTTGATGTGGATGGTTCCGAATAAAGCAAGCTCAAGACCGAGATCCCATGTTTGCTTTGTGTAATGGAATCCTTGTTTCTCCCAAATGGCCTGCTTTGTAAACTGAGTCTTATATCTCTTTTCATCTGCCTTGGAGCAGAAACGTTGGAAGGTGGGTTTGGGTGCTAATGTTGATGCCATGTGTGAGACGGTTTAGATGTAAATGAAACTTGAAAAAGATGATAATTAGAAAGAGATTAATGGATTCAAGATTAAGAATACAAGAAGGTGAAAGTAAAGTGATTGAATGAGATGAGTGAGGTTTAAATAGAGGTTGTCGAAAGGTGTCGTGGCGGCATTAAATGTCCAACGAGAAAGTTGTCTCACACACGTTACGAGATTTCTGCCTGTTACTTTTGTAGTCGTTGGTAGCTAGCTGGTAGCGGGCAACTAGCCGTTACACTGTTTCCGCGATGGGACGCCCTTAGCTGTCTTGGCGGGATGGTGGGCGGGCTCCTTGTTGGGCCTTCTTCTTGATCCGACTCTTTTATTCTTAAAGCCTGAAATAAAAAATAAAAAAATTACCAAAACAAATTCTAAAAAATAAAAATGTTGGAAATAAATTAAATTAATTTAAAATCTAATCCTAAAGAAAATAAATTGCAATAAATTCAATTCTATTCCTAAAACATAGAAATAAAGAAAATAAAATATAATTAAATAAGTTATCCTAGGAGTGAATTTGGGTGCATCTCCCAAACATAACCAGTTCCTGAGGTGGTGTTTCTTGTGTTTACCTCATAGGGGGTCCTCCTAGGGGGTCCTTCAGCCTGCCCTTAGGTCTACCGAGGCAGCCGTTGTCTTGACCTGTCTTAGTGCTAAATTTGGAGACCTGAGCGTCTAGGCATCCTTCCTTTTCCTTTTATGGGGGCTGTAACACATTTAGCTTGATGATCTGATTGTCTACCCTCATGATCAGCTCACCATGTTCCACATCTATTAACGTTCTGCTCGTGGCCAAAAATGGTCGCCCAAGGATGATAGGGGCATTTTCATCGGCCTCGCAGTCTAAGATGAAGAAGTCTGTTGGAAAAATAAGGTTGCCCACACGAACCAAGATGTCTTCGATCTTGCCCTCCGGTTGTACAAATGAGTGATCGACAAGTTTCAGCATGATGGAGGTGGGTTTGGCTTGCCCAATTCCTAGCTTGTCGAAGACTACCTTAGGCATAAGGTTGATGCTGGCTCCTAAGTCGCACAGGGCCTTAGTTGTATGGTTGCTGCCAATTTTGCATGGTATAACAAAAATGCTCGGATCTTTTTGCTTGGGAGGCAGTTTGTTATGCAACATAGCTATGCACCCCTTTGTCACAACAACTGTTTCGAACTCCCCAATTCTCTTCCTCTTGGAAACCATGTCCCTTAGGTATTTTGCATAGTTGGGCATGTTCTGAATGGCTTCGATGAGAGAGATATTTATGTGCACATGCTTTAAAATATCCAGGAATTTCTTGAACTGGTGCTCCTACTCCTGTTGCTTAAGCCTCCGGGGTAAGGGTGCTGGCAGACGGATGTCCTCTATACATTCCTTGCATGGGAACTTGATCTTTGGAGGATCATCTGCCTCAGGGCTACTGTCAAGCTCTTATGCCGGGGCGGCTGGTGTTGTGGCTGCCGCGCCAAGCAGTTCCTTCTGTGTTGGTTGTTCCTCTGCCAGTTTTTCCACTCTAGGCTAATCCAACTGTTTCCCACTTCTAGTTGATATGGCTTTGCATTGCTCATGTGTGGGTTTAGTTGCTACCTCTGTACTGCTGGATGTTGCACCCATTGTCCTTCGGCTAAAGATCTTCGTGAATTACCCAAACTGGGTCTCTAGGTTCTTTATCGCAGCTTCCTGGTTGTTCATCCTAATCTCCATCATGTCCATAAACGACTCAGTTTTATCAATATACTTATTAGTACGAACAATAAACTCACTAGTATTAGACATAAAAGTTTGTAAAGTTGTTTCTAGTGAATTATTTTGTGGTTGTTGAGCTTGCTGTCTGGACTGGTTCTGCTGGTAACCTCCTTGTTGCTGTTGTGGATTTACGGCAGTTTTAGGATTGCTCCAGGCAAAGTTTGGGTGATTTCTCCATCCAGTGTTGTATGTGTTCGTGGCGGGCCTACTGTTCCTCTCGTATCCTCCAATGAAATTGGAAGATGCGGTACATTCGGAGGAATTGTGGTTGCCCCCACACTGATTACATAATGGCTCTACAGCCTTGGCCTCATAGGCTTTTCCAATGGGTTTTACCATGTTCATAACCAGCTTTGTCAGCTTGTCAAGGCGGGCATTGACAGATTGTAAGGCTTCCACTTCGTTTACTGTTGTTGGCCGCCTAATGCCACCTCGGCGTGCTGTTGGGTACTTATAGTCATTCTTGGCGGCTTGGTTCAAGATCCGTAGTGCCTCTTATAGTGGTCTATCCATGATGATTCCGTTGGCTGAGGCATCGATCATCATTCCAGTTGGGTAGTTCACTCCATTGTAAAACATTGACACCTGTGTCCAAGCTAGGAAACCATTAAGCGGGCAGTTATTTAGCATTTGTTGGTACCGCTCCTATGCTTCATACACTGGCTCGTCATCCCCTTGTCGGAAGGTTGTGATCTCGTTTCTCAATTTGTCTGTGACGTTAGATGGGCTGAAACGATCAAAAAAATCCTTGCACAACTCTGTCCATGTATTGAATGACCTTGTCGGCTGGTTGTTCAACCACTGCTTTGCCCTATCCCTCAGTGAATAGGGGAATAAAATCAGCCTTAGCACATCTTGGTGGACTCCGTGTATTTTGACTGCTCTACATATGTCCAGGAATCCTCTTAAGTGCCGTCGAGCATCTTCTGTCGCAGACCCTCCGAATTTCCCCAAAGTGTTGATCATGTTGAACATTACGAGCTTCATCTCAAAGTGATCCGCCTCAATCTCAGGTTCTGTCACTCTAGGATCGAACCCTATAAAGTCATGCTCCAAGTAGTCTCTGGTGGTTCGAACATACTGTGGTTGCCTGGGCGGAATAGGGGTTGCAGCCTAGGTGGAACTTGATGTTTTTCTCTGGGCGGCGAGTCTTGCTGCCTATCCCTACCGATACGAGCATCGATGGCATGGTTGTCGTCTTGGCCGTTCACCATTGCTGCTTTTGCTTTTCCCTTTTCCGTGGCTATCCCTAGGGCTTTTCTGACTTCTTTCTTGAGTTCTCATGCTCTTCGTTCAATGTCGTCAAAGAAAATGATTTCGCCTTTTGGATTTGCACTGGTCATGCACTAGCAAAAGAAACTGTAAAATTCTTTTTTTTGAATAAAAATAAAAATAATAAACACTAAAAATTAAATGCAAATAAAAATAAAAGTTTAGAAATTTAAATACGAATTTTTGCTGTTACCAATTCCCCGACAACGACGCCAATAACTTGTAGAGCGTTTAGGTGTTCTCTAAATATGAGCGCAAGTGCACACCCTTGTCAAGTTAAATGCACAAATAGTTGAATTGTTTAAGAAGAAAAGTAAATAAAACACAACTAAATAAAAGGGAAGAGATTAGACTGATGGAATGGGCCGGGTTATGCTGCTCCTTATGGTGAAACTACATTGAATAGGACAAGTTGCTTTGCGCTGCCAGACTTTGCTGCCTCAGTAGAAGGTGGCAGATTAGCTGTTGTGACGCTCTTGTTGACCTGGTAGTGGAATGGATGAGTGTCTTGGCGGTGAACTCGGTTGAACTTCAAGGATCGACAGAACGCTTCGAAAGTGATCTCGCTGATATCTAAGTCAGAATGTTGTTATTTCCCACCACATATAATACCAATCGCGGCGTGAATCGTACAAAGACAACAATGTTTGGTTCTTTCTCTTTTAGCCGCCTTAAACCCTAACCTATGTCTAGGCTGGATTGATAAACAGTTGATTAAGGTGAAGACCGTACTTACTCCTTTCGTGAGTTCGACTCTCTCGATATCGAACAAATGGATAGTAATCAACTAATCTTACACCTTAATTGAAATCTATGAAGAACACGGAATAAGCAAACCTTGAAGTTTTATTGCAAAAACAAACTCAATTCCTAAACAACCGTTCTCACAGTAGTTTACAACATAACCCAACCCAAAAGAGAATTTAGAACATAATTGATGGCAAGAAAACCTAAACTATGCCTAAGGGAAAACCTAAGTTGTCTTGAAATAAAAATACAATGAGTATATATAGGCATTAGCTAGGTCTAGTCGTTCTTGGAGTAAAAGTCTTCAAAGTAGCTTTTGCATTAAATGAAACCTTAAATTCTGACATCTTTGAGTTGAATGTGGACTCCTTCACATTGCCTTGCTCCACAAGTTGTCTTCGTTCTTTTCCTTCGGAGGCTTTGTATGCTGCTACAGGTATCAGAAAATAGAGTGGATGACATCGTTAGAATCAAAATTTTCTGCTCTACAGATCGCACTCCAGTTTTCGAATTCCTCAGCTTGCTGCCTTGGGCGGCAGGTATGGCGGTGGGAGCTACTCAGCAGTTGTTGTCTCTATCTGGAACTGCATCAGTACAGCTCTTTGGTTTGCTTCCTCAATATCATATCCTCGACCCCTCTCTCCTTCTTCCAGCCTCTAGTACCTAAAACTAAAACTATACTAAAACAGTACATTTTCTTTACCAAATAAAAGATAATCAATAAAAAGCATGGCAAAGTAAATAATACTGTAAAATGCAATGCATGATCCTACTTGTAATGCCCTGGTTTTGGGCCTAGATGTTTTAGACATCGAATCGGGCCGGTTACGGACGGTTCGAATAGTGTAAGGTGATTTTAGGAAATCAAGGATAGGGATAGGATAAAATTGTGATAAAAATTGTTAAAAACCTCTAAAAATATAGTTAAGAGGTTGGTTAAATCAATTTTACAAAAAAGGTTTTGGAAAATGGACATTTTGAGTAGTGACCAAATTGTAAAGTTTCAAAACTGGGAAAAATGTGCTTTTTAAGGTGGAAGCAAAAATCTTAGAATCTTTAGGGGGTTTTAAGTCAATTTGACCTTTCTCCAATATGACATGTGATTTAAATGTATTTTAATTAAAGGATTTTAATTCAAATATGATATTAATTAATTGGTAGTTAGTGGATTTTCATTTTACGTAACTATCAATTCCCTCTCATTTTAGCCAAACACCCTTTTCTCTCATCTTTTCCAGAATTATTTCTTCTAAAAATCCTCTCAACATTTCCTAAATCTTTTTCAAGAGATCTTCTTTGATTCTCCAAGATTTTTGCAAGGAAAACTTCTCATCTATTGAAGGAAGCAAGGATTGGAGGTAAATCTCGTTCTTAACCTCTAATCTAAGTTCTTTATTGAAATTCCCAAGATATTTGGCTTCTAATAACTATTTTTTATTGAGTTTTCAATATAGTTTTGATTTGAGATCAAAATCTTGTGAAAATGTGGATGAAATCTTGATTTTCAGACTTGATGGGTTGGGCACTGTTTTGTGTTGATTCTAATTGATTCTTGAGTTGATTTATATGTGAAATTGATGTGTTAATAACATAGATTCCGAAATCCTTGAGATATTTGAGTTCTTGGTAGTTTTAAGTGTGATTTTGGGGTGTAATGGTGGAATTTTGATTGCTGGAGGTATAAGGATTAGTTAGGATGTTTATTAGATGTGTTTTGATGTTGATGATGCTTTAGAAGTGTTGTATGATTGCTGGGCTTGGTTTAGAAGGAAATCGATTGAGTTTTCGGTTGTGTTGGAAGGGTATTTTGGTGTAGTTTGAGTGGGCAACGAGTCTATGGATTGTTGCCGGTGTTGGAATGCATTTTAATGCATTTATATCTCTGTTTTGTTGATGTGAAAATAGGGGATCTTGATCCGGAGGCTAGTGAGGTGATTTTGGAGGCTCCGGAGGTGTAATTTGTGTGTCAACGAACAAGGCTTCGCGTATCGGTGAGTGGGAATGCAATTTCCTCCTTTGTAGCGGTTTAGCGTACTCTTGGGAGCTTAGTGTAAGCTTGATACGCTTAACTAAGCTCAAGTGTAAGTGTTTAGGTAATCCCTCTCCTGGAAATGTGCTAAGTTTGATGAAAATGCATTTGATGTAAGAGTGTATTTGTTTACTATTTTTAAGCATGGTTTAATGCTGGATTTTAATGTCATTATGTTAAGGATGCACTAGGTAAGTGATCCTTGGTTTTCATATGAAAATGCATACGATGTTAAGCATGTGTGCTTGTGGAAATGACATTGTGGTTATGCTTGAAAAATAGTGAATTAATGTGCATAAATGATTATATTGGCAAGTGATGAAATGATTTTTGGTTACTTTAATCGGATATAGATAGCCGGCTATAGGATTGGGTGCACCGTGAATAAAGTCACCTTGGATGTTAAGGGGCTGTGATTGTGTCGTAATCTCCATCCAAGTACCCTAACGATCGAGGTTAAGATCACAACGGTGAATGTTTAGTCCCGTGTGTGAGTCTTGTGTATGTGTCCTATACTCTCGTTAGTGGAATTATACAACTACCGATGAGTTATGTTGAGGGGTTGTGATTGTGCCATTAGTCTCCATCACGGATGTTGAGGGGTTGTGATTGTGCCATTTGTCTCCATCACGGGTGTTGAGGGGTTGTGATTGTGCCGTTTGTCTCCACCTTGTGTAGTCCGGTAGTTTGTATAAAGCGTGAGGGACAACGCTTGTAATCCGCGTATTCGATTGTGTCTTATGTTGAAATGACTTGTGGATTATCACTTGAAAGCCAATATAATGTAAATGAACCAAGTGAAGCATGAGATGCTTGTAAATTATGCAAGGGTGCATGAGAAATATGTGTATGATGCAAGAGTGCATGTGATGCTTGTTAAAGCATGAGCATAGGTTTATTTGATGTTGTAAATTGACGCATATGTGCATGAGGTTTCAAAAATGCATTGAAGTCTTGGGAAGACTTGTTTTATAAAGGGCATGTGTTGTAAAGTGATGTTTTTGCAAATCATGAGTTATGCATTGATGAATGTTGTCTAGCGATCCTCACTAGGCTTATTGCTTACGCTCTTTTGTTCCATCAAAAGCCAGAGGAATCCATAGCTTTGTTAAAGAGATGTATGTGATTCATCCTTAGTGTAATAAGAGGCAATGGGTAGGATCTATACTTTGGAATGTTTGAGAATGTTTCTTTTACTTTTAGCATATTGGTTTGACTATACTTGAATTGTAAATGGCCTTTAGAGTTTGGATTTTGGTTTATTTGGAGTTTTGACTTGTTATAGTTTTTGGTAAACTAGGAAGCATGTCTCTAGTGCCTTTGCTTATGTGTTGGTAGCTATGTTAATGATTTAGCTTCGATATGATGATTGTTGATATGAATCCTTGATGTATGCATGTTGTGGCATGTCTCGGGTTTTTTCGTGTATGAAAAAGCATGAAAAACCAGCAATTTCTACTGTCACAGTGCAGGCTGTATCGAAACACCCTTAACTGTTTCGAAACGGAGGCCTATAATGGCCATAGCGTTTCGGAACAGTTGAAGGTGTTTCGGAACAGTTTGGCTACTAGAGAGGCATGTTCCGATACCAGTCTCGGAACACACCTGAGTACCGAAATGGTCAACACCGTTTCAAATCGGGCGTTTCGGTACAAACGTTTGGTTTTCCAAAACCGATGACCGTTGGATGGTGATTTTGAATTGTTTTAAGTTTCCATGTTTTACGTTTTAGTCCCGAATGTTGTGGATGCAATTGCTTGATCTTGGAATTTCTTTTTAGTTGAGATTTGGCTGAGAGGAATGAAATATGATTAATTACATATTGGTAATCTTAAATTTAGCCAAGTCCTTATATTTTTTGAAAATTACATTTTGGTCCATAAAATGTGAAAATCATGCAATTGAGTTCCTAAATGTTTTCTGATCGTTATGTCCTTCTCTCCCATGATTATTGAGTAATCACATAGGCTTAATGTGCATCTAAAAAAGATAAAAATAAAAAAGGTCGTTAATCAAAGTTGACTTTCGAGTTGACTTTGGTTTTCCCCGTGTAATCTTCATAGTTTGGATCAAACGTCTAGGCCGGGCTAAGGAGGTTACATTTGTTGGTATCAGAGCCAGGTTTCGAAAGAATTGGGGATGATGGTATGTGTAATGGATGTGAGTTGAAGTATGATGTTTGAAAAGCATGCTAATATTTGAATTTTGGAACCTTATGTCGTGTTGATTAATGTGATTTGTATGTGGAATGAATATGATTGTTTGGTGATGATGTTATGTGGGTATGTGCTGATTTGAAATGATGAAAAGCATGTGAGCATGATGATTTGTGTATGCTATGCTCTGTGGGGAAATTGGGTTCCCATTGCCTTAGTACACTAATAAAATGTTTTGTAAACTTGGATTCTTGCTTGCATCTGCCCTAAATGGTTTGATTTGTTTTTGTTATTGTGTTTGTTTAAAATAGCTCATGGGACCTAGACGAGAGTTGAGGTCTAATACGATAGTGCCTGCAGCGGAGCAGGAAAACCAAGCTGAGCAGGGGGCTGATGTCCCTCCTGGTGGAGATTTACTTCCTCCGCCACCACCTGGAGGTGGGGAGCAAGTGCAACAAGGACAAGCTGGTCCTGGATTGGGTAATTTGGTGCCATTAGTTGAGGCGATTACTGGAGCGTTTCAGGCTGCTGTTGTCGGAGGGCAAGTGCAGGCCCCTTGTAGCTGGGCAGATGGGTCTACCTTTGGAGAGGTTGAGGAGCTTGAGAGCGGTAGAGTTCTATGGTATGGCACCTGAGGCGTCTGAGGTCTGGTTGGCCAGTACGATCCGCATAATGGATCAAATGGGTTGTAGTGATGAGCGCAAGCTTTGATGTGCAGTTTCCTTGCTGCAAAGTGATGCTTACAGCTGGTGGACGACTACCACAGCTGGTATGGAACCCAATGAAGTTGATTGAGAGTTCTTCAGTGGTGCCTTCCGGAGAAAGTATCTAGGTGTAAGATACTTGGATGAGAAGAAACGAGAGTTTATGTCTCTCGTTCAGGGTAACCTATCGGTGGCTGAGTACGAGGTCCAGTTCGTACGTTTGAGCCAGTATGCTCCTGAGCTGGTACCTAGTGAGAGGCATCGTTGTGATCGTTTCCGTTATGGTTTGGTGCAAGATGTTAAGACGTACATGCTAGTTGCGGATTACACGAATTTTGATGTGCTTGTGTGTCGGGCAAAAGACATCGAGCAGAACATGGGCTTGTCTTCTAGAGGTGTTGGTTCTAGCTCTGGAAAGAGAGATGCTGAGTATAGTTCCGGTGGTGGACGGAACAAGAGAGGCCGTGATAGGAGACATCAGCCTGAGGGAAGGCGTGGTGTTCCGGGTCGAGGTGGGCAGGCTCAGGGAGGTCGTATGAGGTCCGAGAAGCATACATGCTGGACATGTGGTTTGAGGGACCATTTGAGGAGAGATTGTCCTCGAGCAGCTAGAGAGGTTCAGGCTCCTGTTTTTGTGACAGGGAATTCTTGCTAGAATTGTGGTCCGGCAGATCATATGAGGAGGGAGTATCCTTTGTTGGCTGGTGGAGGCCAAGGATGTGCTCATGTGGTAGCTGCACCTTAGAGAGGTCGTGGGCGCGACCGAAGGAATTTTCAGAGGAGAGATGAGGGGCAACGAGGTGTTTCTCACGTTGTAGCCGTTCGACCTGAGGGATGAGGACCAGCGAGGGTGTATGCTCAACGTGAGAAGCGTAACGATATCGATGTGATCGCATGTACCTTTGCTCTCCAGCCTTTATATTTGCTGGCTATGTTTGATTCTGGATCCACACATTCTTATATCTTAAGTGAGCATGCACATTAGCTTGATATACTTGTTGAGATGCTTGAAGTAGGAATGGAAGTGACTAGTTCTTTTGGTGAGACTGTAGTCACTAGGAAGTTTTATAGGAGGTGTCCTCTGTCTGTGCAAGGTCATGTTTTCCTTGTGGATTTGATGGGATTGCCTTTCTACGGATTTGATGTAATCCTTAGCATGGATTGGTTGACGGAGCATAGGTCGTGGTTGACTTTGATGTTAAGCGAGTCACCTTAAAGTTGGCCGACGACTATGAGGTTGTTGTGGTAAGTGAGAATGTGAAATTCTTGTCGAATGTGATTTCGGCCTTGGAAGCAAACCGTATGATGAGGTTGGGTTATGAGGCTTACCTTGCTTATGTGATGAATACTGGTACTAAGGATTTGCACGTGCAGGACATCCGAACGGTTCGCGATTTTCTGGGTGTCTTTCCGGAATAGTTGTCTGGATTGCAACCAAACAGGGAAGTTGAGTTTGGTATGGAATTGTATGAGAACACAACTCCCGTGTCCATTTCCCCTTATCGCATGGCACCCAAAGAGTTAAAGGAGTTGAAAATGCAGTTGTAGGAGTTGTTGAATCGAGGTTTCATCCGGCCTAGTGTGTCACCTTGGGGTGCACCGGTCTCATTTGTGAAGAAGAAAGATGGGACGATGAGAATGTGTATAGATTATTGGCAACTGAACAAGTTGACGATCAAGAACAAGTATCCCTTACCTAGAATTGACGATCTCTTTGATCAATTCTGGGGAGCCTTAGTGTTTTCTAAGATAGACTTGAGATCGGGGTACTATCAGCTGAAAGTGAAGGATGTTGACGTACCTAAAACTGCTTTTCGGACGAGTTACGGACATTATGAGTTTTTGGTGATGCCGTTTGGTTTGACCAACACGCCTGCTACTTTTATGGACATGATGAATCGTGTATTCCATGAAGTCTTGGATCAGTTTGTGGTGGTGTTCATCGATGATATCCTTGTGTATTCACGTACCGAGGAGGATCATGATAAGCACTTGAGAATCGTTTTGCAAGTGTTGTTAGAGAATCAATTGTATGCGAAGCTGAGTAAATGTGAGTTTTGGCTTAGAGAAGTGGTCTTCCTTGGGCATGTGGTATCGACTGAGGGTATTCATGTTGATCCGCAAAAAGTAGAGGCTGTGATGAGTTGGAAAGTGCCTAAGTCGGTGACTGAGGTACAGAGTTTCCTTGTGTTGGCTAGGTACTACCGCAAGTTTGTTGAGGGTTTTTCAAAGATAGCAGCACCTTTCACCAAGTTGTTGCAAAAGAATGTTCGCTTTGAGTGTACGGAAGCGAGGCAACAAGCTTTTGAGAAGCTGAAGGAAGCGTTGACTCAAGCTCCTGTTTTGATTCAACTTGAGTCTGGTAAGGAGTATGTGGTCTATAGTGATGCGTCCATTGTTGGTTTGGGCTGCATGTTGATGCAGGAGGGTAAGGTGGTGGCCTATGCATCTAGGCAGTTGAAGATGCATGAGCGCAACTACCCTACTCACGATCTTGAGTTTGCAGCTGTGGTGTTTGCCTTAAAGATTTGGAGGCATTACCTGTATGGTGAGAAGTGTGTTGTGTTCACGGATCATAAAAGCTTGAAATACCTTATGTCTAAGAAGGAGTTAAATCTTAGGCAACGACGTTGGGTGGAGTTGCTTAAGGATTATGATCTGGCGATTGAGTACCACCCAGGAAAGGCTAATGTTGTGGCCGATACTTTGAGCCGGAAGGTGGCTGTCGAGTTGAGAGTGATGTTTGCTCGTTTGAGCATATCACGCGAAGGTGGTCTAGTGGCGGAGTTGCAAGTGAAACCATCTTTGTTATAGTTGATTAAAGATAAACAGTTTCTTGATGATTCTCTTGTTTCGCATGTTTAAGACATTGCAGAAGATAGACCTTCGGATTTCAAGTTTAGTGATGATGGTGTTCAGTGTTTTGGAAGTCAAATAGTGGTGCCAGATGATGCTGAGTTAAGGCGCACTATTCTGAATGAAGCTCATTGTATTCCTTTTGCTATGCACTCGAGTAGTAAAAAGATGTATCGTGACCTAAAGGATGAGTACTATTGGGTGGGGTTGAAAAAGGATGTTGCGGAGTTCGTTAGTAAGTGTATGGTGTGTCAGCGAGTGAAGGCTGATCATCAGGTTCCTTCTGGATTGTTGCAGCCTTAGAGAATTCTAGAATGGAAATGGGAGTGAATCACCATGGATTTTGTGTCTAGTTTGCCTTTGTCACTGACAAAGAAGAATTCGGTTTGGGTGATTGTGGATCGGCTTACAAAGTGTGTAGATTTTCTGCCTGTGCATACTACATATACTTTGGATAAGCTGGCTGAGCTGTACATAGCTGAGATTGTGCGGTTGCTCGGTGTGCCAAAGTCCTTTGTGTCAGATAGAGATACGAGGTTTACAACGCGATTTTGGGAATGTTTGCGTCAAGCCTTGGGTACACGGTTGAATTTCATCACTTCTTATCATCCGCAGACGGATGGACAGTCAGAACATGTGATTCAAGTGCTTGAGAACATGCTGAGATGTTGTGTGATATATTTTCAGGGTTCTTGGGAAAAGCACTTGTCGTTGGTTGAGTTTGCGTATAACAATAGTTACCAGGAAAGTATCCAAATGGCTCCATACGAGGCTTTGTATGGGAGGAGATGTAGAACCCCTCTTTGTTGGGCAGAATTTGGGCAAAGGTTGATTTCAATGCTGGCTATGCTTAAGGGAACCACCGAGAAGGTGAAACTCATTTGTGAGCAGTTAAAGGCAGCATCGGATAGGCAGAAGTCTTATGCGGATTTGAAGCGTAAGGAAATTGAGTTCGCGGTTGGCGAACGTGTGTTCTTGAAAGTTTCACCTTGGAAAAAGGTGATGAGATTTGGGCGTAAGGGTAAGCTTAGCCCAAGGTTTATTGGACCCTACGAGATTGTGGAGCGTATTGGTCATGTGGCATATCGATTGAGATTGCCTGTAGAGTTGGAGAAGATACATGATGTGTTTCATGTCTCCATGTTACAGAGGTATAGATCGGATCCTTCGCACGTGATGCCTGTTGAGGAGATAGAGTTGAATCTAGATCTATCATATGATGAGGAACAGGTGAAGGTTCTGGACGTGAGTAGTAAAGTTCTTCGTGGCAAGACGATAGAGCTTGTGAAGGTGTTGTGGCGGCACCGAGGAGTTGAAGAGGCCACGTGGGAAAGCAAGACGGACATGCTGAAGCAGTTTCCGCATCTCTTTCCATCAGGTAAGAATTTCGAAGATGAAATTTCCTAATTGAGGGAGAGTTGTAATGCCCTGGTTTTGGGCCTAGATGTTTTAAACATCGGATCAGACTGATTGCGGACGGTTCAAATCGCGTAAGGTGATTTTAGTAAATCAAGGATCGAGATAGGATAAAATTGTGATAAAAATTGTTAAAAACCTCTAAAAATATAGTTAAGAGGTTGGTCAAATCAATTTTACAAAAAGGGTTTTGGAAATGGACATTTTGAGTAGTGATCAAATTGTAAAGTTTCAAAACTGGGAAAATGTGCTTTTTAAGGTGGAAGCCAAAATCTTAGAATCTTTAGGGGGCTTTAAGTCAATTTGACCTTTCTTCAATATGACATGTGATTTAAATGGATTTTAATTAAATGATTTTAATTAAAATATGATATTAATTAATTGGTAGTTAGTGGATTTTCATTTTACGTAACTACCAATTCCCTCTCATTTTAGCCAAACACCATTTTCTCTCATCTTTTCATAATTATTTCTTCTAAAAATCCTCTCAACATTTCCTAAATCTTTTTCAAGAGATCTTCTATAATTCTCCAAGATTTTTGCAAGGAAAACTTGTCATCTATTGAAGGAAGCAAAGATTGGAGGTAAATCCCATTCTCAACCTCTAATCTAAGTTCTTTATTGAAATTCCCAAGATATTTGGCTTCTAATAACTATTTTTGATTGAATTTTCAATATAGTTTTGATTTGAGATCAAAATCTTGTGAAAATGTTGATGAAATCTTAATTTTTGGACTTGACGAGTTGGGCATTGTTTTGTGTTGATTCTAATTGATTCTTAAGGTTATTTATATGTTAAATTGATGTGTTAATAACATAGATCCCGAAATCCTTGACATCCTTGAGTTCTTGGTAGTTTTAAGTGTGATTTTGGGGTGTAATGGAGGAATTTTGATTGCTGGAGGTATAAGGATTAGTTAGGATGTTTATTAGATGTGTTTTGATGTTGATGATGCTTTAGAAGTGTTGTATGATGGCTGGGCTTGGTTTAGAAGGCAATCGATTGAGTTTTCGGTTGTGTTGGAAGGGTATTTTGGTGTAGTTTGAGTGGGAAACGAGTCTATGGATTGTTGCTGGTGTTGGAATGGATTTTAATGCATTAAGATCTCTGTTTTGTTGATGTGAAAACAAGGGATCCTGATCCGGAGGCTAGTGAGGTGATTTTGGAGGCTCCGAAGGTGTAATTTCAGTGTCGGCGAACAAGGCTTCGCGTATCGGTGAGTGGAAATGCAATTTCATGCTTTGTAATGCTTCGGCGTACTCTTGGGAGCTTAGTGTAAGCTTGATACGCTTAACTAAGCTCAAGTGTAAGTGTTTCGGTAATCCCTCTCATGGAAATGTGCTAAGTTTGATGAAAATACATTTGATGTAAGAGTGGATTTGTTTACTGTTTTTAAGCATGTTTAACCATGGTTTAATGCTGGATTTTAATGTCATTATGTTAAGGATGCACTAGGTAAGTGATACTTGGTTTTCATATTAAAATGCATATGATGTTAAGCATGTGTGCTTGTGGAAATGACATTGCGGTTATGCTTGAAAAACAGTGAATTAATGTGGATAAATGATTATATTGTCAAGTGATGAAATGATTTTTGGTTACTTTAATCGGATATAGTTAGTCGGCTATAGGATTGGGTGGACCGTAAATAAAGTCGCCTTGGATGTTGAGGGGTTGTGATTGTGCCGTAATCTCTATCCAAGTACCCTAACGATCGAGGTTAAGATCACAACGGTGAATGGGTAGTCCCGTGTGTGAGTCTTGTGTATGTGTCCCATACTCTTATTAGTAGAATTATACAACTACCAATGAGTGATGTTAAGGGGTTGTGATTGTGCCATTAATCTCCATCACGGGTGTTGAGGGGTTGTGATTGTGCCATTTTTCTCCATCTTGTGTAGTTCGGTAGTTTGTATGAAGCATGAGGGACAATGCTTGTAATCCACGTATCCGATTGTGTCTTGTGTATAAATGACTTGTGGGCTATCACTTGATAGCCAATATAATGTAAATGAACCAAGTGAAGCATGAGATGCTTGTAAATGATGCAAGGGTGCATGAGAAATATGTGTATGATGCAAGAGTGCAAGTGATGCTCGTTAAAGCATGAGCAAAGGTTTACTTGCTGTTGTAAATTGATGCATATGTGCATGAGGTTTCAAAAATGAATTGAAGTCTTGGGAAGACTTGTTTTATAAAGGGCATGTGTTGTAAAGTGATGTTTTTTCAAATCATGAGTTATGCATTGATGAATGTTGTCTAGCGATCCTCACTAAGCTTATTGCTTACGCTCTTTTGTTCCATCAATGCAGAGAATTGAACCTTTGAAGACAGCCCAAAAGCAAGAGGAATCCGTAGCTTTGTTAAAGAGAAGTAAGTGATTCATCCTCAGTGTAATAAGAGGCAATGGGTGGGATCTATACTTTGGAATGTTTGAGAATGTTTCTTTTACTTTGAGCATATTGGTTTGACTATACTTGAATTGTAAATGGCCTTTGGAGTTTGGATTTTGGATTTTCGTTTATTTGGAGTTTTGACGTGTTATAGTTTTTGGTAAACTAGGAAGCATGCCTCATGTGCCCTTACTTATGTGTTGGTTGCTATGTTTAAGCTTTAGCTTCGATATGATGATTGTTGATATGAATCCTTGATGTATGCATGTTGTGGCATATCTCGGGTTGTTTCGAGTATGAAAAAGCATGAAAAACCAGTAATTTCTACTGTCACAGTGAAGGGTGTATCGAAACACCCTTAACTATTTCGACATGGAGGCCTATAATGGCCATAGCGTTTCAGAACAGCCGAAGGTGTTTCGGAACAGTTTGGCTACTAGAGAGGCCTATTTCGATACCGGTCTCGAAACACACCCGAGTACCGAAACGGTCAACACCGTTTTGATATGGGTGTTTCGGTACGAAGGTTTGGTGTTCCGAAACGAATGACCGTTGGATGATGATTTTGAATTGTTTTAAGTTTCCATGTTTTACGTTTTAGTCCTGAATGTTGTGGATGCAATTGATTGATCTTGGAATGTCTTTTTTAGTTGAAATTTGGCTGAGAGACATGAAATACGATTATTTACATATTGGTAATCTTAAATTCATCCAAGTCCTTATAGTTTCTGAAAATTATATTTTGGTCCCTAAAATGTGAAAATCATGCAATTGAGTCCCTAAATGTTTTCTGATCGCTATGTCTTTCTCTCCTATGATTATTGAGTAATCACATAGGCTTAATGTGCATCTAGAAAAGATAAAAAGAAAAAAATGGTCGTTAATCAAAGTTGACTTTCGGGTTGCTTTGGTTTTCCCCGTGTAATCTTCATAGTTCGGGCCAAACGTCTAGGTCGGGCTAAGGGGGTAACACTACTTATGCCTAAAATGTACTAAAAACAACAACAATATGAGATGGAATGTGTTCAAAATATAGAACTTATGGACACTTTACAGAAACACTTAAAAGATGGTTTTGGGAACTTAGTGTAAGCTTGAAACGCTTTACTAAGTTCAGAAGTAAGTAAAATGATTTTCTCCATCGAATTGTGCTATTTTGAGTTTGTTGATGCACTTGATTTTAAATGCATTTTACCTATTGTTAAAATCATGATTTAAAGTAAGTGATTTACTGTTGTTGATGTTATATGGATGAAGGATGCACATGGTAAGTGACCCTTGTAAGCATATGCTTATATTTGAATTATGAAGCATGGTTTGATGCTTGGAAATGTGGTTTATTGGTAATGCTTTGAAAAAAGTGTGGTTTATGTTAAATGCAAATTATATTGGCAAATGATGTTGTGAAATTGGTTTATATATGAAATAAGATATGGTTCGCTGGCTATAGGATTGAGTGCACTATAAACAAGTCGCCTTGGATGTTGAGGGGTTTATACAGTGTACCGAATATTCCATCCAAGTACCGTAACGATTGAGAAAAGTATATGGTGATCCGTCTCTCGTTAGTGGGGTTATACATCTACTAATGAGTGGTGTTGAGGGGTTTATACAGTGTACCGAATACACCACCACGAGTGTCACAACGGTGGAGGGTATCTCCCGTGTGTGAACCTTGATATTCCGGTGAGAATGTATAAAGTTTTGGGACAACACTTGTGAATCCTTGTATCCGATGTGGTTTTGAGAAATGAGCATGTTGATGATCACTTGTAAGCCGATAAATTGATGATGTGTTATGATATGGTTTATGATGCATAAAAATGAAAATGCATGTTTTACTCTTTAAGCTTTGCATATGGTAGCTATGCATGGGAAGGCTTAAGTGGATTGTTAGCAATGGATTTGCTGTTTGGTTATAGCACATGTTGCATGATGTTTAACATGCTGATTTTTTAAGGGAAGTGCATGGATTTAAAAATGCATGATGGTTTTCAAATGATGTTTAGCAAATTGAAATGAGATTTCAATGTGGTCATGAAAATGGTTTTAGTGCATTGATAGTGTTTTGGTTTTGAGCATTCCTCAGTAAGCCTTGTGTGCTTACGCTTTATTTGTGTCAATCAATACAGAGAATCGAGACTTCGGAGGTAGCGTGGAGCAAGGGATTGCAAGAGACTTCTTTTGAGAATGTATGTTTCAATTTAGGTTATACGGAATAAGGGTAATGGGGCATCCGTTGTGTTTTTGGGAGATTTGTGTAAACTCTCTGTTTGAGCAAGTGTTCATTGTTGTGTTAGACTTGTAAATGGCCTTTGATTATTGGTTTGTGCCTTGTTATGCATTTTGGTATCTTGCTTGGCTTGTTTGCTAGGTTTCATGCCTATAGTTTACCTTTGATGCAAATTGCCATGATATGATGTTGAATATGCCATGAATGATTGAGTTTTGAAGTTTGGGTATGTTGTATATATGTTGAAAGCATGCTTGAGTGATTATGGGTGCATTAAAGCATGAAAATCAGCAAAATATGATATTATAGGTCTCTAGGTATTGGTACGGTTGTGAGAGTATCGATACAGACCAAGCAAAATTGAAGGGGCATACCGATACACGGGGGCGTATCGATACAGTTTTAAGCTACTGATTTTGTTGGTATCGATACGGTCTTGTGTCTTTGAATCTTGGAAGCTTATTTGTCCTGGGCGTATCAATACTGGCTTTAAGGGTATCGATACGACCAGCTGGAAAGTTAGTTAAAAGTAACTTTGAATGTTCTATTTCTTTACGTTTTAGTCCCTGATTGTTGTGGATGCAATTAAGTGAGCTTGGATGATTGTTTTGAGCTGAGATTCGACAAAGATGCATGAATGTGTTTAATTAAAGGTTTGTAACAAAAAAAATGACGTAAGTCTCTATAATATGGGCGTATCAATACGGTCCAACGACCGTTTGAAATTTTACTGAAATCATAACTGACAAGCAACAGTCAAAAACTTTAAATGTAAAGATTTATTGAATCAGATCAAACCGTATCGATACAGGTAAAACTCTATCGATATGCTATGCCTTAAAGTTAAGCCCAGATAAAATATTGGATCGATATAGGTATAACCGTATCGGTATGCTTTTGTCGATTAATATTCTAGAACCTCAAAACTGTATTGATACTGCTATAGTGTATCGATATGCCTTAGCGTACAAGTAGGTTTTGGGCTATAACACTTAGAAAAATTTTGCTTGAACAATTTATTTGACTTAGAAACATTTTGGTTCAAGTTTGCTTGTCAATTTGTGAGACTTTGAAATACTTACAAATTTATTTACTTTTACAAACAGGTCCTTAAACACTTTATTATATCAAAATCAAATTAGGTTTAACATGTTCGTTTTGCTATGGAGGATGACTATGCAAGGGTATTATCGGATGGTCCATGGATGGTGTATGTGAGTTACTTGACAATACAACCATGGTCTCGTGAGTTTTCTACAACAACTAAGTACACTAAATAGATTCTTGCATGGGTGCGATTTCCAGGACTACCGTACAGATATTACTCTAAAAATTTATTTTGGAGCCATTGCTAGTCTTCTAGCACGATAGTGCGTGTGGATTTTAATACGATAGAAGGCAAGCATGGGCATTTCGCACGGTTGGAAATTATGGTGGATCTTGATAAGCCATTGATCCCGAGATTGGTTATTAATAGTAAACATCAACCGATAGAGTATAATGGCTTGCTGGTCATATGTTTTAGCTGTGGGAAGTATGGTCATACGAAGGATGTGTGTAGTGAAACGCTTGGACTTAATGAAGTACCTAAGCCAGTCGAACCCCCATTTCCAGCTGAAACCAAAATCTATGGGTCGCGAATGCAAGTTGATAGAAGGTGTCGTCGTGTTACTATGGCTATTAGACATGAGAATCGGAAAAAGATTGCACTGGTTGCACCCGCGGGGTCTCGGTATGGGATTTTGAATGCTTACCGGATAAGGATTTGACCGAGGCTAATAGGAGTGAACATATGCAATATGGTTCTGGTGGATGGTCAGTAGGGAGTTTGAACGCCGACTGTGAGCCTAGATCAGTGGTGAAGACTAGTACAATGGAACGTGGGATTGCTAATGCAAGTCAGGATGGTGTTTTTGTCCCCACGAATGGTAGTCATACATGGATTGATGTTGATACAATATAAATGGAAATCGCACTAGCCGAGTCTGTGCTTAAGCCAGCATCTCCGGTTGTGAAGAAAAAACTGAGGCACCCCCTGATGTGCCGGCGGTGGATGCCCGTGATAAGGTTGTAGTGGCTCCGACATCGTTGAACTCAGATAAACATGTTGCGGTTCATGTTGTGGAGGAAGGAGCGAAGCGTATTTTGAAGGAGACGAATGGGAGATCGTCGTAACACCCTATTCGAAAGATGAATAATAAGGCTTTCAACCGTAATAGTACAATTACCACTGGTTTGCCTTGGAAGACTGGGAAGCTCAAAATGTTTGAGGTAGATGCAACTAAATCGGTGGTGATCTCTGATTAGGTTGCGAATATGTCCTGAGACTTGACTAATGCTAGTTCATCGGTCGAGAATAGTAGGGTGCAAGGAAAGAGTGCGAAAGAGGGTACACAGTCCAATGTGCAGTGGATTGATAATTCAACCTTTGAGGGAGATCGACGGACTCTTGTGTAGTGAGTTGGTTGCGTTGGCTTTTCTCTTTGATTTTTATTTTTAATGATTAATATTATTTTCTGGATTTCTCAAGGCTCCTTAGGACTTGATTTTAATAGATATTTTAGATTGTTGTTGAGGTCGTAGGATCCAGATATTGTTACTATCATGGAACCAATAGTAAGTGGAGCATTTACAGATAGGTTTATTCGAACGTATGGGTTTGTGTTTTCGTATCGAGTGGAGGCGACAAATTTCTCTTGTGGTATTTGGGTCATGTGGAAAAATACAGTGCAATTGGATATTGTGGCGGTTTCTAATCAGTTTCTACATGAGGTTTGTGTTGAAACCATTACCAATCGCAAGTTTTTCGTCACTTTTGTTTATGCGATCCCTGAGTATTGCCGAAGAAGTCTCTTGTGGGATCAACTATGTGCTCTAGATCTTGGAGATGATTGGGCGTGGGTATTTGGAGGAGACTTAAATGCATTTGTAGCGTGACTGAACGTATGGGGGTTCCCAATGCAGAACCGGAGTGTGTGCAAAGTTCTGCGACTTCTTGTTCCACTCTTGGTCTTTTGGATATGGGGTTTAATGGTCCGCGGTTCACTTAGGAGCGGGGAGATCTTAGCAGAGGTTGGATTGATGTCTTTGTAATGGCCGCTGGTATAAGATTTTTGCTACGGCGGTAGTAACTCATTTGTCGCAAATAGAATCTGATCATAGGCCTATTTTACTTAGTACGAAAATCAGCGGGAAACCCATGTGCAGTCAGCCTTTCCGGTTTTTGGTAGCATGGAATGTGCATCAAGATTTCAACCAACATATCAAGGAAAATGAGAATAATGTGCATCCTATGTTTGATAACCTATTAGAATTAAAAGTGGCTACTCGACGATGGAATAGATTTGTATTTGGAAATATTGGACGGAGGAAGGCGAGATTGCCGGCACAGATTCGTGGTGTTGAAATGTCTTTAGATCAACATCGCAATCCTTTTTTGATTGAATTAGAGGTTGCTCTCAAAAGAACTGGATGAGGTGTACGCACAAGAAGAGAGCCTTTGGTTCTAGAAATCCCGTACCAAGTGGCTTACTCAGGGTGATCAGAATACGTAGTTTTCCCATCCCACAACATTGAGTAGACAACGTCACAATTTCATTAGAGCTCTAAAAGATGATAATGGGAACTGGTGCACATATGTGGTTAATTTTAGGGAAATCACGATTGTGTTTTTTTTTTTTGCAAAGTTATTCATGTCCAAGCTGCGCCAAGCCATGTTACCGTAGTGATGAGTGTTACAATCGATCGAATAAAGCCAAGAGGGGTGAATTAGATTTTTAAAAAGTGGTGGACACTAATTACAAAGGTAGAAAATTGTAAGGTGGTTTAGAGTGGTTCAACTCCCTCAATGGAGTCTACATCCACTACCTCAGTGACTTCACTAAGGATTTTCCAAAAGTCCAGTAATTTGTCTTTCCTTTAAGGATAAGGAGTAACCTTACACAATTCAATAACTTATACCCCAAAGTCTATTGAATCCTTTCCCCAAAACAAATACAAAGAAGCAAAGAAGGAAATCCTCACAAGGAAGGTGATTGCATAATACAAGCTCTCCCACATACCTAAGAAACACTAGGAAATTAATTACAATGAAGAACCACGCTAGTGTTTACAAGAAAGATGAAAATTGAGAACAAGTTGATTTTTATTATTTGAATGTTTAGATAGGCTTTCTTGTTACTTCATTACTATTTGGAGACCACTTTTATATGCTCTTGATCTTTTCTAACCGTTTGGAGTCGTTGGAAGCCATTAAAACCAAGCATTAAATGCTCACCTGCAGAAACATTTTGTAACCCCCTAGTCCCGGTCTAGGCGACAGACCGGTCCGAATAGGTTACACGGGGAAAACCGAAGCGAAACTCGTTAAGGCTCCTCTTCGATTAGAAACCCTAGAAAACTTCTTTTAAACCTTATCTTTTCTAAATGCATCGTTAGTCATATGTGTGAAAACGACAGCGGAAAACCAAAAACGTAAAGATATAAGCGAGACGCAAAGTAATATAAATTTACCATGTGTCGAGTTAGTCCGATTTCATGCTTATGAAACCAAAACCATACAAAAACGATTCACACGAGACTCTCAAGGAAGCTTACGACAAACGGGACCAAAGCCCAACATTTCAAAATCCTTAAAGATGCCAAAAGCCCAATTTACACACCCGTGTTTCGAAACTGGCTTGCCCGTTTCGATACATGAACCCTAGTTTAAAAGCCAGACCAGGCTGTACCGGTATGGTCCACCTTGTTTCGATACGAGGGTCCATTTTGACAAAGCGTTCCGAAATTCGTTCTGAAACTGGCCCTTACAGTGGCAAACCGTTTCAATACGTGTATCGAAACAAGAGCTCACAGTGTCAAACCGTATCGAAACGCATTCTGATACGGGAATCCCTGGATTTATCATCGTTCCGAAACAACCCCAAGCGTTTCGAAATGCCTGCACTGTGTGTGACCCTGAAACAGTTTTCTGCATCTCTAAAGTTCCCAAACAAGCCTCAAAACCACAAGAATCAAGAAACAACAACATGGAAAACTATCATATATACATTCTAGATGCAAAAAGTCCTAATCACAACATTTGACATGCATTCAAGCAACAATTTAGAACTCAAGCTCTAAGCTCACATGAACACTTATATACAAAAACACTAACAAGTCAATATGCTTAGCAATCTACACAAGACCACACCAAGTCCCAATTTAACATAATATCACCATTTAGAACATGCTTGAAACATAAACAACCCATAGTAAGGGAGTTTGAACACCAACTCTATAACATACAATCTAGCAATCCCATTGTCTAAGTGTTATTACAAAACATAAACCGTACTTTGAACTTAATGAGAACTCCAAGAGTTTCCTCCCTTGCCCACTTGCCTCTCGAAGCCTCTAACGATCTGCATTATTGAAGAAAAGAGAGCGTAAGCTAGAAGCTTAGTGAGCGGAGCTCTAAACACACCAACAATGCAGTTTTTTTAAAACGTAGACTTAGATTCAAGCAAAATCAAATAAGGAAAGACGTAATGTATCACAAACATCACATTAAAAGGTATGCGCATGCATGACCCAAAACCCGGTGGGACTACACATCACCGTTCGACTAATTGTTTTCCGATGGGACTACACATCACCATACTCTTCTATTAGTCACTACCGGTGGGACTACGCATCACCGTAGTAACGACAACCATCACGTGAGGCTCGACACCAACAACGACTACACAAAACCATTAAACAGAGAGTAAAACAATCCAAAGCACACCATAACACACATAATCGAGAACGCCATAATCAACCAAACAAGTGTGAATAGATAAACTTACACTGGGGTCTAGGTTAGTCTCTAAGACTCCACCCAAACCCCAACAACCTTCATTGAACGCATTTAAAGTCTCAAAACAGTTTCCACTCTCCGATGAACCCGAACGAATGCCGAAACACCGATCTCAAGCCTCCGTAGCACCCGATATCGCACCCGAACCCAATTCCTCTGTTTAAAGAAATCCAAGTCATACTATTAGGACACTTATACACTCGTAAACCAGTAGCAACTCGGAAACTCACTCTTGCAACCAAAACAAATCAATTCGAATCCAAATTTCATCCAAACTTCACCATTTTCGTTCTAAAAAAACCTCCCACAGTGAAGTCACCCATTCCAACCACTAAAATGCATCCAAAAACATCCTCCATCATCAAGGGAACCACCAGCCACGTTTTCAACCTAAAACCAACCCAAAAACCCAACCTTTTAAACTTAAAAATCTTATTTTTATACCCATTTCGGGTTTCCCACCAAAACCCATCATTTTAACATTTTTAAGACACCCAAAAGTGATCAAAAACACCCTTAAACGTTACATTAGAAACCCACATGAAGAACCCGTAGAAATACCCATTTTCTTAACTCAACTCCAAACTCAAAATACATTTTAATGGCTTTTAAAAGAGGGTTTTCAAAGAACACAAGCTAGACAATGTAAAATCTGAAATAAGGAAGAGATTACCTTCAAAAAATCTTGCTTGGGTGAGTGATTTGAGCAATGGAATAATGATTTAGGGTTTTAGAGAAGTTTTAGTGGAAAAGGGGGATCTTGGAGAAGATGACATCTTTTTCAAAATTTCCTTTCTTTATTCCCTTTTTCTCAAAATTCTCATTCTCAATTTAATTACTGGCATTTTAGTAAATATGGAAATCTTTTGTAAAAATCATCATTTTAAGTCTAATTTTAACCCGGACTAATCCTAGGTTATAATCGATAAACTCTCGAGTCCTAAACCGGGGCGTTACAACTCTCCCCCGCTTAAGGAATTTCGTCCCTGAAATTATATGACAGAAAAAGATATGGAAACTGTCTTTCCATGTCTTCCTTCCTCTCCCAAGTAGCCTCTTCCACACCTCGGTGTCTCCACAAAACCTTGACTTGATAGACCTCCCACGCAACACTTTCTTGTTTGTAGCAAGAATCTCAACCGGATCTTCATCATACGACAAGTCGAGGTTCAACTCAATCTCTTCCACTTTCGAAGCATCGATACATAGAAAACATCGTGGATCTTCTCTAACTCGGTCGAGAGTCTCAATCTATACGCATCGGGACCGATCCTCTCAACTACCTCGTAAGGTCCAATGAACCTCGGACTAAACTTACATTTCCTACCAAACCTCGTTACCTTCTTCCAAGGTGAGACCTTCAAAAACATCTTCTCGCCCATGACATACTCTATCTCTTTTCTCTTCAAATCGGCATACGACTTCTGTCGGTTTGAAGCTACCCTCAAGCGATCACAAATCAGTTTTACCTTCTCGGTAGTGCCTTTAAGCAAGTCAGGCATCGCTACAAGCTTTTGTCCGGCCTCGGCCCAACAAATATGAGTTCTACACTTCCTACCATACAGAGCTTCATACGGTGCCATCTGAATACTGACCTGATAACTGTTGTTGTACGCAAACTCTACTAACGGTATATGCTTCTCCCAAGACCCCTGAAAGTCGATAATATAACACCTCAACATGTCCTCCAACACCTGTATCACCCTCTCTAACTGACCATCTGACTGCCGGTGATACGAAGTACTGAAATTCAACCAAGTACCCAAAGCACGATGCAAACACTCGCAAAATCTAGTTGTAAACCTCAGATCTCGGTCTGACACAATCGATTTTGGTACCTCATGCAGTCTCACTATCTCACAGATGTACAGATCGGCCAACTTATCTAAGGTGTAGGTAGTATGAACAGGTATGAAGTGAGCACAGTTAGTAAATTTATCGACTATCACCCACACTGAATTCTTCTTCGAAGGAGTCAACGGTAAACCTGACACGAAGTCCATGGTGATACGTTCCCACTTCCATTCCGGAATCTTCAACGGCTGTAACAACCCTGAAGGAAACTGATGCTTGGCTTTAACTCTCTGACATACCATGCACTTACTCACAAACTCGGCTACATCCTTCTTCAACCTAACCCAATAGTACTCTTCTTTCAACCCACAGTACATCTTCGTACTATCCGGATGCATAGCAAAAGGGTTGTTATGTGCTTCATTTAAGATGATGTGCCTCAACTAGGAATCTTCCGGAACAACTATTATATCCTTGAAACATAAGATCTCATTTTCACCAAAACAAAAATCTGGGGGTCTAACCTCGGCTATATCTTGCACATGAGGTGCCAACGACTCATCTTGCAATTGTTTCTCTCAGATTAACTGAGCCAATGACAGTTTAACTTGCAACTCGGCTATCAAACCACCATCCCGTGACACGCTCAATCTCGCAAACATAGCTCACAACTCAACTGCCACTTTTCTACTCAAAGCATCGGCCACTACGTTTGCCTTATCCGAATGGTACTCTATCGTGAGGTCATAACCCTTAAGAAGTTCTATCCATCTACGCTACCTAAGATTTAACTCTTTCTAAGACATCAAGTACTTCAAACTCTTGAGGTCGGTATAAACGGTGCACTTCTCACCATAAAGGTGATGTCTCCAAATCTTCAATGCAAATACTATTGCGGCTAACTCAATATCATGAGTGGGGTAGTTCTTCTCGTGAACTTTCAACTGTCTCGAAGCATAAGCTACGACCTTACCTTCTTGCATAAGCACACAACCTAAACCTACATATGATGCATCACTGTAAATCACAAACTCTTTTCCTGGTTCCGGCTGAACCAAGATAGGAGCTTCGGTCAAAGTTTTCTTCAACTTCTCGAACGCTTGTTGTCTTGCATCTGACCACTCATACAAAACATTCTTCTGAAGCAACTTGGTTAAAGGAGCTGCTATCTTTGAAAATCCCTCGACAAATCTTCGATAATATCCCGCAAAGCCTAGGAAGCTACAGATTTCCGTCACTGACTTTGGTTGCTTCCAATTCACTATTGCTTCTATCTTCTTGGGATCCAGACTAATCCCATTGGCCGAGATCACATGACCTAGGAAGACTACCTCCCTAATCCAAAACTCACATTTACTTAACTTGTCATATAATTAATTCTTAAGCAAAGTCTAAAGCACTAACCGCAAATGCTCATCATGCTCTTCCTCAGTCCTAGAGTACACTAAGATGTCATCTATGAACACTACCACAAACCTGTCCAAAAATTCGTAAAACACATGGTTTATCATGTCCATAAACGCAGCTGGAGAATTAGTCAAACCGAAAGGCATCACCAAGAACTCATAGTTCCCATAACGTGTATGGAAGGTTGTCTTCGGTATGTCCACATCTTTCACCTTCAACCGATCAAGCAAGTCATCTATCCTAGGCAAAGGGTACTTGTTCTTCACTATTACCTTGTTCAACTGCCTATAATCTATACACATCCTCATACTACCGTTCTTCTTCTTCACAAATAAGACCGGAGCACCCCACGGAGAAATACTAGGCCTAATGAAACCTTTATCCGACAACTCCTGAAGATGTGTCTTCAATTCTTTCAACTATTTCGATGCCATTCTATACAGAGCAATAAACACGGGTGCAGAATTAGAATACGTCTCAATAGCAAATTCAACTTCTCTATCTGGAGGCAAACCCGACAACTCTTCCGGAAAAAAACTTGGAAAATCACAAATTGTCCTGATGTCTTGCGGTCTAACCTCACTCATATTCGGATTCATCACGTAAGCCAAATAAGCCTGACAACCCGAATCCATTAACTTCTGAGCTTCCAACGCAGAAAAAACATTGGACAAGAACCTAACGTCATCGCCAACTACCACAACCTCAAAGTCAGCTGTAAGCTTCAAAGAGACTCTCTTGGTCTCAAAGTCAACCCTAGCTCTATGCTCTACGAGCCAATCCATTCCCAAAATCACATCAAAACCGTAGAACGGTAACTCCATCATGTCAACTGGAAACACGTGGTCCTGAACCATCAAGGGACACCTCCTATACATCTTCCTAACTACCACCGTGTCACCGAAAGAACTAGTAACATTTACACCTACCTCTAACCACTCAAACGGTAAACCTAGAGACCTTGCGTGTTGACCAAAAAATATACGAATGTGTCAACCCCTAATCTATAAAAGAAAGCAAACCCAAAGATTGTAATGAGAAATTACCTGCAATGACATATGTGTCATTCCCTGCCTCTCGCTGTGCATACACCCTATCCGGTCCTCCACCCTCGGGCTGGACTGCCACTACATGAGCCAAGTTCCTCTATCCATCATTCCTCGGGTGGAAGTTACCACGACCGTGCCCACGGCCTCCCTGATGCTTAAAACCCCTAACTAGAGTCGGTCTGCCCCTAGTCGGGTGTGGGCAGTTACGCCTCAAATGGTCTCGGGAACCACAGTTCCAACATACCCCATAGGTCTACACTCGCCCTGATGGCGCCTCTCGCATCTAGCACACTCCGGAGTGTGTACAACGGCTTCTTGGCCCGGGTGGCCCCGTCCATAGTTACCACCCTCATGCCTCGAATCAGGCTGATACCTCCTATCTTTATGCCTCTTGGCATGATCTCTACCCCAATTCGCGTGTCTCTTTCAAGAATCGGACCCACTAGCACGAGCATTGGAGCCTAAGTTCTGCTGAATATCTTTGGCGCTAGAGACCAAGACATCAAACTCGGTATAGTCAGAGGCAAGCATATAAGTCTTCACATCTCTAGTCAACCCATATCGAAAGCGGTCACACCGTTCCCTCTCACTGGGAACCAACTCGGGTGCATACTGGCTCAATCTCACAAACTGAACCTCGTACTCGGTCATAGTCTTGCTACCCTGAACCAAGGCCATAAACTCCCTCTTCTTCTCATCCAGATATTGAACTCCGAGATACTTCTTCTTTAAAGCATTTATGAAGAATTCCCACGTGATATCCGCTTCGGCCATACCCGAAGTAACAATGGTCCACCAAGTATATGTGTCCCCCTGAAGCAAGGAGACAATGCAACCCAACTTACGAGTGTCTGAGCACTCCATCTGACCCAAGATGTGTGTTGTACTCTCGAGCCAAGCCTCTGAACCCTCGAGAGTCAAACCACAAAACTCAACCCCTCCCAAGCTATGAAGCCTCTCTAAGGGTAATCCCGTCCCCGCACCCTGAGGTGGTGTTGTAGCTTGTATACTGGCCAAAGCTGTCTAAAAAGCTCCGACTATGGTCTGAATCAAATGGGTCATGTTCGCACCTGTCGTACCCTGACCCGCCTGAGCCCCATAACCTCCAACATTTGCACCGGCCTGAGGCCCATTACATTCACCACCCACTCCATTACCATCGGAAGCAGGAGAAACAGAAGGCTCATTCCCAGGTGCTTTGTCACCCGCTCTAGGTCGTCCCCTCGGTCTCACCATACTGAAGATAAAATCTAAAACAACAACCACATAACACACAAGAAAACATTAAGTTAGCAAAAGGGCAAGGACCCAAGTTCTCAACTCTTTAAACCAAAGCCATTTTCAATAACAACACCTAGCAATGGGAACACTTGACTAGACTTCAACCAACAACAAGGTCATTAAAACATGCCTTAATACATCGTGCAATAGCAAGCAACCATACAAAACAACTTACTTGACTTACCTTACCTAGGAGACCTCGTAACCGAGGCTCTGATACCACCAAATGTAACCCCCTCGTCCCAATATAGGCGACAGACTGGTCCGAACAGGTTACACGGGGAAAACCAAAGCGAAACCCGTTAAGGCTCCACTTCGATTAGCAACCCTAGAAAACTTCTTTTAAAAATTATCTTGTCCAAATGTATCATTAGTCCTATGTGTGAAAATGATAGCGGAAAACTGAAAACGTAAAGATATAAGCGAGGCGCAAAGTTATATAAATTTACCAAGTGTCGAGTTAGTCTGATTTCATGCTTACGAAACCAAAACCATACAAAAGCGATTCACACGAGGCTCTCAAGGAAGCTTACGACAAACGGGACCAAAGCCCAACATTTGATAATCCTTAAAGATGCCAAAAGCCCAATTTACAGGCCTGTGTTTCGAAACAAGCTTGCCCGTTTCGATACACGGGCCCCAGTTTAAAAGCCAGACCAGGCTGTACCGGTATGGTCCATCTTGTTTCGGTACGAGGTCCATTTTGTCAAAGCGTTCCGGAACTCGTTTCGAAACAGGCCCCGACAGTGGCAAACTATTTCGATACGTGTATTAAAACAGGAGCTCACAGTGTCAAACCGTATCGGAATACGGTCCAATACGGGTATCCCTGGAGTTATCACCGTTCTGAAACAACCACAAGCCTTTCAAAACGCTTGCACTCTATGTGACCCTGAAACAATTTTCTGCATCTCTAAAGTTCCCAAACAAGCCTCAAAACCACAAGAATCAAGAAACAACAACATGGCAAACTATCATATATACATTCTAGATGCAAAAAGTCCTAATTACAACATTTGACATGCATTCAAGCAACAATTTAGAACTCAAGCTCTAAGCTCACATGAACACTTAGATACAAAAACACTAACAAGTCAATATGCTTAGCAATCCACACAAGACCACACCAAGTCCCAATTTAACATAATATCACCATTTAGAACATGCTTGAAACATAAACAACCCATAGTAAAGGAGTTTGAACACCAACTCCATAACATACAATCTAGAAATCCCATTGTCTAAGTGTTATTACAAAACATAAACCATACTTTGAACTTAATGTGAACTCCAAGAGTTTCCTCCCCTGCCAACTTGTCTCCCGAAGCCTCTAACGATCTGCATTGTTGAAGAAAAGAGAGCGTAAGCTAGAAGCTTAGTGAGCGGAGCTCTAAACACACCAACAATGCAATTTTTTTTAAACGTAGACTTAGATTCAAGCAAAATCAAATAAGGAAAGACATAATGTATCACAAACATCACATTACAAGGTATGCACATGCATGACCCAAAACCCAGTGGGACTACACATCACCGTTCGACTAATAGTTTTCCGATGGGACTACATATCACCGTACTCTCCTATTAGTCACTACCGGTGGGACTACACATCACCGTAGTAACGACAACCATCACGTGAGGATCGACACCAACAACGACTACACAACAACATTAAACAGAGAGTAAAACAATCCAAAGCACACCACAACACACATAATCGAGAATGCCATAATCAACCAAACAAGCGGGAATAGATAAACTTACACTTGGGTCTAGGTTAGTCTCTTAGACTCCACCCAAACCCCAACAACCTTCATTGAATGCATTTAAAGTCTCAAAATAGTTTCCACTCACCGATGAACCCAAACGGATGCCGAAACACCGATCTCAAGCCTTCATAGCACCCAGTATTGCACTCGAAGCACCCGAACTCGATTCCTCTATTTAAAGCAATCCAAATCATACTATTAGGACACTAATACACTCGTAAACCAGTAGCAACCTGAATTCTCACTCTTGCAACCAAAACACATCAATTCGAATCCAAATTTCATCCAAACTTCACCATTTTCGTTCTAAACAAACCCCACACTGAAGTCACCCATTCCAACCACTAAAACGCATCCAAAAACATCTAGAAACATCCTGTATCATTAAGGGAACCACCAGCCACGTTTTCAACCTAAAACCAACCCAAAAACCCAACCTTGTAAACCTAAAAATCTCTTTTTTATACTAATTTCGGGTTTCCCACCAAAACCCATCATTTTTAAGACACCCAAAAGTGATAAAAAAATACCCTTAAACGTTACATTAGAAACCCACATGAAGAACCCATAGAAATACCCATTTCTCAACTCAACTCCAAACTCAAAATACATTTTAATGGCTTTTAAAAGAGGGTTTTCAAAGAACACAACTTATACAATGTAAAATCTGAAATAAGGAAGAGATTACCTAAAAAATCTAGCTTGGATGAGTGATTTGAGCAATGGAATAGTGATTTGGGGTTTTAGAGAAGTTTTAGTGGAAAAAGGGGATTTTGGAGAAGATGACATCTTTTTCAAAAATTCCTTTCTTTATTCCTTTTTTCTCAAAATTCTCATTCTTAATTTCATTAATGGCATTTTAGTAACTATGGACATCTTTTGTAAAAATCATTATTTTAAGTCTAATTTTAACCCGGACTAATCCTAGGTTATAATCGATAAACTCTCAGGCCTTAAACTGGGGCATTACAGGTTTCGAAACCTTTACTAGAGGTTTCAAAACCTTAAGAGGGGATTTGTAAAAACTAGCCATTACATGGCCAAGGTTTCGTAACCTTATAAAGGTTTCGAAACCTTTGCTAAGGTTTCAAAAACAGCTGCATTCTGGAAATAAAGGTTTTGAAACCTTCTGTAAGGTATCGAAACCTTTCCTTAAAAAGCTAAAGTTTTGGGCATTTTTTTGACTTTTAAAATATACATTCGATATAGATGCAAAGTAAAACATTTTGACAAGATTGAATCGAGTTTTTGACAAATTGCACGGTGGTTTAGAGTGGGTCAACTCCTTAATGGAGTCTACACCCACTACCTTAGTGACTACACTAAGGATTTTCCAAAAATCCACTAATTTGTCTTTCCTTTAAGGATAAGGAGTAACCTTACACAATTCAATAGACTTATACCCCAAAGTCTATTGAATCATTTCCTCAAAACAAATACAAAGAAGCAAACTAGGAAATCATTACAAGGAAGGTGTTTGCACAATATAAGCCCTCTCTCACACACCCAAGAAAAACTAGGAAATTAATTACAATGAAGAACCACACTATTGTTTACAAGAAAGATGAAAATTGAGCACAAGTTGGATTTTTATTGTTTGAATGATTAGATAGGCTTTCTTGTTACTTCATTACAGTTTGGAGACCCCTTTTATATACTCTTGATCTTTTCTAACCTTTGGGAGACCTTGGAGGGACTTTGGAGTCATTGGATGCTTTTAAAACCAAGCATTAAATGCTCACCTGCACAGAGGTTTTGAAACCTTTTACCAGAGGTTTCAAAACCTTAAGAGGGGATTTGTAAAAACCTTTGTTAAGGTTTCAAAAACTGGGGCATTCTGTAAAGAAAGGTTTTGAAACCTTCCTTATGGTTTCGAAACTTTTCCTTAAAAAACTCAAGTTTTGGCCATTTGTTGACTTTTAAAAGATACATTCGATATAGATGCAAAGTCAAACATTTTATAAAACATTTTGACAAGATTGAATTGAGTTTTTGAAAAATTTATTTCGTGAACTTTAGTTTACAAAATTTTACAAGTTAGTCATTTAAAATTAAATTTACGTTATATCAAAATCAAAATAAGTCTAACAATTTCCCCTTTTTTGATATAACAAAACCTTTTGTAAAAATTTGTTTTTTGAAAATTTTGTCAAACTTTCAAATCTCCCACTTAAACTCCCTATTAATAAATGTCTTTGTAAAATCTATGAGAATTAAGTTTTAAAGACACTTCTTAAAGAAATTTGAGGAAAAAAAAACAAATTGGTTGATTCTATTTGTCTCTCCCCTTTTTGTTATAGAAAAAAGAACAAAATGCTACAAAAAGAACAAACATTATTAGAGTAATAGGGCATTATCCAAAAGGTAATAGAAAGATAAACCATAATATTCATATCAAAAATAGCATACATCATAACATTCAATAAAAAGATAAAATGTAAAATCCAACATAAAACATAGGCATAACGATATCCAACAAAGTGAATATAATGCCTAAAGACAAAAATCGAAATCCTAAATCAAAATAAGTCCAAAAGTACCATAATAATACCAAAAATACATACAAGAATGCATAAAAGCTTAAGCATCCGGTGCATCATGAGGCGATGAAGGTGGGAAAAGATGACCACAAACAAGATGCATATCATGCTCAAGAGATGTCACATGTCTGTCCAAGCCATGAAGCAAACCGATAGTCTCCTCATGAGAACTACAAAGATAGGCATCCAAGTTGTCAAAACAAGTGACCATGGCCACAAACATGGACTACATAGTCACGGGAGTCGGTGCATTCTCATCTACCGGAGCCTTGGGAGCTTCCAAGTCGACCACCTCTACTCCTACTCGGTGAACCCAAATGTTAACTCCAAGATATCATTGAGCTTTGTGGCAAGATTTGATGTCAATCTTGCTCTTGTTCTTCACTTGAGGATCAAGAGAGGTATCAATGTTGAGATTCCTAAAGATATGGCTATGTACACATCCAAAGGAAAGAGAAAAAGATGTGGGGTTGGATATGACTTTCATGAGGTTAAGGAAAATGATGGTAGCAATATCTGGTCGAGGCCTACTATGATATTGGCGAAGCCACCAATAATCAATAACCCTTATAGAAGCGACTTTTCGCCGGAAGAACGAAAAAACCAAGTAGTGAGAAGATGAAAGAGACGTTCCTCGAGAGGAAGATGAGTGAGTGACCATCCAAAAATGTAGGAATATTATGAGGCTCATATTCATTGGATTTTCCACTAAGGGGAACACCGAAATGGTTGGCAATGGATTGAGGTGTCAACTCAAACTCGGTACCCATGAGAAAATATCAAATACCAATAATAAAATTAGTGCCATTAGGAGACCGAATAAACTTGGCATTGGCATGAAAAGCACAGACTAACCTACGATGGGTATAATATGGAATACTCAAGTAGTCAAGCCATTCCCATTTGGTGAATAATTCAAAAAGATCAAAGTTATGCTCAGACGACATAAGAAAGGCTAAGTCTATGGTTCGCTTGACTCTAACTTCTTTGGATTCATAGACATTAAGGTATCTATGACAGTGAACATCATTTCTAAAACAAAGATCCTCAAATTGAGGATTAAGATTAAGAATATGAAGGGGTTGATTAAAACCAGAATATTGACCTCTTCCAACATGAGAACATTTAGCTCTAGGAGGCATGGTTCTAGGAGGCATGATTAAAACAAAAAAATGAGTTTTGGCTTGAAAAAGTTGGTTGGAGAATTCTGTCAAACACTTTGTAGGGAAAACTCTAAACCAATTTTGGCAAGGGTTTGGGATGAATTAGGTGATACCTCCAGTAAAATAAACATCATGTAGCATATAAATTACCAGCCCAAAGCATTAATCTAAAAAATTTGCCTAAATATGTCAATTTTCGGAATACCCAAAAACTTGAAAATTTTGTGGAAAACAATAGGTTTTGTTTAAATCATGTTTAAAAGAATGAACATTATAACACAAACATGATTTATATGAAATTGAAGCATGTAAAACATCATTTGAAATCAAAAGTTTCATCTAAGCTCGAAATAAAGAAAATTGCAATAAATCGAATAAAGCCAAGATGAGGGTGAATTGGATTTTTGAATAGTGGTGGAGACTAATTGCAAAGGTAGAAAATTGGAAGATGATTTAGAGTGGTTCAACTCCCTCAATGGAGTCTATATCCACTACCTTAGTGACCACACTAAGGATTTTCCACAAATCCACTAATTTGCCTTTTCTTTAAGGATAAGGAGTAACCTTACACAATTCAATAGACTTATACCCTAAAGTCTATTGAATCATTTCCCCAAAACAAATACAAAGAAGCAAACTAGGAAATCCTTACAAGGAAGGTGTTTGTACAATATAAGCTCTCTCACACACCCAAGAAACAGTAGAAAATTAATTACAATGAAGAACCACACTAGTATTTACAAGAAGATGAAAATTGAGCACAAGTTGGATTTTTATTGCTTGAATGATTGGATAGGCTCTATTGTTACTTCATTACTGTTTGTAGAGCCCTTTATATGCTCTTGATCTTTTCTAACCATTGGGAGATGTTGGAGGGAGTTTGGAGCCGTTGGAAGCCATTAAAACATATTCATTAAATGCTCACCTGCACAGAGGTTTCGAAACCTTAAAGAGGATTTGAAAAATATAGCTGTTACATAGCCATGGTTTCGAAACCTTTGCTAATGTTTCAATTCCAGGCCATTCTGCCCGAAAGGTTTCGAAACCATCAAATAGACGTATTGAAACCTTCTTTAAAAATATGAAAATTTTGCTATCTTTTAACTCTTTAAGGTATATAAACATAGTGGGATGAGTCAAAACATTGTGAAAACATTTAAAACATAATTTTTGATATCAAGTTGACTTTGAATTATTTTTGCAATATTTGAATAAGTCCAAAAACATTTTTCATTGAGTTATATCAAAATAAATATTTCAGAAATATCCCCTTTTTGATATAATGAAACCACTTGAAATTTGTTTTCAAAAAGCTCCCAATTAGAAAAATAATTTTAGAAAAATATTTAAAGCTCACCTTTTTTTCTTTTTGAAACTAAAAATTTCAAACTTATATCTCCCATTTTTGTTATATAAAAAATAATTCAAATCATTAAGTTCAAAAATAACAATAGAGAGTAAGATAAATCATTTTAAAACAAAAGTTCCCCTTAATCAAAGCATTCCATTTAAAAATTTTAGATCAAATGCTTGACACTGAAAAGATATTGAACTTTAAGATAAAATCAAATTAAAAGCATATATAATTCAATGTATCGAAGACTTTTAAAAACTTTCTGCAAACATATGAATGAAATCATTACTCATATGCATAAAGCTCTCAAATAATGTCATGCTTGTTTAGATATTGAGATAAAAACACATATATGAATGAACATTAAACAATCAAAAATAGATAACCAAGAATATAGAATTAAAGGCATTAAGCTTAGGGGTTACCCATTTTCTTCACTTGTGTGACTAGAGCATTTCCATTTCTTTGCATTTCTTTCCATTTGCTCCAACAAACCTACAAGAGACAATTACTTAGATTTTGGTATCCAAATTGCTTTTGATCCATTAACATTAATCTCAACTCTATTGCTTGTCTAATTACTTGTCTAATCCTATAACATTTTCTCTTATTTATAGGACAAGTATGCAAGGAATGACCATGATACTGACAATGTGAGCATTTTTTCCATTATGTGACAAGATGAATTATTAAAAATAATTTCTTTTTCTTTTGTTAAGCTTTCAAGCTTAACTTTCAAATTAAGATTTTCTTTTTCTAAAACTCTATTGCTTGTTTTTGAAAACTCTGAATCATTTTTCAAAATTTTCATTTTGGTTTTCAAAATCCAATTTTGTTTTCAAAAGAAAATAATTTTCAAATTCAAGTTTAGGAATCATTTTCTTAAATTTGGAATTTATGGTCTCAATTTCCAAAAATAATTCATCGAAAGTATCTTGTAACTCTTCAAATGTATATGAGTTTAATTCACTTGAGTTAGAAGATACCTCGGGCTCATCGAGAGCCAAAACAGCATCCACCTTAGGGATTGAGAGGAGGTTTGCACAAGATGAAGCATTATCCTTCTTCTCTCCCTTCTTGTTGCCATAGAGTTTCTCAAGCTTCTCCCACATCTCTTTGGAACTTTTGAATGTGGAGAACTTCTTGGAAACATCTTCATTGAGGCCACAAAGAAGAGTATTCATCGCCTTTGCGTTTAGCTTGTCCTTCGTGTCATTTGCACTCCTTTGCTTCTTCTTCTTCTTAGGAGCATCAAAGTAACCATCTTCAATGATATCCTAAACCTCAAAATCAAGAGATTTGATGAAATACTTCATGGCATTGCTCCATTAAAAGTATGCTTCTTCTTCGAAGAGCGGAGGACACGAGATAGAGCGGCCTTTTTCAAATTTTGCCATTTCCTTGATCGGTGGACTTCGAGAAAATGATCTTTACTACCGGATGTTAGTATTCGATGGAGATGAGTCTCTGATACCAATTGTTAGGCTTGTTTCACGTTCGAATCGATCTCCAAAAACCGTCAAGTGGGTTGTATTTGGTCCTTGGATTAATTGGCTAAAAATCGAAAGAAAGGTAGAAAATTGCACAAGGATTTTAGAGTGGTTCGACTAACCAACTGAGTGTACATCCACTACCTTAGCACACCACTAAGGATTTCTCAATTCACTATGAATTCTTCCCCTTTTCAAGGCTTAGGAGGAAACCTTTACAACCCTATCGTCTATGTGGCTAAGATAGAACCACTCTAGTTTAAGGCTAAACTAGAACATCTCCCTTTGATAAGGTTCGTTTGGTAAACTAAATACCTAACAAGGTGGGTGCATACACAAATTAAGCTCACAATAAAGAGTGAAAGATTTACAATTTAAGCACTCTCTAAACTATGTACAAGAGAAATGAAGAAATAAGATTTAGACTCGAATTCTCTTGATCATTTTACTTTGATATATTCTCTAATAATCTTCAAGTGTCCCAAGCTTGCTTTTATAGTGTAGAATGATATTTTAGCCGTTTATGGTCGTTGGGGATGTTTTGGAGCCATTGTGAAGTCAAAAGTTAAGTTTTAAATTCCCACATGCATAGAGGTTTCGAAACCTTAAGGAGGATTTGAAAAATATAGTTCTTACAGAGCCATGGTTTCGATCGGTTGTTGAAGCCGATATCGTTGGAAGAAGTAAGGAGTGTGGTTTTTAGCATAGAGGCAATGAAAGTGCCATGTATATATGGGTTTCATGCTAGATTCTTTCGAAATAATTGAGATGATGTGGGTGATTCCATATTTCGCTTTGTTAGTGAGTTTTTTAAGTCCGGGAATCTTGATATGGCTGCTAATCGTACTCTTCTTGTGCTAATTCCTAAGGTGCCCAAGCTTGAGAGCATTCATCAACTTCGACCAATCCGTCTTTGTACGATTATGTATAAGGTGATTACTAAGATTCTAGTTAATCAATTAAAACCCCACTTAACGAATTGGGTAGTACAGACACAAATCGGTTTCGATCCGGGAAGACAGATTATTGATAATATTATCCTCGCACAAGAGGTAGTGCATACGATGAGTAGGAAGCGAGATGCAAAGTCGTGGATGGCGATAAAAGTAGATCTTGAGAAAGCTTATGATCGTTTAGAATGGAGCTTTATTCAGGAGACTCTTCAGGAATTGGGTTTGTCAGAGCGCTTTATTTAGTGGATCATGAAATATGTTTCTTCTGTTTCTACGCAGACTATTTGGAATGGGGAATTGACGAATACATTTATTCCATCTCGGGGTATTCACAAGGGTGACCCACTCTCACCGTATCTGTTTGTGTTATGCATGGAGCGTTTATCACATGCTATTCAAAGGTTAGTGAGTGATGGATCATGGAAGTCGATTCGTCTGGTCTGCTGAGGTACAAGTTTGACACATCTCTGTTTTGTCGATGACTTAGTTCTTTTTGAAGAAGCTACTATTGATCAGATGGAAGTAGTGAAGGATACATTACTAAATTTTTGTGCTTGCTCTGGTCACCGAGTTAGTGTAGCGGAAACAAAAATATTTTTCTTGAAGAATTGTGCAGCGGATAGACGTCAATTGATAGCAGACATGTTTAGATTTGATATTGTGAATGATCTTGGAATGTATTTAAGTGTGCCTCTTTTGCATCAACGTGTTACACATGCTACCTACCAATTGTTTCTTGAGAAAATTGAACGTCGCCTCTATGGATCGACGGCTAATTTGTTATCTTTGGCAGGAAGAATCGCGCTAGCAAAGGTCGTATTACAAGCAATTCCTACTTATGTAATGCAGACTAGTTGGTTACCTAAGAGAATTTGTGATACGATAGAAAAATTGATAAGACGATTTGTGGGGATGCTTTGAGTGGTAAAATGGCAATTGCGCTCGTTAAATGGGAAGAGGTGCAGGCGCCTATATCAATGGGCGGTTTGGGATTTAAAGAATTATGTCGCCATAACAATGCTTTGCTAATGAAAGTTGTGACTCAGTTGGTTACGTCAGTGGATAAACTTTGGGTTCGCATGCTTAAGGAGAAATATAATTGGACCGGGGTTCTACCGATGGATATCCAATGGCCTAATTCCTTGCGGCTATGGTAAGGGTTGAGTAACTTGTGGGAAGACGTTTGTAAGAGTGTGTGTTGGAAGATTTGAAACGATTGGAAAACTAATTTTTGGTGGGATTCATGGCTTGATAATGTCGAGCCGTTGGCGAGTCACTGTACACTTTCGTCACCCCTGTTCCGGTGGCCAGTATGCTAGCTCCATCCGAGGATTGGGATTGGGCTCGGTTACATCAACAGTTGCCACACGATGTGCTGCTTGGTATGGCGCGTTTGGTACCGCCTCGGGCGAGCCTTGAGCAGGATTAGCCAGCGTAGAAATGGACCGAGTCTCGTTCATTCACAACAACATCGACCTATAAGGCACTTGCACAGCCAGTGGTGAGTAATGACCATGGGTTATGGCGTGTGATATGGCTCATGAATGTACCGCAACATGTAAGGATCTTCTTGTGGCTATGCTTACACGATAAGATCTTGACTAACATTGAAAGACGACGCCGTGATATCACTTTGGATGGCTGATGTCTGATTTGTCTAAATGGGGATGATGATATATATCATGAACTCTAGACTTATGTTCGCGCGAAGGTGGTTTGGTGTCAATTTATCCGCCAAGATATGCATTCAAGTTTCTTTCTAGGCGAATTCAAGCCGTGGCTTCATGGATATTTGAGGAGTAGCCATGTTCATCACTCTCATGGTAGTTGGAATTGTTTATTTGCAATTGCGATTTGGGCTATCTGGAAGAGGATGTGTACGTATGTTTTGAAATGATGGTTGTGAGGGATCTGGCAATGTGGTAGGTTACATTCGTTGTATGTGGGATGAAGTAGTTGGAAGCTAACCCCACGTTGTGAGTGGACACCATTTTGTGCAGTCGGTGCCAGCTGATACGAGGTTGGTGTTGTCGAGATGGAAAACCCTGCGAGCTGGTTGGGTTATTGTCAATGCTGATGGTGCGGTAGGGGTCCAAGTAATAGGGCAGCCGTTGGCGGAGTGATCCGAGAGGATACTGATGCTTGGATCTTTTGTTTTTCAAGGAGTTTGGGCATTTGTTTAGTGCTTGTGGCGGAGTTATGGGTAGCACATGATGTTGTTCTTCATTCTTGGCGTCTTGGCTATCATCGAGTGGAGTTGGAAAATGATAATATGAGTGTGGTTCAAATCTTAAAGGGTAAATCCTTCACGCTTGTAGGTGAGGCGCTTGTAGATAGCGTTCTTGAGTTGCTTCCAAGGGAATGGGACATCCTAGTTTTTCATATTCGTCGTAACGGAAATGTTGTAGTAGATGCTTTGGCTCGATTGGTTCAGAGGTTGGATATTAGTGAGGTTGTTTATGCACAACCACCGTCAGGGATTCTCTCGTTGCTTACGCCATATCTGAGTTTTGAGTAGTGTCTTTATCATTGCTTTCCTGTTAGTTTTTGTTATATTGTTTCAAACCTTTATTTGATTCCTGTGTATATATCACTAAGAGTATTGTTTTCTTCCAATTAGGTTTAGGGAGGTTTTTAACGAGGCTCGTAGTGTTATCCCTTTTCACATAAAAAAAGTCGCATATCTAATCAGATCATACATGTAATATAAATAAATAAGTATAAAATTGAAAAAAACTTATAAAAAATAAAGGGTAAACTACAACGGAGGTCACTTAATTATGGGTAAGGTTACATTTTGGTCACTCAATTATTAAAAGTTACATTTTGGTCACTCAATTATGGGTAAGGTTACTTTTGGGTCACCCAATTATTAAAGGTTACATTTAGATCACTAAATTATAGGTAGAGTTATGTTTGGGTCACCCTTCATATTTAAAAAAAAAGTGCATCAATTTATGTATTAGATTAATTAATGATTTCAAACGATGTACTCTAATGTTAACGAGGATACACACGTGATTTCGAAGAAAAAATGATTAAATTGATGTACTTTTTTAAATATGAAGGGTGACTCAAACATAACTTTACCCATAATTGAGTGATCTAAATGTAACCTTTAATAATTGGGTGACCCAAATGTAACCTTACCCATAATTGAGTGACCCAAATGTGACTTTTAATAATTGAGTGACCCAATTGTAACCTTACCCATAATTGAGTGACCTCTGTTGTAGTTTACCCAAAAATAAAAAACCTAAAATATAAAATTTTCTAGTTTTCAGAATTTATTTTTTAAAAAAATTATTTCACCGAAATTGAACAAAATTCCAATGTCTTTTTGTATGTCTTTTACTGTGTCCATCCAATATTATATTGACGTGTGAATTTTATGGGAAGAGAATTTTGGGCAAATTTACCTCTAATCTTTTTTAACATCTATGAAGATTTCCGGTAATTAATATATTGGATGGGCACAATAAAGGGCATGTAGTAAAATTGTTCATAAATTGTTTCGGGCAAACTACACCACTGAATGCTAAATTATTGAATTTTTTTGTTTTAGTCCTTGAATTATTTTTTTCTATAAATTTATAACTAACCTTACGTTTTTCTTTCTGATGATGACATAATATGGTATAATAATATTTTTAATCCCTAAATCGTATACATTCAATTAATTAGTTCCTAATGAAAAATAATTCATTAAACAATTGTGTCAAACCCCAAATTTCCCATACTTTCCTTCTTCCTTTGCCATTTACAGAGATGTATCTTCTACCATTTACGGTGAACAAAAACCTTTTTCATTTTTGTTAAAAAATAGGATAAATTACACTGAATACCACCGAACTTCATGTGTTATACCGTTCATATAACTATTTTGGTGTGGCTGTTTTGATATCCAAAATGCCCTAAAACGATATCATTTTGTTGGATGAAATTTGATGGAAAAATACAATTATGTGGCTTAAACCTAGATCCCAAACAAAGTTAAATTTAATCACTAAGCTAACTTGGTTTTAATTAAAAAATTTACACAAATAATATATATTAAATTGCAATTGACATTATTTTATTTTAGACTTAATACTAAAATAAGTGTCCAAATTATCATGTTTTTACATTTTAAGTGGCTAAACTATTATTTGTTCTTTTTAAGTGTCCCAACTATCTCGTTTTCCCCTTTTAGATGCCTAAACTATTTTTTGCTCTTTTTAAGTGCCCAATCTTTTTTTTTTGTCAAAATAGGTGCACAAACTATTATTTTTTTGTCAAAATAGGTGCCCAAATATTTTTTTTTTGCTCAAAATAGGTGCCTCGATTTGACCTTAAAAGGGGCAAAAAAATGATAATTTGAGCATCTAAAAGGGGCAAAAATAGTTTGAGCACCTTAAAGAAGCAAAAACTTGTTTAAGTACTTAAAAGGAAAAAACATGATAGTTTGGGCACTTATTTTGACATTAAGCGTTTATTTTATGATATAATTTAATAAATTTATTAACTTTGTAAATATTATTTATAATTTATGTTATAAATCTACAATATTATTTATTAAATAATATATTTATAGGCACAAACCAACTTGACTTAGTGGTTAAGGGAACGATTGTTGTTCCTAGAGGTCACGGGTTTGAGCACCAGCAGCTGCAGCAGGGTGATTGAGCGTTCTTTGTCAAATGGTTGAGAGTATATTTAAAACAAATACTACTTAAAATCACTTTAGCTTTTATCAAAAGAAAAATAATAATATATTTATAGAATCATATAAAATTTATAATATTTTTATAAAAAAAGAGAAAATGCACCTTTTTAACGAAAAAGTAAAAATAAAATCCCGTATCTTCTTCCTCTTTCTACGATTTATCTCCGTTTAAGGAGAAAAAGAACATATTTTTGAATCAAAACCAAATTAAATGTATGAATTTTGAAGATTGAGATTAGGGGATAACAAAACTAAACTCAACTCGGAAAAAAAATGAATTTTTAAACTTGACTCAAGGTAAAAAAAACTCGACACGTTTTGACTCAACTCGACCCAATTTTTTTTTAAATAAAGTATGAGTTGGAAATGATAATTCAAATAATTCGAATTTTTTTAATAATTAGTGGATTGATTTTTAAGTTCGTGTCGAGACTATATATATATATATATTGATATAAAAAATATGAAAAAAAAGATATGTCACATATGAAGAAATATATATATGCAAATCTTATATGATTAGAAAAAGTCGTTTAAATTAGAATCAAACCATACTATAACATGATAAATAATTACATCTGAATTTGTATAGGAACTCGAAAACTCGATTCAAGTCGAACTCAACTCGAATAAAATAAATAAATAAAGTTTGAGTTGTAAAATATGACGCGTCAATTCGAATAACAAAAATATTTTTACTCGACTCGGTCGAACGCTCACCCCCGATTGATGACCAAAAATAGAAAATATGTCTAGTGATCATTCTTATAGAAAAATAGTTTGATGACCAAAATCAAGTAGCATCTTTAATAATTTGGTGACCAATAGTATAATTTATCCAAATCTTTTAATGTTTGAGTTTTATTTTGAATAATCTTAAGATGATTTACAAGGTAATATTTGTTTATACATATTTTTAACACTTTTTCACTGAAGCCACTTGTTAAGTTTAACGTTGGAGATTTTTTTAAAACAAAGTAAAAGAACTTTTTTAGGTCTTTTAATTTGAAATTGGTTTATTTGATCTCTTAAAAAAACATAAGCAAATTATTTTTAGTTAGTTTTGAAAGTGAATAATCAAGAAAAAGTAATCACAATTTTAATGTTTGTCGTCAATTATGTATACTTTTGATTGATATACTAATTAATTTAATTTTCAAAGTTTATATATTAGGTTGATTTGGTTTTAATCTTTTAAAAATCAACAAATGTAACACAAAAATTTGTATAAGCAATTGATATAATGTGTAAACATTAAATGTTAAATCTATTACTATGCCGAAAAAATTATATAAAATTGGTAGAAAATATATATTTTGTTATTATATTATTCAAGTATAAGATAATATTTGTGTCGGATTTTAAATCTAAATAAACTCATGCACACTTACATACTAAACTGCTCGAACTTAAACCGTCTAAATAAAACAGTCCACCATTTATCATTAGAATCCCTCCTTGATTTAAATATGTGGAAAACATTTAACTACTAAAAATTGTCTTTCTTTAATTGAAAATTTTGTGGTCGATATGGGACAGGACTGATAGTGAGATAAGAATCAATAATTGGATGAAACTGTTGAAAATGAAGGCCATTGTTATATATATTGAACGACAGTCCACTATAAATTTTCATAAAAAACTTGTAGTTTGAAAAACAAAAATCAAATGCCTCAAAAGTTGATATTAAAGGTTAGCGTAAACTACAACGGAGGTCACTCAATTATGGGTAAGATTACATTTTAGTCACTCAATTATTAAAAGTTATATTTTGGTCACTCAATTATGGGTAAGGTTACATTTGGGTCACCCAATTATTAAATGTTACATTCAGATCACTCAATTATGGGTAAAGTGACGTTTGAGTCACCCTTCATATTTAAAAAGTACATCAATTTAATCCTTTTTTCTTCGAAATCACGTGTAGATCCTCATTAACACCAGAGTTTGTTTAAGAGGAAAATAAAATAAAAACACAAGTAAATAAAAGGGAAGAGACAGATTGATAGAATGGGCCGGGTTATGCTGTTGTTTAGTGTGAAACTGCGTTGAATAGGATAAGTTGCTTTGCGTTGCCAGACTCTATTGCCTCGGCGGGGGATGGCTGGTAGGCTGCTGAGACACTCTCGTTGCCTCGACAGGGGAATGGACTTGTGTCTCGACGGAAAACTCGACAGAACTACAAGGTTCGAAAGAACACTTCGAAAGTGATCTCGCTTATGTCTAAGTCAGAATGTTGTTGATGCCCACTGCAGATAATATTAGTCGCAGCGTGAATCGTGCAAAGCATCAATGTTTGTTCGTCCTCTTTTAGCCACCTTAAACCCTAACCTATGTCTAGACTGGATTGATCAACACCGTCTATAGATGAGATCGTGCTTACTCCTTTCGTGAGTTCAACTCTCTCGATACCGAACAAATGGATAGTAATCAACTAATCTTTCGCCTTAATAGAGAACTATGAAGAACATGGAATAAGAAAACCTTGGAGCTTTATTGCAAAAATAAACTTAAAAACCTAAACTATGCCTAAGGGAAAACTTATGTTGTTTTGAAGTTAAATACAATGGGTATATATAGGCATTAGCTAGGTCTAGTCATTCTTGAAGTAAAAGTCTTCAAAGTAGCTTTTTGCATTAAATGCAACCTTAAATTTTGACTTCTTTGAGTTGAATGTGGACTTCTTGTAACCCTCTTAGCCCGACCTAGACGGTTGACCCGAACTACGAAGATTACACGGGGAAAACCAAAGTCAACCCGAAAGTCAACCTTGATTAACGACCTTTTTTCCTTTTTAGTCTTGTCTAGATGCATATTAACCTTAATCGTACCCTTGAAAAACACATACTTGAAAAGCACAGCAATCGTAAAGCAATAAGGGGCTCAATTGCACAACATACGAAAGTTAGGGACCAAATTGTAATTTCTGGAAAGATGGAGGACTTAGCTGATTTTTAAGTTACCAATGTCAAATTAATCATATTACATTCTTCCCTATCAAAATTCACCTTAAACAGACATCTCAAACTCATGCAATTGCAAAAACGATTTTTCAGGACTAAAACGTAAAGCTTGCAAACCACAAAACCATTCAAATCAGTGCCCAACGGTCATCTGTTTCGGAACAAGGTTGACCGTTCCGAAACGTGGGTTCTTTTCGAGACTTGTATCAAAACAGGGCCTGGCAGTGGCCAAAACGTTTCGGAACGACCTCTACCCGTTTCGATACACAAAGGACATTACAGGCCCCCGTTTCGAAACGCTAGTGCCCGTTCCGATACGGATTGCCCAGAAAGTGCAGAATTTGCTGGTTTAACATACATTTAACCACTCATACACATCCTAATGACTTCCTAATCATGCCAACAAGTCATCATGCATATAAGGTACATGTTTGCAACACCAAAACACATTCATGGCATCAATTAGGAAAATCCACAAGTCTATAGGCATGCATCCTAATATCCAAAGCCAAACAACCATCAAAGCAAGCACCAAAATGGCCATTTACATATCCAAATCATTTAAGGCATCATGCCACAACTAGGGAGTCCAAAACATCTCCCAAAACACATCCTAGGTTCCCATTGCCAAATATCAAAAACTAATAATGTTGTTAAAAAGTCACCATACATGAGTTTAGCTTTCCCTTGGATTCTTAGCCTCCTTGCTGCCCTCTGACACCTCAATTATCTGTATTATTGGTTCGAGATAGAGAGCGTAAGCACAAATACTTAGTGAGGCATGCACTAAAGAAACAACACAATAATGCATTTTATAAAACACTTTTCACAAAGCCTTATAACACATAAACATCATTATTCATGCAACCTTGCATTCTTAAACAAGCATCTCATGCTTCATTAGTAAAACATGTCATATTGGCTTTCAAGTGATAATCCATAACCGTTTACAACACAAACACAATCGGATACGCGGATTACAAGTGTTGTCCCTTACGCTTCATACACACTACCGAACACACACGGTGGAGTTTACCGGTACAATCACAACCCCTCAACACCCGTGATAGAGTTTAACGGTACAATCATAACCCCTCCACATCACTCATCGGTAGTTGTATAACATCACTAACGAGAACACGGGACACACAACACAAGATCCACACATGGACTTTTAACCACCATTGTGATCTTAACCATCTCGTTAGTGTACTTGGATGGAGTTTACGGTACAATTACAACCACTCAACATCCAAGGCGACTTTATTCACGGTGCACCCAATCCTATAGCCGGCTAACTATATTCGATTCAAGTACTTTTAAACCACACATCACTTGCCAATATACATCATTTATCATCAATAATCCATTGTTTTAAGGGTAATCTTCACTGATGGTCACTTTTGTTTTGGCTTTTGTTTTATTATGGTCACCCGAATTCAAAAAAGATTATTTTGGCCACTTACGTTCGAAACCGTTTCTGTTTTGGTCACTGGACCGTTAACCCTCCGTTAATTAAAAATAAAAATTTCTAATTTGACCCCAAACTTTTAAAACTTCATTTTTTACATCTTCCCCAAAACTCAATAAACTTCATTTTTCACATTTAGACAAAGGAAATGGAAACAAGTGTACGGGGATTTGTTGAGAGGAAGTGGACTAAATAATAAGGTGACTTGTTTGCAAATAATAACTGCTGACAGTAACATTTTTTACAGCCCTGCAATGATATTCTTGTTCATGTTAGTGGCTATATGTAATAAGGTGACTAAATTCATAAAAAATGATGGAAAAAGACAAGAAGAAATCGAATTATATATCTTTGGTGTTGGAAGTGGACTTGTTTGCAAATAATAACTGCTGACAGTAACATTTTTGTTTGATTTTGCAGATGGGAAGTTGTAGGATCCGAAAGTGGGATTCAGTATGGCCCATTTCCAGTTCCTGTGCAAGGACTCCCCACCAGATTTTGGAAAGAATCTACAACATAGATAAGGCAGGAATGGATGATGGGGCATGGGCATGGATTATTATAACAGCAGTAATGCAATCCTCCCCTACAGTAAAAAAACTTTCAACTTGACAATTTCTAGTTTTACCTTCTAATTTAATAGCAAATCCCCTTACAAGCTCTTCTGGGGATAGCAAGTTGTTTTCCCATCCATCTCAGTCTTTAGTTCATTCTCATTGTCATTCAAAGCCTTTCTTTTTCTTCTATCTTTTAGCAGCAAGCAGTTTGTAGCTCCAAAATTGATATTTATGATAATCGAAAGGCTTCCATTAGCAAACAAGTAGTATTCCAAGTTATACATTTATCTGCAAATCATTTGACCGAACCATTGGCGTGGCATGGCGTTGTGATTCAGTCTTGTGTCCAGTCGTGTGTGCCATCTGGAAAGAAGAAGAAGAAGAGTGGTTCTGCAGACCAGTCTATCTCTTTGTTATCTCATGCAGTTAGGGATGCTATACAGAGTTTATGCAACATATTAGAAGAGGTTGTGGTATGGTTGCAAGATCATATAAAGAGTCCAGAGGACAATAAGATAGACATTTTGGTGTCCTCTCTTAAGAGAAATGGACAGAATGGAGGAGGACCGGGACAGGTTTTCCATATTTTGGAAACTCTGATATCTTCGGCAGATGAGACAGAGCTTGGGAATCGGATATCGCAGGCTTTAAGGGCTTGGAGTTCATTGAGTTTTGGGGAATATGGTAAAAAATGAAGTTTTGAAAGTTTGGGGGTCAAATTAAAAAATTTTATTTTTAATTAACGGAGGGTTAACGGTCCAGTGACCAAAACAGAAACGGTTTCGAACGTAAGTGGCCAAAATAATCTTTTTTGAATTCGGGTGACCATAATAAAACAAAGCCAAAACAAAAGTGACCATCAGTGAAGATTACCCTTGTTTTAAAGCATTAATCAAAGCCATTAAACCATCATGCATCACTATGCATCAAAACCACATTTACTAATATCAAACCAAGGATCTCTTACCTTGAGCATCCTTCAACACATGGCTTTCAAAACCAGCATTAATCATGTTAAAACATGCTTTCAAAACAGAATTTAAACATGCAAATTAATTACAATGCATCCAACCATCTCATGGTTCATCCTAGAGAGAGAGTTTTCCCGAAAACTTACTCTTGAGCTTAGTTAAGTTGATTAGACTTAAACTAAGCTCCCACACCTTCAAACATTCATTACAAAGCTGGAAATCCCAACTTCACTCACCAATTCCGTTCCGCAAGCTTGCTGAAACGCCGTTCAAGCCTCCGGATCAACACCACAAGAATCCGAAGATGTCTCCCCTGTTTTAAACACATCAAAGCAGAGGATTAATGCATCATCATGCATTAAAATCTTCAGCCATTACACCTAAACTCGCTGCTCTCACCAAAACTAACATTTCGGCTACCAAACACAACTGAAATCACCTCCAAACACTTCCTCAACATTACACAGCCAAGATCCATCACTTCTAAACATTCCTAAACATCAATTAACACCCAAAAAGAACCTAAACTCGTCCTTATACCTCCAGCTATAACAGAACACCAAGATCACCCCAAAACCACCATTTTCACAAGCAAAAACTTAGGAAAATCAACCTATTCGGGATTGCATTGATTAAACCTCAATTACACATCATTAAACATCCAAAATACATTAAAAAAGCCATCTCAAAACAGAGCCCAAACAATCACCACGAATTTCTTCAAGATTTGTTCCAAATCTTGAGTTTTAAGCAAAAATCAAGATCACAACATTAAAACCTTTTATAAAACTTAATTTAAGGATTGATAACTTGGGAATTTTAGTAAAGAACTGAGTATTTAGAGGAGAAGAACATCCTTACCTATAAATGTAGATTTCTCGTTGATTAGAGCCAATTTTCTTGAAAATCCAATAAGCAAAACAATAGGATTTGATGTAGAAAGGATTAGGAATCAATTGATGATTGAAACCTCATCATTTGGTGTGAAAATGAAAAGAAATGTTGCTGTATAAATGTGTTTGGCTGAGGGAATTTTGAGAGAAAATGAGATGAGAAAGTTTTTAAGAAAGTTAGTTATGAAAAGCTAAAATATGGTTTCCCACTTTTCCTTTAATTAATTAAACATTAATTAAATCATTAAAATCTTAGAAAAATCTGGAGAAATCCTTTCTTGGTAAATTAGCTCCTTAAAGATTCAAAGTTTCAATCCTTACAAAACAGTCACCACTAAACTTTTCAAAAATCGCATTTTAGTCACTATTTCAAAATGTCGCACTTCCAAACCTTATTTTGTAAAATTGATTTCACCACTCTCTTATATATATTAAAAGAGGATTTTTAGATATTTTTCCATATTTTTAAAGCATCCCGAACTAGGTTTTCCCTAAAACCACCTTTTATATTCGAACCGAAAATCAGACCGTTCTGGTTCAGACCCTAAACTTCCAAGCCCAAAATTGGGGTGTTACAACTCTCCCCCCTTTAGAAATTTCATCCTCGAAATTTACCTGGAGGAAAGAGGTACAGAAACTGCTTCTTCATGTCATCCTTTCTTTCCCACGTGGCTTCCTCAACACCACGATGCTTCCACAACACCTTTACCAAATCAATGGTCTTGCCTCGAAGAACTTTATTGTCTGAATCCAGAATTTCCACCGGTTCCTCATCATAGGTCAAGTATGGATTCAACTCCACTTCCTCCACAAGCATAACATGCGAAGGATCCGATCTATACCTCCGAAGCATAGAGACATGAAACACATCATGAATCTTTTCCAACTCTTGCGGCAATCTCAACTTGTAAGCAACAGGACCCACATGTTCAATCACCTCGTATGGTCCAATGTACCTAGGGCTCAACTTACCCTTTCGGCCAAACCTCATCACCTTTTTCCAAGGCGAAACTTTCAAAAACACACGGTCACCTACCGCATACTCAATCTCTTTACGCATCAAATCCGCGTAAGACTTCTATCGATCAGAAGCTGCCTTCAATCGCTCACAAATGAGCTTCACCTTCTCGGTGGTTCCTTTCAACAAAGCTGTCATTGAAACCAACTTCTGACTTGTTTCAGCCCAACAAAGAGGAGTTCTGCACTTCCTTCCATACAAGGCTTCATAAGGTGCCATTTGAATATTTGCCTGGTAGCTATTGTTACAAGCAAACTCCACCAAAGGCAAATGCTTCTCCCAAGAGCCTTGAAACTCAATCACACAGCACCTCAACATATCCTCCAGCACTTGGATAACACGCTCAGACTGTCCATCCGACTGTGGATGATAAGAAGTACTGAAATTCAGCCGTGTACCCAATGCTTGATGCAAACATTCCCAGAAACGCGATGTAAACCTCATATCTCTATCCGACACGATCGACTTTGGCACACCATGCAGCCGCACAATCTCAGCAATGTACAGCTCTGCAAGCTTATCCAATGTGTACGTAGTATGCACATGTAAGAAATGAGCACACTTCGTAAGGCGATCCACAATCACCCACACCGAATTCTTCTTCGATGGCGACAAAGGCAAACCAGACACAAAGTCCATGGTAATCCTTTCCCACTTCCACTCAGGAATCCTCAATGGTTGCAACAACCCAGAAGGAAACAGATGCTCAGCCTTAACTCCCTGACATACCATGCACTTGCTCACATACTCAACAACATCTTTCTTCAAACCCACCCAATAGTACTCATCCTTAAGATCACGATGCATATTTGTACTACCATGGTGCATAGCAAAAGGACTACTATGAGCTTCAGTCAGAATAGTACGCCCCAACTCAGCATCATTGGGCACTACTATCCGACTCCCAAAACATAGAACTCCATCATCATTAAAATAGAAATTCGATGGCCTATCCTCAGCAATATCCTGAACATGTGGCACCAAGGAATCATCCAACATCTGCTTATCCTTTATCAACTGAACCAAGGATGGTTTCACTTGCAATTCAGCCACAAGACCGCCATCTCACGAAATGCTCAAGCTGGCAAACATAGCCCTCAATTCCACTGCCACTTTCCTACTCAAGGCATCCGCTACAACATTAGCTTTTCCCGAATGGTACTCGATCGTCAGATCATAATCTTTAAGCAACTCCACCCAACGTCATTGCCTAAGATTCAACTCTTTCTGAGACATCATATACTTCAAACTTTTGTGATCCGTGTACACCGTACACTTCTCACCATACAGGTAATGTCTCCAAATTTTCAAAGCAAAGACCACCGTAGCTAACTCAATGTCATGCGTAGGATAATTGCGCTCATGCACCTTCAACTGGCGTGATGCATAAGCCACCACCTTACCCTCTTGCATCAACACACAACCCAAACCAACGTAGGATGCGTCACTGTACACCACAAACTCTTTTCCTGATTCAGGTTGAACCAAAATAGGAGCTTGAGTCAAAGCTGCCTTCAGCTTCTCAAAAGCCTGCTGTCTCGCTTCCGTCCACTCATACTTGACATCCTTCTGCAACAACTTCGTCAAAGGTGCAGCAATCTTTGAAAATCCATCCACGAACCTCCGATAGTATCCCGCCAAACCAAGGAAACTACGGACTTCATGAACAGACTTAGGAGGCTTCCAATTCATCACTGCCTCAATCTTCTGAGGATCAACACGAATCCCCTCAGCAAAAACCACATGACCAAGGAACACAACTTCCCTGAGCCAGAACTCACACTTGCTTAGCTTAGCATAAAGCTGATTCTCCAACAAAGCCTGCAACACAATCCTCAAATGCCCCTCATGCTCCTCCTCAGTACGAGAGTACACTAGGATATCATCAATGAACACCACAAAAGACTTGTCCAAATATTCATGGAACACTCTGTTCATCATGTCCATAAAAGCTGCAGGAGCATTCGTCAAACCAAACGGCATCACAAGGAACTCATAATGCCCATACCTCGTTCTGAAGGCTGTCTTTGGCACATCCACATCCTTCACCTTCAACTGGTAATAACCTGACCTTAAGTCAATCTTAGAGAACACAACCGCTCCCCGAAATTGATAAAAAAATATCATCAATCCTCGGCAATGGATACCGATTCTTGATAGTCAACTTGTTCAGCTGACGATAATCGATGCACATTCTCATAGTGCCATCCTTTTTCTTCACAAACAAGACCGGTGCACCCCAAGGTGACACACTCGGCTGAATGAAACCACGATCAAGCAACTCATGAAGTTGCGTCTTCAGCTCCTTCAACTCTTTAGGTGCCATTCGATAAGGAGTAATGGACACTGGAGTTGTGTTTTCATACAGCTCAATCCCAAACTCCACTTCTCGGTTAGGAGGCAACCCAGGCAAAACCTCCGGAAACACACCAGGAAACTCTCGCACAGTCCTGATATCTTGAACTCGCAACTCCTTTGAGCTAGGATTCATCACAAAAGGCTAGGTAGGCTTCACAACCTTGCCTCAGCATTCGGCTCGCTTCCAAAGAAGACACCACATTGGCAAGAAACTTCACATTCTCACCAACCACCACTACCTCATAATCATCCGCAAGCTTCAACGAAACTCGCTTGTTCTCAAAATCCACCACAGCTCGATGTTCAACAAGCCAATCCATACCAAGGATCACATCAAAACCATAGAATGGCAATTCCATGAGATCAACATGAAAAACATGATTTTGCACAACCAAGGGACATCTTCTGTACAACTTCCGTGTCACAACGGTATCACCCAAGGAACTAGTTACACGCATACCAACATCCAAAGACTCAATAGGCAAACCAAGCAATTGAGCATGTTCACGCAATATGTATGAGTGTGTAGATCCAGAATCAATCAAGGAAAGTAATGACAAGGATTGCAAAGTGAAGGTACCTGCGATCATATCCGTGTCATTCCTCCCCTCTCGCTGAGCATACACTCGAGCATGGCCTCCACCCTCAGGTTGGACAACCACCACATGAGCCACATTCCTCCCACCATCATCCCTGCGCTGGAAGTTACCACGGCCGCGCCCACGACCTCTCTGTGGTGCAACAACACCAGGAGCACGTCCCTGACCACCACCGGCCAAAAAAGGACACTCCCTCCTCATGTGGTCTGCCGAACCACAATTCCAGCACGAATTACCGGTCACTGCCACATGAGCTTGCACCTCTCTCGCTGCCCGAGGACAATCACGCCTCAAATGACCACGCGATCCACACGCCCGGCACATGTTCTAATTAGCTCTCGCCCTTTCTCCCTGAACAGGCGCATCATGCCCTCCACTACTACGCCTGGCAGAAGACTGATACCTCCTATCTCGTCCTCTCTTGTTCCGTCCACCACCAGAACTATACTCAGCAGCTCTCTTGCCCGAGCCAGAACCAGCACTCCTGGTAGACAAACCCAGGTTCTGCTCAATGTCCTTTGCCCTACTCACCAGCACATCAAAATCCGTGTACTCAGCTGCAAGCATGAAGGTCTTTACGTCTGTCACCAAACCATATCTTAAACGTTCACACCTTTCCCGCTCATCAGGGATAAGCTCAGGTGCGTATTGACTGAGACGGACAAACTGGATCTCGTACTCAGCCACTGTCATGCTTCCTTGTGTAAGAGACATGAATTCTCTTTTCTTTTCATACAGGTATCGCACACCTAGATACTTCCGCTTGAACGCGTTCAGAAAGAACGTCCAAGTCACGTCAACTTCCTTCATTCAAGAGACAGTGGTCGTCCACCAGGTATACGCATCATCATGTAACAGCAATACCACACATCCTAACTTCTGCACATCATTTCATTTTATTTGTCCCAATATCCTCTTGGTACTTTCCAACCAAGATTCGGAACCCTCATTAGACAAACCTCTGAACTCAGTCCCTCCCAGACTGCGCAAACGTTCCAAAGGTAATCTCGCATTGGCATCACCCTGATGCCCAGCTCCGTGAGCTCTAGCTACTGCCTCCTGAAAGGCCCCATCAATAGCCTGTATCAAAACTGTCATGTCGGGAGCAGCTTGCCCCTGCCCAACTTCAAGTCTAGCGACCCCAGCACCAACACCAGCTCCATCACCTCCAGCACCACCACCACCGGGCGGTCTACCACCAGGAGGAGGAGGTATATCCACAACATTATTAGCATTGTTCTCATTCTCGTTCTGAGCCATAGCTCGCGTATTAATTCTCGTCTCTCTACGAGGTCCCATTCACTAAAACAATGCACTAACACAAATGCAAGAAACATAATTAGGCTCAACAAGGTAAGTAATCCAAGCACTCAAGCTCATTTTTCAAAAACAATTCATTTCATTAGTTTTGATATGGCAATGGGTCCCTCTAACATGCTTCAACACATCATAACATCACAATTGCAACATACTTACAATTCACACATCATACTTTCATTCAAAAAGGCACATCATGCAATCATACATACATCACCCACATAACCATTCCTGTTTACTCGAGAACTCTACTCTGATACCACCAAATGTAACCCCCTTAGCCCGGCCTAGACGGTTAACCCGAACTACGAAGATTACACGGGGAAAACCAAAGTCAACCTTGATTAACGACCCTTTTTTTTCTTTTTAGTCTTGTCTAGATGCACATTAACCTTAAGCGTACCCTTGAAAAACACATACTAGAAAAGCACAACAATCGTAAAGCAATAAGGGACTCAATTGCACAACATACGAAAGTTAGGGACCAAATTGTAATTTCAGGAAAGATGGAGGACTTAGCTGATTTTTAAGTTACCAATGTCAAATTAATCATATTACATGCTTCCCTGTCAAAATTCACCTTAAACGGACATCTCAAACTCATGCAATTGCAAAAACCATTTTCAGGACTAAAACGTAAAGCTTGCAAACCACAAAACCATTCAAATCAGTGCCCAACAGTCATCTGTTTCGGAACAGGGTTGACCGTTCCGAAACGTGGGTTCGTTTCGATACCTGTATCAAAACAGGGCCTGGCAGTGGCCAAAACGTTTCGGAACGACCTCTACCCGTTTCGATACACAAAGGACATTACAGGCCCCCGTTTCGAAACGCTAGTGCCCGTTCCGATACGGATTGCCTAGAAAGTGCAGAATTTGCTGGTTTAACATACATTTAACCTCTCATACACATCCTAATGACTTCCTAATCATGCCAACAAGTCATCATGCATATAAGGTACATGTTTGCAACATCAAAACACATTCACGGCATCAATTAGGAAAATCCACAAGTCTATAGGCATGCATCCTAATATCCAAAGCCAAACAATCATCAAAGCATCAAAGCAAGAACCAAAATGGCCATTTACATATCTAAATCATTTAAGGCATCATGCCACAACTAGGGAGTCCAAAACATCTCCCAAAACACATCCTAGGTTCCCATTGCCAAATATCAAAAACTAATAATGTTGTGAAAAAGTCACCATACATGAGCTTAGCTTTCCCTTGGATTCATAGCCTCCTTGCTGCCCTCAAACACCTCAATTATCTGCATTATTGGTTCGAGATAGAGAGTGTAAGCACAAATGCTTAGTGAGGCATGCTCTAAAGAAACAACACAATAATGCATTTTATAAAACACTTTTCACAAAGCCTTATAACACATAAACATCATTATTCATGCAACCTTGCATCCTTAAACAAGCATCTCATGCTTCATTAGTACAACATGTCATATTGGCTTTCAAGTGATAATCCATAACCAATAACAACACAAAACACAATCGGATACGCGGATTACAAGCGTTGTCCCTTACACTTCATACACACTACCGAACACACAAGGTGGAGTTTACCGGTACAATCACAACCCCTCAACACCCGTGATGGAGTTTAACGGTACAATCACAACCCCTCCACATCACTCATCGGTAGTTGTATAACATCACTAACGAGAACACGAGACACACAACACAAGATCCACACATGTACTTTTAACCACCATTGTGATCTTAACCATCTCGTTAGTGTACTTGGATGGAGTTTACGGTACAATTACAACCCCTCAACATCCAAGGCGACTTTATTCACGGTGCACCCAATCCTATAGCCGGCTAACTATATCCGATTCAAGTACTTTTAAACCACACATCACTTGCCAATATACATCATTTATCATCAATAATCCATTTTTTAAAGCATTAACCAAAGCCATTAAACCATCATGCATCACTATGCATCAAAACCACATTTACTAATATCAAACCAAGGATCTCTTACCTTGAGCATCCTTCAACACATGGCTTTCAAAACCAGCATTAATCATGCTAAAACATGCTTTCAAAACAGAATTTAAACATGCAATTTAATTACAATGCATCCAACCATCTCATGGTTCATCCTAGAGAGAGAGTTTTCAAAAAAACTTACTCTTGAGCTTAGTTAAGTTGATTAGACTTAAACTAAGCTCCCACGCCTTCAAACATTCATTACAAAGCTAGAAATCCCAACTTCACTCACCAATTCCGTTTCGCAAGCTTGCCGAAACGCCGTTCAAGCCTCCGGATCAACACCACAAGAATCCGAAGATGTCTCCCCTGTTTTAAACACATCAAAGCAGAGGATTAATGCATCATCATGCATTAAAATCTTCAGCCATTACACCTAAACTCGCTGCTCTCACCAAAACTAACATTTCGGCTACCAAACACAACCGAAATCACCTCCAAACACTTCCTCAACATTACCCAGCTAAGATCCATCACTTATAAACATTCCTAAACATCAATTAACATCCAAAAAGAACCTAAACTCGTCCTAATACCTCCAGCTATAATAGAACACCAAGATCATCCCAAAACCACCATTTTCACAAGCAAAAATTTAGGAAAATCAACCTATTCTGGATTCCGTTGATTAAACCTCAATTACACATCATTAAACATCCAAAATACATTAAAAAGCCATCTCAAAATAGAGCCCAAACAATCATCACGAATTTCTTCAAGATTTGTTCCAAATCTTGAGTTTTAAGCCAAAATCAAGATCACAACATCAAAACCTTTTATAAAACTTAATTTAAGGATGGATAACTTGAGAATTTCAGTAAAGAACTGAGTATTTAGAGGAGAATAACATCCTTACCTCTAAATGTAGATTTCTCCTTGATTAGAGCCAATTTTCTTTAAAATCCAATAAGCAAAACAATAGGATTTGATGTAGAAAGGATTAGGAATCAATTGATGATTGGAACCTCATCATTTGGTGTGAAAATAAAAAGAAATGTTGCTGTAGAAATGTGTTTGGCTGAGGGAATTTTGAGAGAAAATGAGATGAGAAAGTTTTTAAGAAAGTTAGTTATGAAAAGCTAAAATATGGTTTCCCACTTTTCCTTTAATTAATTAAACATTAATTAAATCATTAAAATCTAAGAAAAATCTGGAGAAATCCTTTCTTGGGTAAATTAGCTCCTTAAAGATTCAAAGTTTCAATCCTTACAAAACAGTCACCACTGAACTTTTCAAAAATCGCATTTTAGTCACCATTTCAAAATGTCGCACTTCCAAACCTTATTTTGTAAAATTGATTTCACCACTCTCTTATATATATTAAAAGAGGATTTTTAGATATTTTTACATATTTTTAAAGCATCCCGAACTAGGCTTTCCCTAAAACCACCTTTTATATTCGAATCGAAAATCAGACCGGTCCGGTTTAGACCCTAAGCTTCCAAGCCCAAAATTGGGGTGTTACACTTCTTCACGTTACCTTGCTCCGTAAGTAATCTTGCATGCCTTCTTCGGCGGCTCTGCCTGCTGCTACAGTCATCGAAAAATTGAATGAACATCATCGTTAGAATTAGGATTTTCTACTCTACATATCGCACTCTAGTTCTCCAATTCCTCAGCTTGCTGTCTTGGGCAACAGGTAGGGCGGTGGTAGCTACTCGGCAGTTGTTGTCTCTATCTGGAACTGCATCACTACAGCTCCTTGGTCTGCTGCCTCAGCATCATGTCCTCGGCTCCTCTCTCCTTCTATCAGCCTCTAGTACCTGAAACTAAAACTAAACTAAAACAATATCTTTTCCTTACCAGATAAGAGATAATTAATACAAAGCATGGCAAAGTAAAGAATAATGTAAAATGCAATGCATGAGCCTAATTATGCCTAAAATGTACTAAAAACAACAATAATATGAGATGGAATGTGCGTGAAATATAAAACTTATGGAAACTTTACCGTCGCAACTTGAGGAGGATGCTCAACAAGTATCCATACTTCATCAATGAAATGAAACTTGCAACGGAGAAAAGTGCTCTCATCGATGGGATCCTTGAGAAAATTCAGAAAGTCAAGAGAGAAATCGATCCCTAACTTTGAGAACAAGTAACTCAAGGGGGTGCCATAAGTGAATGAAGTGACAAGATTCGAGTTGCGGTTTTGAACAAGATGCACCATCTCGACAAATATAATTTAGCAAAGATTTGGTCGACGTTCCTACGAAAGCAACGAATCCAAAAATCGTTGACTTGCCGAATGTGGGAGAATTTTCCTCTAGAAGGATGAAACCACCACGAGACCATGAGATGAAGGATGCGATCATGAGCATCAAGGACTGTGACGGAGCCACCGAGAGTATATCCCAACGAGTTTTCATCCGAAGTACCCTCATCTTCAAACCCAAAAACATTGACCAAGGTTTGTGGATCAACCCGAAACTTCTTCCCCATGAGGTAGGATTCAATGGATATCACTTGAGAATGACCGTCATTGGAGTTACATCAGGCATTGGCATAGAAGATAAGAACCATGTTATGGTTCAAAGTACCTGGTAAGCTAAAAATGGTAAGAATCACCAACGCCTTAATAAGTGGAGATAGCAAAATTGAAATCGTTCGGAATCTAAAAGGGGTATAGAGACAACACGTTCACGACGGATTGCATGATCTTGAAAGAGCTTGAAGTTGATATGGGCGTCTTTGTTTCGAAGAATCTTTTGATAGAGTAGAGTGAGGTTGGGACGAGAGGAATTGTCATTGATGTTAGAAATTCCACCAGCCTCATTGGTTCGTACTCTCTTCCTAGAATCTATATTCGAAATATGGAAATAAATCAAGACTAAAAAATACATGTATGAGTAAATCAACCAAATTCAATCCAATAGGTAATCCAATAGTCAAGGTGTTGATAAAAAACTATACAATATAGGTTAAAAACATATATAAATATAAAATATTTTTTTGTAAAAAGAATTTCAAAAAACAGTAAAGAAAAATATACGATATAGTTTTTATATTCGAACAAAAAAAATTCAAGTTTTAAATAAATTTTGCAAAAACTTCAAAAACCCATACTATAAGTATATATTCTATACAAAAATTGAGTAAAAACATTAAAGAAAATCAAACAAAAATTTAAAAAGAAAAGAAAAAAGTTTATACCTTGATATAGGAAATTGGAAGAATGAGGAATGATTAATGCACCAAATTGCTTGTGAAGCTTTAGCTTTGATGTGTAGATTGAAAACCCTAAAAAATTAGGTTTTGATGTGAAAAATCAAGAGATTTGAGGAATTTATATAGGGGTTTTTGGTTAGGGTTTGAGAGAAAAAGATAGTTGGTGTTTTAATTAAAGTTGGATACTCATTTAAGGCTATTTAAAACAACTGCAGTGACGTGTATCGATACACCTCTTGGCGTATCGGAACGGGGGTATCGAAATGCTTTCGAGCCGTTTCGGTACAAAACCTGTTTCGATACAGGTAGAACCTGTTTCGGAACAATGCCGTGAAACCGTATCAAAACGCGAAGAGCCCGTTTTGATACGATCAATTTTAGTAACCAACTTAGATCGAGATCGTATAGAAACAAATGCACATGTTTCGATACACCTTTGCCAGAAAATGCATTTTGGGCAGTTTTAAGTCCAAAAGACCAACTTAGATCGAGCCTAAATGCATGTAAATGATATATGAGCATGATATATGAACTAAAAGGGTCAAGGAAGGCTGGTTAAACCTAACTCTCTCCTAAGGGTCCTAAAACGTTCTTTATCTAAAGTTTTGGTAAATATGTCTGCTAATTGGTTCAAGGTATCAACATATTCTATAACTACATCATTTTTCAAGACATTATCTCTAATGAAATGATGTCTAATTTCTATATGTTCGGTTCTAGAGTGTCAGATGGTATTCTTAGTGAGACAAATGCCATTAGTGTTGTCACACTTAAGGGGTATGGTATCTACTTGAACACCATAATCTAAGAGTTGTTGCTTCATCCAAAGAACTTGAGTACAAAAACTCCCTAAGGATATGTACTCTGCTTGGTGGTAGATAAGACTACACTATTTTGTTTCTCAGAGAACCAAGATACGAGCATACTACCTAAGAATTGACATGTTCTGGAGGTATTTTTCCTATCTATCTTACATTCCCCATAGTCCGCATCGGAGATAGCATGAAGGTAAAAGGGGAAATCTCTAGGATACCAAAGACCTAAACTAGGTGTATCTCTAAGGTATCTAAAAATTCTCTTAATGACAACTAGGTGTGATTCTCTAGGGCTAGCTTGAAACCTAGCACACAAGCAAACACTAAACATAATATCCAATCTACTTGTAGTAAGGTAAAGCAAAAAATCCAATCATAGATCTATAAAGCTTAGAATCGACACACTTACCTCCCTCATCTTTGTCAAGCTTTATTGATGAGCTCATTGAAGTGGCTTAAGTCTTTACGTTCTCCAAGCCAAACTTCTTGAGCATGTCCTTTATGTATTTTTCTTGATTGATGAAGGTGCCATCCTTCCTTGCATTAGATTAGAAAAATGAGAGCTCTCCTACGATGCTCATCTCAAATTCACCTTGCATTAGATTAGAAAATTCTTGACAATAAAATTCATTGGTAGAACCAAAAATAATATCATCAACATATATTTGAACTACTAAGATGTCATTGCCATATCTTTTAATGAAAAGTGTAGTATCCACCTTGCCTTTTTCAAAACCTTTTTGAATCAAAAAGTTTGAAAGCCTTTCCTACCAAGCTCTAGTTAGTTTGAAAACATGATTTGGAAATTATGGATCTTCAAAACTAGTGATTGTTCAACATACACTTCTACATTTATAAAACCATTTAGAAAAGCACTTTTCACGTCCATTTGAAAAAGCTTTGTAACCCCCTTAACCCGGCCCAGACGGTTGAACCGAATTAAGAAGTTTACACGGGGAAAACCAAAGTCAACCCGAAAGTCAACCTTGATTAACGACCCTTTTTTTCTTTTTAATCTTATCTAAATGCATATTACCCTAGAAATGTTCATAAGATCGGCATACTCAAAGATCACCACAATCAGAAAACATTTAGGGACTCGATTGCACAATTCATGAATTTAGGGACCAAAACGCAAAGATTTCAAAGCATTTAACCAACAATTTCAGTGCCCAACGATCGAGTGTTTTGGAATAGGGATGATCCGTTCCGAAACGCGGGACCGTTCCGAAACAAGTTCCGGAAGAGGGCTTGGCAGTGGCAAAACCGTTCCGGAACGGTTCCACCCGTTCCGAAACGCCAAGGCCATTTCAGGCCCTTTGTTCCGAAACGGTAGCACCTGTTCCGAAACAGGCTGCCCAGATTGCAAAATTTTAGCTGGTTTATTACACAATTGACCCATCATACGCACTCAAAAGACCCTCAAATCATACCAGCAAGTCATCATATACTTAAGGAACATAATAGCATCATTCATTCTCAAACATGGCATCAAACAAGGAAATACCCAATTCTATAGGCATGCATCCTATATTGAAAACCGTTCAAACTTCAAAATACCAAACCAACCTCAAAAAGGCCATTTACATGTTCCATCATTGTCAAAAGCATAAAACCAACTTAGGGAGTCCAAAACATCTCCCAAAAACACAAGTTAGGATCCCATTGCCAAATGCCCAAAAGCTAATAGTGTTAGGAAAACATTCACCATACACGAGCTTAGTTCTTCACTTGGATTCTTGACCTCCTTGCTGCCCTTCGTGCACTTCAATGCTCTGCGTTATTGGTTTAAGAAAAGAGAGAGCGTAAGCACATAGCTTAGTGAGGAATGCTCATTTAAAACATCACAAAAATGCATTTATAAAACTCCTTTCCAAAACCTTTAGTTCAAACCACATTTGATCATGCACATAAGTATATATATCCAAGCATTTCATGCTTCAAATCATCAACATGTCATATTGGCTTTCAAGTGATAATCATAATCATTTCCAAAACACAATCGACAATCGGATACGCGGATTACAAGCGTTGTCCCATAAGCTTCATACATACTACCAATATCAAGGTGGAGCATGGTACAATCACAACCCCTCAACACCCGTGATGGAGACTATGGTACAATCACAACCCCTCCACATCACTCATTGGTAGTTGTATAACATCACTAACGAGATCACGGGACATACATCACAAGATCCACACATGGACTTTAAACCACCATTGTGATCTTACCATACACAAGGTCCACACATGGAATATTAACCACCATTTTGACCTTAGCACAAGACCCACCCATGGACTTTTAACCACCATGGTGTTCTTAACCATCTCGTTAGTGTACTTGGATGGAGCATGGTACAATCACAACCCCTCGACATCCAAGGCGACATTATTCACGGTGCACCCAATCCTATAGCCGGCTAACTATATCCGATTCAAGTACTTTAAAACCAACACATCACTTGCCAATATACATCATTTAACATCATTAATCCACTGTTTTAAAGCATATATCAAAGCCATTAACCATCATGCATTACTATGCATCAAAACCACATTTATCAATGTTCAAAACAAGGATCTCTTACCTTGAGCACCCTTCAATTCTTGGCCTATAAAACCAGCAATTTACATGCAAAAATATGCTTTCAAAAACAGAATTTAAACATGCAAACAAATCACATTGCATTCAACCAATTCATGGTTCATTAACAAGAGAGTTTTTCCGAAAACTTACTCTTGAGCTTAGCTAAGTTGTTTAGACTTAAACTAAGCTCCCAAACCTTCAAAACATTGGTTTCAAAGTTGAAAACCAAACTTCACTCACCGATTCTGTTTCGCAACTTGCCGAAACACCAATCAAGCTTCCGGATCAACACCACAAGGATCCGAAGATGTCTCCCCTGTTTTAAACACATCAAAGCAGAGGATTAATGCATCATCATGCATTAATATCTTCAACCAAGACACCTAAACACGCTGCCCTCATCAACACACTCATTTCGGCTACCAAACAAAACCGAAGTCACATCCAAACATCTCTACAACACTACCCAGCCAAGATCCATCAATTCCAATCACTCATAAACCTCAATTAACATCCAAAAAGGATCTAATCACGTCCTTATACCTCCAGCTATAGCAGAACATCAAGATCACTCCAAAAACCATCAAAAACTCAAGCAAAACTTAGGAAAATCAACCTATTCGGAATTGCATTGATTAAACCTCAATTTCTCATCAATTATACATCCAATTTACATCAAAAACACATCCCAAAACAGTGCCCAACCATTTCATACGAATTTCATCAAAATTAAACCAAATCTTGCATTTTAAAGCCAAGATCAAGAACACAACTACAAAACCTTTAATAAAACACAAATCAAGGATTGAGAACTTGGGAATTTCAGTAAAGAACTGAGTATTTAGAGGAGAAGGACGTTCATACCTCTAAATGTGAGTTTCTCCCTTTTTGGAACCAAGATTCTTGAAAATCCAATAAGCAAATGCTAAGGTTTTGATGTAGAAAAGATTAGAGATCAAATGAAGGTTGAAATCTCATCTTTAGAGATCAAAATCAGAGGGAAATTTGCTGAAGAAAAGTGTTTGGGTTGAGAGAAAAGAAATGGAAAATTTGGAGAAAAGTTAGTTATGATCACAAAATATCTTTTTCCCTCCTTTTACCTTTAATTAAAAATCATTAATAAATTGTTTAATATTAAGAAAAAATCTGGAGAAAACTCTTCTTGGGTAAATAGCTCCTTAAAGATTTAAAGTTTCAATCCTTTTTAAAACAGTCACCAAATTTTCAAAAATTACATTTTAGTCACTAACCCAAAATGTCACACTTCCAAACCTCATTTTGTAAAATTGATTTCACCATTCTCTTATATATAATAAAAGAGAATTTTAAGATATTTTTCCATATTTTTAATGCAACCCGAACTAGGCTTTCCTAAAATCACCCTTTTATATTCGAACCACAATCCGACCGACCCGGTCCAAACCCAAAACTTCTAAGCCCAAAATTGGGGCGTTACAAGCTTGAAATCATGATAGCATGCAAATACAAGAAACATCTTAATAGCTTCCATTCTAGCTACAAATGCATATGTTTCATCAAATCAATTCCCTCTTCTTTGGTGTAACCTTGAGCAGCAAGCCTAGCCTTGGTCCTCACTATGTTACCTCTCTCATCTAGTTTGTTTCTAAACCCCACTTAGTTCCTATAATAGATTGATTATTAGGCCTAGCAACTAATGTCCATACTCTACTTCTCTCAAATTGATTAAGTTCCTCTTGCATAGCCGATATCCAAAAATCATCTTTTAATGCTTCTTTGATATTTTTAGGCTCTATGCATGAGATGATTGCAACATGGTTCATAAGTTTCAGAAAGGATCTAGTAGTTACCCCCTTGGATGGATCAATCAAGATTTAACCACCTTTGACATAGTTGAACTCTCTTGGGTATGTCACTTCCTTTTCCTCAAGATCTAAGTTCTTCAAGAGGTGGATCTTGTGTTTTGTAACGCCCGGGGTTTAGGGCCCGGGAGATAACCAGGTTTGGTTAAACAAGTTCGGGTTAATTTAATTGAAAGAAAATATTTTTAATGAACTAAAAAAGGGTTTTTATTGAATAAGGGCAAAAAGGGGAATTTGAGATTTTAAAACAAAAGGATTTTTTATCTTATTTCTTCTCAAAATCAAAAAAGAAAGCAATCATCTTTTTGAAAGGCAAAAAACTCATAACTTTTTCAAGAGCAAGCATTTCTTCATCAAATCTTCAGTTGTGGTGATTTCTTCAAGGTAAACATCTTAATCATTGACCTTTACTAGATTAAGATAGATTTCAACTTAGTTTTTCATTTACCCAATGATTTCTAGGTTTACCCTAAAACTCATTATTTCGAAAATGGTGAGTTCTTGACTAGAAAAGATATACGAATTAAGAATTATGAACTTGAACTTGATATGTAATTGGTAAAAAGACAATAAGCTATGTTCATATGATGTTTTAATTATGGAGCTATACTCATTCTATCTTTGATATGATAAGAATAAAGTTAAAGCATTGGTTTCGAGTCAATCTTAGGTATAGTTGGCATGCCATAGAGTCTATTGAGCTTGTGTTTGGGGTGGACTACAGTCCTTATTTGGCGACAGTAAGAGGGAAGTCTTTTGGTCACTTGGCGACAGTATAAGGGATTGACCGATACTATGAGTACCTTTGTTGGCGATAGTTGGTGTAACCCCCTCAACCCGGCCTAGCCGCCAGACCACATCGAACGGGTTACACAGGGAAAACCGAAGCGAAACCCGTTAAGGCTCCACTCCGATTAACAACCCTAAAAAAATTCTTTTAAATTTATCTTGTCTAGATGTGTTAATTATATCCTATGTAAGGGACACGCAACAGAAAACACACATGGATACAAAACAAGCAAAACAGACAATTAAGATAACCCTTTTCAATTTTCCAACAGGCCGTATCGATATGCTAAAGGACCTATCGATATGCCTGTACTTGGTCAACACCCAAAGTCAAACCTAGGGAAACCGTATCGATACCCTCAAGGCTGGTATCGATACGTCTTCAACAGTCAACTTCCCTTGGTTAACTACGAAGATCGTACCGATACACTCGGGACCCGTATTGATACGCCAAAATCTCATCAATTTCTCAGATTTCAAGAGAGCATTTTGGGTATCGATACGCTCCCGCCTACCGGTACGCCTTGCCCAAAACAAGGGACCGTATCGATACCACTCTTGAACGTATCGATACACTCTACACTGGAAAACTGATTTTAGCAGTTAAAAGCACAAAGGATCCAACACAAGAGGCATTTAACAAGCATTTAAGCAACATACAATCATACATATGACTCAAGACATCCATGGATAAACATATAAAGCAATTTAAACACTTAATGATTCAACAACAACCGAGACAAGATTCTTAAAGATAACAAGCATACATAGAATTCACTAACATAACCAAAAGCTAAACCAAAGCATAAACCATCAAGGCATAAGGCAATACAAGCCCAAAACAACTAAGCAAACTTGTCTAAAGCAAGAGACATGCCAACAAACTCCTCAAAACATAAATGTCCTATCCCATTGCTTAATACTAATTATTGTAGTCTAAACTCATACTTGAGCAAACCAAACTCCCTTGGATTCTCCCTTGTTCTCCAAGTTGCTCCGTAGGTCTAAGAGCCTACATTGTTGGAAAAGAGAGCGTAAGCGTTTAAGCTTAATGAGCGGTGCTCAAAATGGTAGCTACAACAATGCAGTTTTAAAACGTAGTTTGCTTGAAAACCAAAACCATTTCCAAATCATTTCCACATGCTTGAACACATAACAACATGCATTTACCTTCACGTGCATTTACCAAATGCAACCACAAGCCATAGGCTTACCACATGCTCATTCTCATCACACAAGCAAAGTAACCAACAATGCATAAGCATAAAAGAAGAAATCAACAACATGCTTAACATGAGAATTAAAGCATCATGGGTATATTGACATTCATCGTTTTTACTCGGATATGCAGATAGTTTCTCAAACCAACTAGACACTTCCGGTGGAATCTCACATCACCGTACTCACTCGTCTTGTAAAAACTTAACTTATGGTGGAATCTCACATCATCGTACTCCTCATCAGTGGAATCTAGCATCAATAAGGCCACACACGACTTTTACCTCGAGTCAATATACTCAGTCACAACCACAAGCATTACCGATGCTTGAACCACTTACCATGTCCAAACTTTCATGCAAAACATGTACTCACAATGCAAATTTAAACACAAGTCCCACATCTCAACATGTGCAACAAAGCAATTAAACACATAACAATATAAAATGCTCATCATGCATCGAGGGAACATAAAACACGATTTAATTGCTTACAATCATTAAAACTTACTCTTGAGCTTGGATTGGCTTTCCAAGTTCAGTCCAAACTCCCAAAACATTCCCTTAACCACGTTAAGGCTTTTAAAATCGATCCAGTCACCAATCAACACACAAACGATGTCCAAGATGCTGAATCAAGCCTCCGAACTACCCGGATTTTCGTTCACAAAGCCCAAATATGATTCCTCTATTTTAAGCAACCCAAAACTGAACATTAGAACACTAATACACTCACAAACACAACAAAAACCCAGAACTCAACAATCTTGCAACAACACACATCGATTCAAGCCCCAAATTTCACCCGAAACATATCAATTTAGTCTCAAACTACTTGCAACCACACCCAACGAATTTACCATAAAAAATCTACCTTTTAACATTCCAAAACTCAACCCAAAGCTATCAAAACTTCAGCTTTCATTTAGACCCAAAACCCATCCAAAAACTCAAGATTTTCAACTACCAAAATCACCCATAATAACCATTTCGGGTTTCCCATAACAACCCATACTTTTTATGTTATTTTAGAAAAAAAAAAGTTAAAACACACTCAAACTCAGCCATAGTCAACCCAAACGAAAACCCATAAACTTCCTTTCATTTCAAACCAAACTTTAAAAATCAAAACATGTTTAAACCATAGGTTTTGCTAAAATCTCAACACTTATGACTCAAGGAAGATGAAACCAAGTTAAGGAGCCATTTATATTGAAGAAATCACTTGGATTGAGAGCTTGGGGCAATGGAATAGTAAAATGGAGTTTAAGACATGTTTTTGAACATGAAAAGCAATTTGGAGAAGATGATGGCTTTCAAAAACCCTTTTTAGAATTAAAAAATCTCTTTTTTGCCCTTTTCTCTTTTAAAACACTTTATGTGTGTTAAAAATAGTTTTTTCTCCAATTTAAATTTAACCCGACTCGGCTCGACAAATTCGATTATCTCCCGGCTCTAAACTTGAGGCATTACAACTCTCCCCCACATAAGGAATTTCGTCCCCGAAATTTACCTAGCAGAAAGAGATGTGGAAACTGCTTTCTCATGTCATCCTTCCTATCCTAAGTGGCTTCTTCCACTCCTCGGAGTCCCCACTTAACCATAACCAACTCAATGGTCCTTACTCGCAACACTTTGTTGTCCGGAGCCAAAATCTCAACTGGTTCTTCATCGTAGGTCAAATCTGGATTCAATTCTATCTCCTCAACTAGCATAACATGTGACGGATCTAATCTATACCTCCGAAGCATCGAAACATGAAACACATCGTGAATCTTCTCTAGTTCAGCCGACAATCTCAATCTATAGGCAACAAGACCAACTCTCACAACTATCTCACACGGACCAATGAATCTTGGGCTCAACTTACCTTTCCTACCAATCCTCATCACCTTCTTCTAAGGTGAGACTTTCAAGAACACTTTGTCGCCCACGGCATACTCTATTTCTCTTCTTTTCAAATTTGTATAAGATTTTTTTCTATCTGAAGCTGCCTTCAAATGATCACAAATCAATTGTACTTTCTTGGTAGTACCATTAAGCATATCAGGCAAAGGTATCAATTTCTATCCCACTTCGGCCTAACAAACAAGTGTTCTACATTTTCTACCATACAGTGCTTCATAAGGTGCCATCTGAATGCTCGCTTGATAACTGTTATTATATACAAACTCTACTAACGGTAGATGCTTCTCCCACGAACCCTGAAATTCAATAATACAACATCTCAACATGTCTTCCAACACTTGTATGACTCTCTCTGACTGACCATCGGTCTGAGGATGATATGAAGTGCTGAAATTCAGTCGAGTACCCAAAGCACTATGCAAACTCTCTCAAAATCTAACTGTGAACCTCGGATCTCTGTCTGACACTATAGATTTCGATACACCATGCAATCTCACTATCTCACTGATATACAAATCGACCAACTTGTCTAGAGTATAAGTAGTATGAACGGTCAAAAAGTGCGCACATTTCGTAAGACGATCAACAATTACCCAAACTGAATTCTTCTTAGAAGGTGACAACGACATACCCAATATGAAATCCATTGCAATTCTCTCCCATTTCCACTCGGGAATTCTCAACGGTTGTAACTAACTTGAAGGAAACTGGTGCTTGACTTTAACTCACTGAAAAACTATGCACTTACTCACAAACTCGGTAACATCTTTCTTCACACCAACCCAGAAATACTAATTTTTCAAATCACGATACATTTTCGTACTTCCAGGATGCATAGCAAACGGACTACTGTGAGCTTTAGTTAGGATGGTGCGTCTCAAGTATACATCTTCCAGAACAACTACTCTACTCTTGAAACACAAGACTCTATCACTACTAAAACAGAAATCTGTCAGTGTACCCTCCGCTATGTCTTGTACATTAGATGCTAATGATCTATCTTGCAACGGTTTCTCTCTAATCAACTGAAGCAACAAAGGTTTAACTTGCAACTCGGCTACTAAACCACCATCTTGAGACAAACTCAATCTAGCAAACATAGCTCGTAATTGCACTGCTACCTTTCTACTCAAAGTATCGACCACTACATTGGCTTTACCCGGATGGTACTCAATCGTGAGATCGTAGTCCTTAAGTAACTCTAGCCACCTACGTTGTCTAAGATTCAACTCTCTTTGTGTCATTATATACTTTAGACTCTTGTGATCCGTATACACTATGCATTTCTCACCATACAAGTAATGTCTCCAAACTTTCAAAGCAAAAACCACTGCAGCCAATTCTATGTCATGCGTAGGGTAATTACGCTCATGAGTCTTCAACTGTCTAGACGCATAGGCCACTACTCTTCCCTATTGCATAAGCACACAACCTAAGCCAACATATGACACATCACTGAAGACTACAAACTCTTTCCCTGACACGGGCTGAATTAAAACAAGAGCTTCGGTTAAGACTTCTTTCAATTTCTCAAATGCTTGTTGTCTTGCATCAGTCCACTCAAACCGAACATCCTTATGTAGTAATTTAGTTAGAGGTGTTGTAACCTTTTAAAAATCCTCAACAAAACGTCTATAGTAACCGACCAAACCTAAGAAACTACGAACTTCAGTCATTGTCTTTGGTGGTTTCAAATTCACGACTGCCTCAACCTTCTTAGGATCTACTCGGATTCCCTCGGCTGATACAATATGGGCTAAGAAGATTACTTCCCTAATCCAAAACTCAGACTTGCTTAACTTGGCATACAACTGATTGTCTAACAATTTCTGCAACACCAAACGCAAATGCCGATCATGATCTTCCTCGGTACGAGAGTACACTAAAATGTCATCAATGAACAATACCACAAATTGATCCAAGTACTCATGAAACACTCTATTCATCATGTCCATAAAGGTTGCTGGTGCATTAGTCAAACCAAAGGGCATCACTAAGAATTCATAGTGCCTATAACAAGTGCGGAAAGCTGTCTTCGGTACATCTTGATCTCTTACTTTCAACTGATAATAATTGAATCTCAAATCTATCTTCGAGAACACTGAAGCACCTCTCAACTGATCAAATAGGTCATCAATCTTCGGCAACAGATATTTGTTCTTCACGGTCAACTTATTCAACTATAGATAGTTGATACACATTCTCAAACTGACATCTTTCTTCTTCACAAACAACATTGGTGCACCCCAAGGTGAAGTACTCAGACGAATGAACCCTCGGTCTATCAATTCCTGAAGTTGTGTCTTCAACTCTTTCATTTCTTTAGGAGCCATTCAGTACAGTGCAATCGATACTGAAACTGAATCTGAATATATCTCAATAGCAAACTCTACATCTCTATCTGAAGGCAAACCAGGTAATTCTTCTGGGAATACACTCGGAAAGTCAAAAATTGTTCTAATGTCTCGCGGTCATGCCTCATTCATATTCAGATTCATAACATAGGCTAGATACGCCTGACAACCCACATTCAATAACTTGTAAGCCTCTAAGGTTGAAACTACATTGGACAAGAACTTAAGTTCTCGCCCACTATTACTACCTCGTGATCCTCTGAAAGCCTCAAGGACACCCTTTTTGTCTCAAAATCTACCCTTGCCCCATGCTTTACAAGCCAGTCCAACCTAATATTACATCAAAACCATAAAACGACAATTCCATCATATCAATGGGAAAGAAATGACCCTGAACCATCAAAGGACATCTTCTGTACATCTTCCTGACCACAACTGTCTCACCAAAGAAACTAGTGACATTCATACCCACATCTAGTATCTCAACCGGAATATCTAGCAATCTTTCATACTCACTCAATATGTACGAATGCGTAGAACTGGAATCAATCAAGGAAAGCAATGTCAAAGACTGTAACAAGAAATTACCTGCAATCACATATGTGTCATTCCTGTATTCACGGTGTTCATACACCCTAGCTGGCCCACCTCCCTCGGACTGAACTGCTACAACATAAGCTACATTCTTCTGACCATCATTCATAGGCTGAAAGTTACCTCGACCGCGCCCACGACCTCTCTGATGCTCGACAGCTCGTGCAGAAGCTTATCCATCCCTAGACGGATGTTGACAATCACGTTTCAAGTGCGCTCTAGACCCGCAGTTCCAACAAGAGCCATAAGTGCCCCAACACTCACTGTAATGACGTCTACCACACTTGTTGCACTCGGGAGTACGATTCTTAGTCCCTTGGCCGTGATGGCCTCGCCCTAGATTACCACCTCCGCGTCTATGATCATGATGAGGTTTCCTATCCTTGTGCCTCTTGGCACATTCTCTGTCTCATTCAACAGTCCTCTTTCCTGAACTAGACCCACCCTTGCGATCCGCAAGTCCCAAAGATTGTTCGATGTCCTTGGCCCTAGTGACCAACACATCAAAATCTGTATAGTCAGAAGCCAACATGTAGGTCTTCACCTCCTAAACCAACCCATAACAGAAATGCTCACAACATTCCTCCTCAGTGGAAACTAACTCAGAAGCATACTGACTCAGACGTACGAACTGCACCACATAGTCGGACACGGTCAAGCTACCCTGAACTAGAGCTATGAACTATCTCTTCTTCTCATCTAGGTATCGAGAACCTAGGTACTTCTTACGGAAAGAAGCCCTGAAGAACTCCCAAGTAACTTCGGACTCTGGCATACCCGTAGTGATAGTAGTCCACCAAGTGTAGGCATCTCCCTGAAGCAAAGAGACAATGCAGCCTAGCATATGCGCTTTAGAACACTTCATCTGACTCAAAATATGAACTGCGCTTTCAAACCATGCCTTTGAACCCTCGGGTGACAACCCACGGAACTGAACCCCGCCCAAGCTACGGAGTCGCTCTAACAGTAAACTAGAACCTGCACTCTGAAGCGGTGATGTAACCCGAACACCTGCTAAAGTTGTCTAAATAGCCCCAGCTATAGCCCGAATCAATAGATTCACATCAATACCTGCTTGTCCCTGACCAGCCTAGGGTCCAACACCCTCAACATTCACTCCACCCTCCGGAAGAGGATGAGGATGAGGTGGCAAGTTCTATGCTCGCACATCCTCAACATTCTCAATCCGCTCAACCCTCGGATTATCCATTCTTGGCCTTCCCCTCGTTCTGACCATGCTAACAGATGCAAAGCTAAACAACAAACACAACAAGTGAAATGATTTGGGGTCAGCAAGGAACAAGGTCCAAGGTGCTCAAGTCCTTAAACTTAAAATCACTTACAATAATAGTATACTAGCAATGGGTGCCTTTAACTATTTCTCAACCAACACAAAGATAGCCACAAGCATAATTACAATCACCATGCAATCACAATTAACAAACTTACACCATAAAACTTACCTCACTTACCTTTCGGCTTGCGGAAACTCAACGAACCTAGGCGAAACCTAGGCTCTGATACCAACAAATGTAACCCCCTCGACCCGGCCTAGCCGCTAGACCGCAGCGAATGGATTACACAGGGAAAACCGAAGCGAAATCTGTTAAGGCTCCACTCCGATTAACAACCCTAGAAAATTTCTTTGAATGTTATCTTGTCTAGATGTGTTAATTATATCATATGTGAGGGGACACGCAGCGGAAAACACACATGGATACAAAACAAGCAAAACAAACAATTAAGATAACCCTTTTCAATTTTACAACAGGTCGTATCGATACGCTAAAGGACCATATCGATACGCCTGTACTTGGTCAACACCCCAAGTCAAACCAAGGGAAACCGTATCGATACCCTTCAAGGCTAGTATCGATACGCCCTCAATGGTCAACTTCCCATGGTCAACTATGAAGACCGTACCGACACATTCGGGACCCGTACCGATACGCCAAAATCTCGTCAAATTCTCAGATTTCCAAAGAGCATTTTGGATATCGATACCCGCCGTGCACCGGTACGCCTTGCGCAAAACAAGGGATCATATCGATACCGCCATTGAGCATATCGATGCGCCCTGCACTGCAAAACTGATTTTAGTTGTTAAAAGCACAAAAGACCCAACACAAGAGGCATTTAACAAGCATTTAAGCAACATACGATCACACATATGACTCAAGGCATCCATGGATAAACATATAAAGCAATTTAAACACTTAACGATGCAACAACAAACAAGACAAGATTCTTAAAGATAACAAGCATACAAAACATTGACCAACATAGCCAAAAGCTAAACCAAAGCATAAACCATCAAGGCATAAGGCAATACAAGCCCAAAACAACTAAGCAAACTTGTCTAAAGCAAGAGAAATGCCAACAAACTCCCCAAAACATAAAGGTCCTATCCCATTACTTAATACTAATTAATGTAGTCTAAACTCATACTTGAACAAACCAAACTCCCTTGGATTCTCCCTTGTTCCCCGAGCTACTTCGTAGGTCTAAGGGTCTGCATTGTTGGAAAAGAGAGCGTAAGCGTTTAAGCTTAGTGAGCGGTGCTCAAAACGGTAGCTACAACAATGCAGTTTTAAAACGTAGTTTGCTTGAAAACCAAAACCATTTCCAAATCATTTTCACATGCTTGAACACAAAACAACATGCATTTACCTTCGCGTGCATTTACCGAATGCAACCACAAGTCATAGGCTTGCCACATGCTCATTCTTATCATGCAAGCAAAGTAACCAACAATGCATAAGCATAAAAGAAAAAAAATCAACCACATGCTTAACATGAGAATTAAAGCATCATGGTTATATTGACATTCATCGTTTTTACTCAGATATGTGGATAGTTTCTCAAACCCACTAGACACTTCCGGTGGAATCTCACATCACCGTACTCACTCGTCTAGTAAAAACACAACTTTCGGTGGAATCTCACATTACCGTACTCCTCCTTAGTGTAATCTAGCATCACTAATGTCGCGCACGACTTTTACCTCGAGTGCACTCTAATCCTATTGATCGATCAATTATATCCGGTAACAACTCAACACGTGTCAATATACTCATTCACAACCACAAGCATTATTGATGCTTGAACCACTTACCATGTCCAAACTTCCATGCAAAGCATGTACTCACAATGCAAATATAAACACAAGTCTCACATCTCAACATGTGCAACAAAGCAATTCAACACATAACGATATAACATGCTCATCATGCATCAAGGAAACATAAAACACGATTTAATTGCTTAAAACCATTAAAACTTACTCTTGAGCTTGGGTTGGCTTTCCAAGCTCAATCTAAACTCCCAAAACATTCCTTTAACCAGGTTAAGGCTTTTAAAATCGATCCACTCACCAGAAAACACTTAAACGATTTCCAAGATGCCGAATCAAGCCTCCGAACTACCCGAATTTCCGTCCACAAAGCCCAAATCTGATTCCTCTATTTTAAGCAACCCAAGACTGAACATTTAAACACTAATACACTCACAAACATAACAAAAACGCGAAACTCAACAATCTTGCAACAACACACATCGATTCAAGCCCCAAATTTCACCCGAAACATCTAATTCAATCCCAAACTACTTACAGCCACACCTAGCGAATTTACCATAAAAATCTACCTTTTAACATTCCAAAACATCAACCCAAAGCTATCAAACCTTCAACTGTCATTTAGACCCAAAACCCATCCAAAAACTCAAGATTTTCAACCCCCAAAATCACTGACAATTCCCATTTCGGGTTTCCCATAACAACTCATCCTTTTTATGTTATTTTAGCAATAAAATGAAGTTAAAACACACTCAAACTCAGCATAGTCAACCCAAACTCAGCCATAGCTGAACTCAGCAATAAAACGAAGTTAAAACACACTCAAACCTCAATATAAGGGTGCTCCACGATAGACCGGCTTAGTTTTCTCTTTCTGTTGAGGCCCACTTACTTCTTTTCTTCACCGTTGCGTTCATCTTTGGCTGCAACGACAGCGGCCATGGCTGCATCGTCCTCTTCGTCTGCGCATCCAGTTCGAGCTTTGCTTCTTTACTGCCCAGTGTCTGCTTCTCCACTATCCTTCATCTGCTACAGCAGCTACCTGCAAAAGCAACCAATTTCAGTAAAAACTGTGTCATTTGATATATTTGTGATGTATAAATGAAATCTAACCTAAATGCAATGAATTATACTTGAATGCAGCAGAAATATGGGTTAAATAGGGGGTAAATTATAGAACTTTTACACACTCAACACACCCCCAAACTCAAGTTTTTGCTTGCCCTCAAGCAATTCAGACCTAAAAAGAAAAACAAAATTTTTGTTTGGCTTAAAACAGTGAACTTTTTCTTACCTACCATTCATTCCCTATTGTGAGCAACACCTTGTTCGATAATTCAGGATTTATCCGGAACCTTGCTATAATTCTTGTGTAGTGTGTGCATGCTTGTGAACAATTATATGCCAAGATTCCCTTAGTTTACTAGAATAGTTAAGCTTCTAACTTGAATTTTTATGCCAATTTTCATCTTTTTGGATGTAATTCTTAGGCTCCTTTAGTTTTTATGCAGACTCGATTCTATTTTCTCAAGCTTAAGTTTGACTAGAGCCGATTTTGGGCACCTCTAGCTAACTTCCTAGAGCCGGTTTCGGGCACCTCTAGGTGTAAGAGTCTATTTTTCTTAACTTCTTTTCCTAGAGCCTGTGTTAGACACCTCTAGGGGCAACTCAAGTGTTAAGCTTTCTATTCTAGTTTACTAGAAGAATTCTAGGCAGTATAAAAGTCTCAAATGGTGTTTGAGGTTTAGAACTATAGTGAGGCTCTAAACTGCTCCTAAAACTATCCTAAAGGCACTGCCACGACATAGGCTGTCACGGCAGGTAAGTTCAGTTCAAAGACTTAAGCCAAATTTTCATCATTTTTTAAGCAAAAATAAACTAAGTAAACGACAGATTTTTTTTAACTTAAAAAAACTCCATTAATGGAGGGATGCCACCCTCAAACTCGAGGGTTGCATTGCCCTCAATGCAAATGATAGAAAAATAAAAATAAAAACAACATCACAAAATATGACAAAAGGCAGACAACAATATAAGATAAGAAACTTAAAATTTCAAGCGCTGTTGTAGCCGCTGCTACTGCTGCTGCTGAGTTGAATCTGCCGACGGGCAATGACTTTCTTTGCTGTTGCTGGCAGACGGATGGGAGAGGCAGAAGTGTTCTTGGTTTTGGCTTCTCGTGGAGGTTGGATACGGGTAGGGGAGATATGGGGTGGTTTCTCCACTACCTAAACCTCGGAGCTTCTGCTGCTCTCGCTATCGCTGCTCCTGCTCTCGCTACCGCTGCTTCTGCGGCTGCTGCTACTGCTTCTATCAGATTTTTCTTTATCTGCTGGTTCGACTTCGAGGCATGTTTTCTGCCGTTTCGCTGGGGTGAACTCCTTGGACAAGTTCCTTTTGACAGAGGGCTCGTCATCGGATGTCGCCCAAATTTCAGACGAGGAGAAGCCAGCAATATACTTGTTGAGGTCTGTCATGGGCTCGTTTCTCTTGGCTCCCCTGGCAGATGTCTCAGCTGTGCGGCTGCCGCCTGCAGCTGTTGTGGCAGGGGTCGGAGTGGACGTGGCAGATGGCGTTTTTGGGGTGGCAGCAGGGGTAGCGGTACGGGCTGGGGTGGGGCAGCAAAGTAATGATTGGGGAATGTAAGGAACAATACATTGGGGAAATTAAGAGAAGTGTGGATGAAATGTACTGTGGAGGTGGTGAAGTCTCGGATGAAATTCATGAGGTCCAGCTGTCGTTCCTCCATTTTCTGTAGGGCAGCAAGGATTTGTGAGGAGGTGTCAGCTGGAGGAGCTGCAGCGGTAGGCTGCCTGGGTTCTGTGGCAGCAGGCTCGGTGTCGGTGGGCTCTGTCAGCTCAGCTACCGTGGCAGTAGGGTCAAAAGACGACAGGGGCGTGGTAGCTTTTAGTTCCATCAGGCTGAGGATGTTTATGTCTGTCCAGCCTTTCCCTCGAACTCTTAAATCCTCGGCAGCTTAAGGTACATTGTGGCCGCGGTAGAGGGCAATGATGGGATAAGGGTAGAAGAGTGGTCCTGATGGCCGGTATGCACAATCCAGTATACCCTCCCGAACGTATCTGCCAACGTTAATTGGCCTCTCATTTAAAATAGAATGGATGGGGGGTAACCTTGGTTGGTCGACGATTGTGTTGTGCGAGGAGGGCATAATCCGTTTCTTGATAAATGCATTCCACTGTTTTTCTTCAGGTGTGAGTTGAACTCGTTTTACCGTCCTTGGGTATTTAGGATCGGTATTCCACTCGGTACCCTCTTCTGTGAGTTCTGCCATCACAGCATCGTAGTCGGCAGGCTCTAAATTCTCCACAAACCTCCGGTGGCCATCTTCCTTTCTCCCAACATAGAATCCATAGAGTGTATCGATGTATTCGGGCTCGAAAGGTACCTCTTTCCCTCGGATTGTAACTGCTATCTCTTCCCTGCTGTCGATGGCAGCATAAAATTCCCGTACGAGGGTCACGTTCATTTCCTCTGGCTGTTCTGCGAATATTTGCCACTGCATGGCTCTGATTTTTTAGGTTATGAACGGTTGCAGCCCCAGGTTCTCCGTTCTAGAGGTGTAAATGAAGCCTTTCTCCTCCCACAAATCACGGATCTGGAAAGAGCTTGGAGTGGAAGCTGCTGGGGCAGATCCTGAGGCAGAGCTTCGACGGGTATTTCTAGTACTCATGTTGCAAGGACTGCAGAAAGAAAATGAAAGCAAGTAAAATTCTAGAGGAAACAAGTAGAGAGAGTAAAAGTGAGTGAAAAAAATAATAGTAAAATGGGGTTTAAATAGAGGGAGAGTTTTCTGCCCGTTGGAGCTGTAACGGCATGCGCGAATAACGGGGCCAGCTGTTACACGGTTTCTGACGCGTCTGTCACGCGTTTCCGTGTCTCCTGCGCGTCTGTTACACGTTTGCGTGTCTGCCGCGACAACGTGTTGACATGCTAGATTTTCCGCGTCTGTCAGGGCAGCTGTTACGGCAGGCTCCAAAGTTTGGGCTTTTTGGGCTGATGGAAAGATGATGGGCTGAATTCACTTCTCCTCTTCTCCTTGTCTCCTTTATTTCCTAAAAATAAAAAAATAAAAACTTTAGTGCCTAAAAGTAAAATAATTCTAATTACCTAATATATATAAATAATAAAAATAAAAATAAAAATTAGGTTAAATTAGGGATGCCAGGAGGGGCATCTCCTAAAGTAACCACTTCCTGCATTCTTGGGGCTTCAGTCCCCTGATAATGCTTCAATCTTTGTCCATTGACTTTGAATTGGTGACCGTCTTTTAAAAATCCGATTGTGATGGCATCGTGGGGAAAAACCTACACCACTTGGAATGGGCCAGACCATCTAGATTTTAGCTTCCTTGGGAAGAGTTTCAACCTAGAGTTGAATAACAACACAAGCTGCCCTAAGCAGAATTGTCGTGGCAGCAATTTCTTGTCATGCCACTTCTTTGTCTTGTCTTTATAGATTCTTGCGTTGTCATAGGTCATTGCTCAAATTTCTTCAATCGCATTCAGATCAAGTAGCCTTTTTATGTTATTTTAGCAATAAAATGAAGTTAAAACGCACTCAAACTCATCCATAGTCAACCCAAACGCAGCCATAGCCAAACTCAGCAATAAAACTAAGTTAAAACACACTCAAACCCCCAATATAAGGGTGCTCCACGACAGACCGGCTTAATTTTCTCTTTCTGTTTAGGCCCACTTTACTTCTTTGCTTCACCATTGCGGTCGTCTTTGGATGCCACGGCTGTGGCCGTGGCAGCATCGTCTGCGCATCCAGTTCCAGCTTTGCTTCTTTACTGCCCAGCGTCTGCTTCTACACTATCCTTCATCTGCTATAGCAGCTACCTACAAAAGCAACCAATTTCAGTAAAAATTATGCCATTTGATATATTTGTGATGTATAAATGAAATCTAACCTAAATCCAATGAATAATGCTTGAATGCAGCAGAAAATTGTGCCATTTCAAGTTTTTGCTTGCCCTCAAGCAATTCAGACCTAAAAAGAAAAACAAAATTTTTGTTTGGCTTAAAACAGTGCACTTTTTCTTACCTACCATTCATTCCCTATTGTGAGCAACACCTTGTTGGATAATTCAGGATTTATCAGGAATCTTGCTATAATTCTTGTGTAGTGTGTGCATGCTTGTGAACAATTATATGCCAATATTCCCTTAGTTTACTAGAATAGTTAAGCTTCTAACTTGAATTTTATGCCAATTTTCATCTTTTTGGAGGTAATTCTTAGGCTCCTTTAGTTTTTATGCAGACTCAATTCTATTTTCTCAAGCTTAAGTTTGACTAGAGCCGGTTTCGGGCACCTCTAGCTAACTTCCTAGAGCCGGTTTCGGGCACCTCTAGCTAACTTCCTAGAGCCGGTTTCGGGCACCTCTAGGTGTAAGAGTCTATTTTTCTTAACTTCTTTTCCTAGAGCCTGTGTTAGGCACCTCTAGGGGCAACTTAAGTGTTAAGCTTTCTATTCTAGTTTACTAGCAGAATTCTAGGCAGTATAAAAGTCACAAATGGTGTTTGAGATTTATAACTATAGTAAGGCTCTAAACTGCTCCTAAAACTATCCTAAAGGCACTGCCACGACAAAGGCTGTCACGGCAGGTAAGTTCAGTTCAAAGACTTAAGCCAAATTTTCATCATTTTTTAAGCAAAAATAAACTAAGTTAAAGACAGATTTTTTTAAACTTAAAAAAACTCCATTAATCCCTCCCACCCCCAAACTCGAGGGTTGCATTGCCCTCAATGCAAATGACAGAAAAAGAAAAATAAAAACAACATCACAAAATATGACAAAAGGCAGACAACAATATAAGATAAGAAACTTAAAATTTCAAACGCTGTTGTAGCCGCTACTACTACTGCTGCTGAGTTGAATCTGCCGACGGGCAGTGACTTTATTTGCTGGTGCTGGAAGACGGATGGGAGAGGCAGAAGTGTTCTTGGTTTTGACTTCTCGTGGAGGTTAGTTGTGGGCAGGGGAGATATGGGGTGGTTTCTCCACTACCTGAACCTCAGAGCTGCTGCTGCTCTCGCTACTTTTGCTGCTGTCGCTACTACTGCCGCTGCTGCTACTGCTGCTATCAGATTTTTCTTTATCTGCTGGTTCGACTCCGGGGCCTGTTTTCTGGCGTTTCGCTAGGGTGAACTCCTTGGACAAGTTCATCTTGACAGAGGGCTCGTCATCGGATGCCGCCCAAATTTCAGACGAGGAGAAGCCAGCAATATACCTGTTGAGGTCTGATATGGGCTCGTTTCTCTTGGCTCCCCTGGCAGATGTCTTAGCTGTGCGGCTGCCGCTTGCAGCTGTTGTGGCAGGGGTCAGAGTGGACGTGGCAGATGGCGTTTTTGGTGTGGCAGCAGGGGTAGGGGTATGGGCAGGGGTGGGGGTAACAAAGTAATGATTGGGGAAAGTAAGGAACAATACATCGAGGAAATTAAGAGAAGTGTGGATGAAATGTACTGTGGCGGTGGTGAAGTATCGGATGAAACTCATGAGGCCGAGCTATCGTTCCTCCATTTTCTGTAGGGCAACAAGGATATGTGAGGAGGTGTCAACTGGAGGAGCTGATGCGGTAGGCTGCCTGGGTTCTGTGGCAGCAGGCTCGGAGTCGGTGGGCTCTGTCGGCTCATCTGTCGTGGCAGTAGGGTCAAAAGACAACAAGGGCATGGCAGCTTATAGTTCCATCAGGCTGAGGATGTTCCTGTCTATCCATCCTTTCCCTCGAACTCTTAAATCCTCGGCAGCTTCCGGTACATTGTGGCTGCGGTAGAGGGCAATGATGAGATAAGGGTAGAAGAGTGGTCCTGATGGCCGGTATGCACAATCCAGTATACCCTCCCGAACGTATCTGCCAACGTTAATTGGCACCTCATTTAAAATAGAATGGATGGGGTCTAACCTTGGTTGGTCGACGGTTGTGTTGTGTGAGGAGGGCATAATCCGTTTCTTGATAAATGCATTCCACAGTTTTGTCTTCGGCGTGAGTTGAACTCGTTTTACCATCCTTGGGTGTTTAGGATCGGTATTCCACTCGGTACCCTCTTCTGTGAGTTCTGCCATCACAGCATCATAGTCGGTAGGCTCTAAACTCTCCACAAACCTCCGGTGGCCATCTTCCTTTCTCCCAACATAGAATCCATAGAGTGTATTGATTTATTCGGGCTCGAAAGGTACCTCTTTCCCTCGGATTGTAACTACTGTCGCTTCCCTGCTGTCGATGGCAGCATAAAATTCCCGTACGAGGGTCACATTCATTTCCTCTGGCTGCTCTACGAATATCTGCCACTGCATGGCTCTGATTTTTTGGGTTATGAACGGTTGCAGCCTCAGGTTCTCCGTTCTAGAGGTGTAAATGAAGCCTTTGTCCTCCCACATATCACGGATCTGGAAGGAGCTTGGAGTGGATGCTGCTGGGGCAGATCCTGAGGTAGAGCTTCGGCGGGTATTTCTAGTACTAATGTTGCAAGGACTGTGGAAAGAAAATGAAAGCAAGTAAAATTCTAGAGGAAACAAGTAGAGATAGTAAAAGTGAGTGAAAAAATAATAGTAAAATGTGGTTTATATAGAGGGAGAGTTTGCTGCCCGTTGGAGTTGTAACGGCAGGCGCGAATAACGGGGCCAGCTGTTACGCGGTTTCTGATGCGTCTGTCACGCGTTTTCGTGTCTGCTGCGCGTCTGTTACGCCTTTGCGTGTCTGCCGCGACAACGTGTTGACAGGCTGGATTTTCCGCGTCTGTCGGGGCAGCTGTAACGGCAGGCTCCAAAGTTTGGGCTTTTTGGGCTGATGGAAAGATGGTGGGCTGAATTCACTTCTCCTCTTCTCATTGTCTCCTTTATTTCCTAAAAATTAAAAAAAATAAAAACTTTAGTTCCTAAAAATAAAATAATTCTAATTACCTAATATATATAAATAATAAAAATAAAAATTAGGTTAAATTAGGGATGCCTGGAGGGGCATCTCCTAAAGTAACCACTTCCTGCATTCTTGGGGCTTTAGTCCCCTGATAATGCTTCAATCTTTGTCCATTGACTTTGAATTGGTCCCCGTCTTTTAAAGATCTGATTGTGATGGCACCATGGGGAAAAACCTGCACCACTTGGAATGGGCCAGACCATCTAGATTTCAGCTTCCCTGGGAAGAGTTTCAACCTAGAGTTGAATAACAACACAAGCTGCCATGGGCAGAACTGTCGTGGCAGCAATTTCTTGTCATGCCACTTCTTTGTCTTGTCTTTATTTATTCTTGCGTTGTCATAAGCTATTGCTCAAATTTCTTCAATCTCATTCAGATCAAGTAGCCTTTTCTGTCCATCTTTTTCCAAGTCCATATTTACTGCCTTGATGGCCCAGTAGGCTTTGTGCTCAATCTCGACAGGTAAATGGCATGTTTTGCCATAAATCAGCCGATAGGGTGACATTCCCAATAAAGTTTTGAATGTTGTTCTGTAGGCCCATAAGGCATCATTAAGGTGTAGAGACCAGTCTTTCCGAGTTGGTTTAACCATCTTTTCAAGAATGTTCTTAACCTCTCTGTTGGATATTTCAGTCTGTCCATTGGTCTGAGGGTGGTATGTTGTTGCGATCCGATGTTCGACACCATACTTTTTCAAGGCAACAACTGATGACCCATTTGGGGATGCCAAATCTGGAAAATATGTTTTTTATGCAAAAACCTCTGAACCGTCTTCGCATCATTTTTCTGAGTAGCGATCGCTTCAACCCATTTGGACACATAGTCCACTACCAGGATGATATATAAGTTTCCACATGAAGTTGGGAATGGTCCCATAAAATCTATCCCCCAAACGTCGAAGATCTCGACTTCAAGAATATTTTGCAGTGGCATCTCATGTCTCCTTGGGATGTTTCCAGTACGTTGACACTTGTCACAGTTTTTGTAGAATGTTTGGGCATCCTTGAATAGTGACGGCCAATAAAATCCCGACTGCAAAACTTGGCAGCAATTTTGTTGGCTCCTAAGTGTCCTCCATACTGTGAAGCATGGCAGTGATGTAGTATAGCTTCCTGTTCATCCTGTGGTACACATCTCCTGATAACCTAATCTGCACAATATTTGAAAAGAAGAAGTTCGTCCCAATAATAATGTTTAACATCATTTTGGAACCTCTTCCTAGCTTGATAGTTAAGGTCAGGAGGAGTTATTCCGCTAACTAAATAATTAACGAAATCAACATATCAGGGGAGTTTAGAAAACTTACCTGCCGCCATGGCTGTCACGGCAGTGCTTGTGGCAGCGAACAATTGCTCGTTAGGGAAGGTCTACAGTATGCGTGTCTCGTTTGCTTGAAGACTCTTTCCCTTCTCTAACCTAGACAAGTGATCTGCAACTTGATTCTCTATCCCCTTTTTGTCCTTGATCTCAAGGTCAAACTCTTGCAGTAGCAGAATCTAACGTATCAGTCTAGGCTTTGCATCCTTTTTGGTGAACATATACTTCAATACAGAGTGGTCTGTGTGGACTATGACCTTCGTTCCAAGTATATATGAACACGACTTGTCAATAGAGAACACCACAACTAATAGTTCCTTATCTGTTGTGGTGTAATTTACTTGGGCGTCATTCAGTGTTTTGCTGGCATAGTATATAACATGAAAGAGCGTGTCTTTCCTTTGCCCAAGAGCTGCCCCGACAGCATAGTCACTAGCATCACACATAATCTCAAATGGCAGTTTCCAATCTGGTGGATGTACTATTGGGGCTGTTACCAGCTTTTCTTTCGGAACCTTGAATCCCTCAGTACATTCAGCGTTGAAGTCGAAGGGACGGTTATGCTCCAGAAGATGGCATAAGGGTTTTGTGATCTTTGAAAAGTTTGTGATAAACCTCCAATAAAAACCAGCATGCCCTAAAAAACTCCTGATTCCCTTAACTGTGGTGGGTGGTGGCAGCTTTTCGATTACCTCGATCTTGGTGCTGTCGACTTCTATACCGTGGCAGCTTATTTTATGGCCTAGGACTACCCCTTCATCCACCATGAAGTGACATTTCTCCCAGTTCAATACCAAGTTTGCTTTCTCACATCTCTCGAGCACTTTCTGTAGGTTGCCAAGGCAGCTTTCAAAATTGTCTCCAAAGACAGAAAAATCATCCATGAATATCTCCAGGAAATCCTCCACCATATCGGAGAATATTGCCATCATGCACCTTTGAAAGGTTGCTGGTGCATTACAAAGTCCGAACGGCATCCTCTGAAAAGCATAAGTACCGTATGGGCATGTGAACGTCGTCTTTTCTTGATCTTCCGGTGCGATGACTATTTGATTATAACCTGAGTATCCATCAAGAAAACAATAGTAAGGCTTTCTCGCTAATCTATCGAGCATTTGATCAATAAAAGGCAGGGGAAAGTGGTCCTTCCGGGTAGCTTTGTTAAGCTTCCGGTAGTCCATACAAACCCTCCAACCGGTCACAGTCCTGGTTGGGATTAACTCGTTTTCTTCATTGGTTACCACGGTTATTCCTCCTTTCTTGGGAACACACTGCATAGAGCTCACCCACTTGCTATCTGAGATGGCATAGATTATTCCAGCATCTAGCCATTTTATGATCTCCTTACGCACTACCTCTCACATAGTATCGTTTAAACGTCTCTGTGCATCAATGGTCGACTTGTGATCATCCTCTAAGAGGATTTTATGCATGCATAGTGCCGAACTGATGCCTGGATATCAGCTATCGTCCATCCAATAACCATTTTGTGCTGCTGCAACATCCCTATCAGCTGTTGTTCCTATTCCTGCATCAACTTGGAAGAGATGATTATGAGCAACGTATCATTTAAACCAAGGAAAACATATTTAAGTTGCCCTGGCAGGAGCTTAAGATCTAGAACATGTGGCTCTGCAGTTGATGGCTTTTGGACTATATGTTCATCCGAGGTATAGTTTAAGGGCTCGAATAACTTACCTGGACGATTGCCTATCCAGTTTACCTCTTCTTGATCTTTAGTATCAGATATGTCAGATTCCGAGGAGTTGCTGTCATCATTGCTGCCGTGACAGTCTTCTAAATGGCTACTGGGGCAGTGGCCAATTTTGATGTCGTGGCAGCCCGACCTGATGCAGGGTTGGTCAAGGGTAACTTCAGTGATAGCCTTGCATTCTTCTTCTGCATCAGCATGTTTTATTGCATGGAGAACATTCAACTTGATCTCTTGATCGTTCACTCTCATAGTGAGTTCTCCTTTTTCCACATCAATCAGTGATCTTCCTGTGGCTAAGAAGGGTCACCCCGGGATGATTGGGGCATTTTCATCTGCTTCACAATCTAAAACAAGAAAGTCAATAGGAAAAATAAATTTATCCACTCTTACCAGAATATTTTCAATTTTTCCTTCTGGATGAACGTAAGAGTGGTCTGCCAGCTGCAGTACTACTGTTGTGGGTCGAGCTTTTCCAATACCTAATTTCTGAAAAACAGATGTGGGCATTAAATTTATACTAGCACCAAGATCACAAAGTGCCTTACCCACAAATTTATCTCTGATTATGCATGGTATGATGAAGCTCCCATGATCCTTCTTCTTCTGGGTGGATGCTTGTGCAGAATACTGATGCATCCCTCTATCATTTTGACCGTTTCAAATTCCCCAAGTCTGGATTTTTTCGACATGGCATCCTTGAGAAATTTGGCATAACCAGATATCTCTTTTATAACATCTAACAGCGAAATATTGATATGGGCCTGCTTAAAGATATTGTAGATCTTCTTAAGCTGGGATTCATGTTTTAATTTCTGTAACCGCTGAGGAAAAGAAGGTGGGGGACGATAATCAGCAATACGTCCTTCCCACTGCATTCAGATCTGAGGAGGTTTGGGTTCTTCGTCTTTCTCCTCTGTCCCTTCTGTTGTCGTGACAGGTTCATCGGCAGCAGGCTGTTTGTCGTCTGTCGGGGTAGCGTTCGCGGCAGTCGACTCCAAGGCTGGTTCCTTAACTGATTCAGCTTCCTTCTCCGGCCCTGGTAATTTCTTCCCACTCCTAGTAGTGATGACTTTACACTACTCATGTGTGGGTTGTCTAGCGTTTTCAGTATCGCTAGGAAATCCTTCATTATGCCTCAGTTTAAAATGCTGGGAAACTTGACCCATCTGTGTCTCCAGTGATTTCAGAGTAGCTTCATGATTGGTCATCCGCATCTCTTTTTTATCCATGAATGACTCAGTTTTCTTGACAAAGTGATTCATGTTCTCAATGTAGGTTCCTGTTTGAGACATAAACGTAGCCAAGGTCTGCTCCACTATACTAGGTGTGGCAGCTGGTGGCTGTTGTTGTTGCTGCTGCGGTTGCCGCCGAGTCAGTAACCTAGGTCCCCCTGATTTTAAGTGTTCTGTGCTTGAGGATTCAGGGCATTATTAGGGTTTCTCCAAGAGAACTTAGGATCCTTTCTCCAGTTGGGATTGTAGTTGCTGGAATTGTAGTTCTGTTTATTGTAGCTCCCAACATACATCCCTTCTTCTAACTGTAGCGGACAATCTTCCGAACTGTGATTCCCATCGCAAGTCTCGCATACCTCTTCAGTAGAGTAGGCAGGCTGTGAATCTTCTTTCAAGAGCTTTTTCATTGCCTTAGTGAGATATGCCACCTGTGATTTTAGAGAACTGTCGGCCTCATAATCTTTTACAGCTAGAACTCGTTTACCCCCTCTTCTTGCTGTAGGAAACTGTTCCTCGTTCTTCGCCAGATTTTTCAATACTACCATTGCGTCTTCTGAATCTTTATCCAACAACAATCCATTCGCTACTGATTCAATACTCATATGAGTCTGTAAGTTAGCAGCATTATAAAATTTAGTTACCTGGTTCCAAACGGGAAATCCATGCATCGGGCAGTTCCTCAAAAGAGTGGTAAATCTGTTTCAGGCCTCGTGCATTGGCTCGTCATTTTCTTGTTGAAAAGTAGCAATTTCGTTACGTAATCGCTCAGATAAATGTGAAGGATTAAAACGAGACATAAATTCACGAGTTAAATCTGCCCAAGTTCGTATTGAACCTGGAGTTAGTTTATTCCACCAAGTTTTCGCCCTGTCCCTCAATGAATGAGGAAATAACCGAAGCCTCAGTATCTCCGGATTAACTCTTGGTAGTCTAAATGAACCACAGATTTCCTGGAACCTTTTCAGATGCTCCCTAGCATCCTCTGTAGCAGCACCACTACATTGGCCAGCGTTGTTAATCATGCTGAACATAACATGTTTCAGCTCAAAATTGTCAACTTCTACGTCTAGCAGGGTTGTTTCTAGTTCAACATGATCATTGAGCATGTAGTCTCGGCATGACCGGCGTGCGACAGCGACAAGAGGATCGGCAGGTGGACCGTTCCTTTCATCTCTGATAGGATTTTCAGCATCCTGGGGATTCTGTAACCCCCTTAACCCGACCTAGACGGTTGACCCGAACTAAGAAGATTACACGGGGAAAACCAAAGTCAACCCGAAAGTCAACCTTGATTAACGACCCTTTTTTCTTTTTAATCTTATCTAAATGCATATTAACCCTAGGTGTACACTTGAGAAATACATACTCAGAAATCACAGCAATCGGAAAACATTTAGGGACTCAATTGCACAACATACAAATTTAGGGACCAAATTGCAAATTCTGAAAATTAAGAGGACTTAACCAGTTAAAAAGTTACCATTATGAAATTAATCATATTTCATGCTTCTCTGTCAAATTTCATCTCAAACGGATATCACAAACTCAACCAATTGCATACACAAAGATTGGGACCAAAACGGAAGAGTTTCAAAACATTTAACCATCAGATTCAGTGCCCAACGGTCGAGTGTTCCGAAACGGGGAAGATCCGTTCCGAAACGCGGGACCGTTCCGAAACAAGTTGCGAAACAGGGCTTGGCAGTGGCAAATCCGTTTCGGAACAGCTCTACCTGTTTCGAAACGCCATGGCCATTTCAGGCCACCTGTTCCGAAACAGTAGCACCCGTTCTGAAACGAGTTGCCCAGAATTATAGAATTCATCTGGTTTAATACACTTTCAACCCATCAAACATATATATATGACCTCCATATCATACACACAAGTCATCAAACACTTAAGGAACATATTAACACCATCTAATCTCAATCATAGCATCATTCAAGGAAAATCCCAATTCTATAGGCATGCATCCTATATTAAAAATCATGCAACCATCAAAACACCAAACCAAACACCAAAAGGCCATTTACATGTTCCAACATCATCAAAGACATAAAACCAACTTAGGGAGTCCAAAACATCTCCCAAAACCACAATCTAGGTTCCCATTGCCAATTGCCCAAAGCTAATAGTGTTAGGAAAACATTCACCATACATGAGCTTAGTCTTTCACTTGGATCCTTGACCTCCTTGCTGCCCTTAAAGCACTTCAATGCTCTGCATTATTGGTTTAAGAAAGAGAGAGCGTAAGCACATAGCTTAGTGAGGAATGCTCAATTAAAACATCACAATAATGCATTTGTAAAAACACCTTTTCAAGGCCTTTAGATTCAAAACAACATTTATCATGCATTTATGCATACAAACCAAGCATCTCATGCTTCAATCCATCATCATGTCATATTGGCTTACAAGTGATAATCCATAACATTTTAAAACTCAAAAACACAATCGGATACGCGGATTACAAGCGTTGTCCCATACGCTTCATACACACTACCAATATCAAGGTGGAGTTACCGGTACAATCACAACCCCTCCACACCCGTGATGAAGTCTATGGTACAATCACAACCCCTCAACATCACTCATTGGTAGTTGTATAGCATCACTAACGAGAACACGGGACACACAACACAAGATCCACACATGGACTTTTAACCACCATTGTGATCTTAATACAAGATCCACTCATGGGCTTTTAACCACCATGGTGATCTTAACCATCTCGTTAGTGTACTTGGATGGAGTTTACGGTACAATCATAACCCCTCAACATCCAAGGCGACTTTATTCACGGTGCACCCAATCCTATAGCCTGCTAACTATATCTGATTCAAGTACTTTTAAACCAACACATCACTTGCCAATATACATCATTTACCATCACTAATCCACTGTTTTAAGCATTTAACAAAGCCATTATATCAACATGCATCACTATGCATCAAAACCACATTTATCAATGTCAAACCAAGGACCTCTTACCTTGAGCGTCCTTCAACACATGGCTTACAAAACCAGCATTATACATGCTAAAATATGCTTTCAAAACAGAATTTAAAACATGCAAAATAACACATTGCATTCAACTATCTCATGGTTCATCAAAAAGAGAGTTTCTCCGAAAACTTACTCTTGAGCTTAGCTAAGTTGTTTAGACTTAAACTAAGCTCCCATAACCTTCAAACATTGGTTTCAAAGCTGAAAACCAAACTTCACTCACCGATTCCATTTCGCAACTTGCCGAAACACCAATCAAGCTTCCGGATCAACACCACAAGGATCCGAAGATGTCTCCCATGTTTTAAACACATCAAAGCAGAGGATTAATGCATCATCATGCATTAATATCTTCAACCAAGACACCTAAACTCGCTGCTCTCATCAACACTCACATTTCGGCTACCAAACACAACCGAAATCACATCCGAACACCTCTACAACATTACCCAGCCAAGATCCATCAATTCCAAACATTCTTAAACATCAATTAACATCCAAAAAGGATCTAATCACGTCCTTATACCTCCAGCTATATCAGAACATCAAAATCACCCCAAAAACCACCATTAACTCAAACAAAAACTTAGGCAAATCAACCTATTCGGGATTGCATTGATTAAACCTCAATTACACATCATTTATACATCCAATTTACATAAAAAAGGCATCTCACAACAGAGCCCAATCATTTAATACGAATTTCTTCAAAATTAAATCCAAATCTTGCATTTAAAGCCAAGATCAAGAACACATCATTAAAACCTTTAATAAAACTCAAATCAAG